>CM046444.1:61543710-61996210 GCA_025506515.1 Flaveria trinervia | reverse complement strand
AACTTTGGTTTTGTTGACATTCTATGCTGTGTTTCTGGTTAAATTGTCTAATCATTCTGATATGAATTGCAGGAGCTTCTAATGATCTTGTCCTATCATCTGACTAAATACAAAGCAGAAGTTCTGGGTTCAAATATGTCTATCTTAACAAAGCTGAGATGTATCACCGTGGATGTCACGGGGACTTTAATGGCTTACAAGGGAGAACTTGGTGATTATTACTGCATGGCTGCCAAATCTGTAGGGTTTCCTTGCCCAGACTATAAAAGGGTGCATGATGGATTTAAAATTGCTTACACAGATATGGCTAAAAAACACCCATGTTTTGGGCATGCGGAAAGAATTCCCAACATTGTTTGGTGGAAAACTTGTGTTCGGGATTCATTTGTCAAGGTAAGATTTGCAACTCTTACATGAATTTATTGCTTTATTCGATGATAGTTTAGAAGTGTTTGGATTTGCGTTTTGAAACTAATTGTCTGATTATTGCTACTTTAAGTTGCAATATTTGGTTTTTAGTGTTTGGGTAACATACTTTTGTGTCACATAATGAGTTTGATTCTAGCTTCAACAAAGTTTAATATCAAGTGGTTGAGTTGAGTGATAAACATAACTACTCTTAAATTTAACTGCCTTATAAGGGATATAGTTTGGCTTAGAGGTGAAAAGGTATTCATATTGAACTTCAAATTAATATTAAATTTATGTTTTTAGAAAACAACATATTTATTTAGTTAAATAAGTACTATGAATAAATTTTTAGTGTTAACTTTGAACACAATTGCTACCTCCATTCTGTATTCGTAACATTATTGGCACAGCCCTTAACCGAACAGAAACAATAAAGAACACAAATCTGTTTTGATCAAAGCCTTTGATCGACTGTTTTTATTAAATAAAGAACTTGACACACAATTACAAAGACACCAATTACCTCTATTTATACTAAACCAACTTGCAAAACAAGTTACCCTACTTAGACTTAAATTAGGAAACAAAATCAAGCTAAATTAAGTAACTAAATCAGACTTAAACAATTAAAATAAATAACTTTACTAATTAACCCTTCTAAGTATTGGATATTGACAAGATTATCCAAAACATTATTTGGCTCGACAGTTCAAGAAAAACATTTGACTACCTCTTGTATGTGTAATATCATTCCATGGAAACAAATATAAGTCTTACGAGCAAAGAGGTAACCATTAACATAATGTAATTGAGGAAGAAACTTTCTAAATTTTGATATATTACTTGGTTAACTCCATAAGTCAACTCAAACCCCTTTTTTTAAATTGCATACGAAACTAGCCGATTGCCTAGCTATGGTTTTCCTGCAATACGTTTGTGTTATATGAATACAATATCTTTATTTATGCCCACAGGCAGGATATGATTTTGATGAAGAGACATTTGAGAAAATATTCAGGCGTATATATTCTACCTTTGGTTCTTCTGCACCGTACACGGTGTTCCCTGATTCCCAACCATTTCTGAGATGGCTTCGTTCACAAGGTGTGACTGTGGTATCGTTAGCAATGCTGAGTATAGGTATCGGGATGTAATTCTTCCAGCTCTGGGCTTAAATGAGGTAAGTGTTTTTCTTCTGAAATGTACCACTTGGCCATCCGAAAAATTAAGTAGGGCAATCGTTTAGTTTGGACATCCGAAAAATTAAGCAGGGCAATCATTTGGTTTGGACAAGCTTGACGCTTTTATGAGTAAACGTTTGATTGGAAATTCTAAAATAATTATGAAAATGGAAACCGGTTGAACAAATTAAACTTGTTGAAGTTCATTCAAAATATATTGAAAATGCATTAAACCTCATAAATCATTTTAGATTAGATTATTATTACAAAAGTATCATTTTTATTTATTCATATTAAAGAAAAACATAAGACAAAGTGTTTTCGGCTGACCCATTGTAAATGAGACATGATTTCTCGGGTGCTTGCGGTGTCCAAATTACTTTCATAATAAAATTATGGATTTTGACCAGTTAAGCAACAAGCGTAGCCTACCCATCGCGCCACTTCTAATACAAACTTGATAACAGTCCATCTCTTGACATTTGACACTCAGGGATCTGAGTGGGACTTTGGTGTTTTCTCGGCCTGGAAGGTGTGGAAAAGCCGACCCCAAAATCTACAAGATTGCTTTAGAGAGAGCTGGAAATATTGCACCCGAAGAAGCGCTGCACATTGGGGATAGCATGCGCAAAGACTATGTACAGCTAAGAGTATCGGCATGCATGCATTATTGCTGGACAGGTTCAAAACTCCTGATGCCGAGGATTGGAAGAAATCGGGTGCTACAGTGTTGCCGGACCTGGTGGCAACTCGAGAATGGTTGACTTCTGACCATTGGACTGATTGATACAGTATTGACTGTTTAGAGATTGAATCAGTGGTGTTGTATGGAAGGCCAATAGTTGATGCTCTTATTAATTCAGCTTTAATCCTCGTCCTTTGTACTAATCGCTTTGAATTAGAGTGAGCCTTTTACAGTAATTCTAGCTTTGCAATGATCAATTTAGACAACACATGGGTTGAAAAAACAAGTCATGATTAAGTTTGATTGTGAACACAAACAGGTCACGGACCAGTCAATTGTAGTGGTTTTACAGTTTAGTGAGGTTTCCATTTTTTACCTTTAATAAAGAAATCAGAGCTTTCCCTTAAGAACTATAAAAATGATAAGTACAGTTCATGAATAAAATTTTTATATATGTAACTAAATATTTCAAAAATGAAATAATAAATGATAAAGGCCAAACTATATAAGTAACTACATTTTTTAAAAATAAAATAATGAATAATAAAGGCCAAATTTTGGCAACTGGCATGATGTGTTAAAGTGCAGGTCGTTAAACTACTTTAGTTTAACAATGGTACATAAACATACTCACCAAGTAGATGCCTTTGAAACTTCGAATTAATAACTTGATCATATGAGTTTGCCACCACCAACATACAAAATTAAGATCCATAACATATAAAGTTAACCATAATCCAAATAGTCCATAACCAACAAATCACAAACCAGAACCGTATTTCATATCAATTAGGCTTCTGCGGGAGGCTGGGTAACACCATGTTTGACCAACATTTTGCTCAGAGCATCAGGTGTGCAAACCTGATACTTACCTTCCCAGAAGATGACAAAAAGATTTCAGCCAGTTCAAGTTTTTCAGATGTAAGACTAGTACTATCCATTGTCTTGCTAAGAACCTTTAGCGCCAACTGAATCGCCTCTTCTCTACTAATATCATCCTTGTAATCCTGTTTCAGCATCGACTGAGCCGCCTGATTATTAGCACCAACAGCTGCCGCCTTCCACCCGCCATAGTTTCCACTCGGGTCACTCATGTAAAGCTGGAACCCATAGTTTTTATCCCAACCAGCAAATAAAAATGAGACACAAAAGGTCGTAGCCCACCAAACTGTGTGTAGCCTTGTTTTGTGTCACAAAGGGATTGGACCAGTTGTTCAACAGGCATGGGTTCTTGGTAAGAAAAAGTGTAGCGTTGGGCGTGAACACGAGCAGTGTTGATGAGGATGTTGGCATCTGACATTATGCCAGCTACAGCACAGGCAACATGATCATCGATTTTGTACATTTTTTCAGTTGAGGTTGAGGTTTGAAGGAGCTTTGACGTGACTTTCTTTTCACCAACTAAAACTACACCATCTTTTGAGAGGATTCCAATGGCAGACCCTGCATTTCCAATGGCTTCCATGGCATATTCGACTTGGTAGAGACGGCCTTCTGGGGAGAAGATGGTTGTTCGGCTGTCATACCTTCTCGACATCTGTTGTTTAGGATACACAAACAGAATGCGTCAAAATTTTAGCAACAAAAAAAAAAGAAACAACACAAAAGCTTAACAAAATGTGACCATTCAGCATGCAGATAACTAAGAAAGAGGCTTGTTCAAACATAATATTAGGGGGCTTCAACTAGAAGTGATCAAATGGGCAAGTTCCATGATAGGTCAACCTTTTTGTACAGGGTGTGTTGACCTGAAATACTTTTTTTTCTTCATAATGTTGGTTTCTGTATAAACAATTAGGGTTTCGCCAACTTAATTATAGCTGCTGCTGCTGCTAGTTGGATCTGTAACCTAGAGCTTATAGCAATGAGCTGTAGCTGAACTGCGTAAAATGACTTAAAAGACATACTATGTATTCATGAGGTACGAGAAGGCTGGGCAAAGGTATATGGGTGATTTTTTGTCTCTAAAAGCTCCAAGCTTATTTTTGAATGCTACTTTAGGTAAATTATATTTTCAGAGTTTTTCCCCCTCCAAGCTTATAGCTATGAGCTGTAGTGAAATCTTTGATATCCAAGAAAGGTTTTTCTAAAGGAGCTTAGTTCTTAAAAAGCAAAAGCTCCTGAAAGTTGTGTACCCAACATGCTCTTAATATGTCTAATATGAATTACAAAAACCACATTATTCCAATAATAATGTTTTTGAAAAAAAATATTGAGGAGGTTGTACATCAATAATACACTTCGAAGTCCCTGTTTAACACATTTCTTTTTAGCTAACCTTTGAAACCCACCAAATTGAGCCGTGAGAATTAAACAAAAACTAAGCCATTCATAGGTATAAGGACCAACTTGTCACCTAAAGCTTTAAGAATATCAATTGACGAGCCTGTGTTATAGGATTTTCAATTCAGAAGATGACAACTTCTTTTGGCAGGAAGCTCGTTAGGTTGGCAATCTTCACTTGTATTAGTAAAGAAAAATCACCAGACTTGGAAGATATTCACTCGGGCTTATGATTTATAGAAGCAAATGTTTGATATCCTTGAACTCAAAATGTCTAACAAGATATGGGTAACCCTCAGTCACAAGGAAACCACGTGACTCAAAAATCAAAACTCAATCATGCAATAAAACTGATCTAGTATAAATGTTCCATACACATCAGTCAACCACCCACAACTGACACTGAATCATAAAACTTAAAACAAATAATAGCCCAAGCGGAAATGACAGCACTCTTCAGTCACCATCTTTACCAAGAGCTGCAAAAAATAATTTCAGCCTTGTCTGTAACTAGCTTCAACAAATTCCTTGTTTGGAATTGGGAGCTCAAATGTTCACTGAATGTTATTGATTCACATATGAAACCCACATCCTAGGCTCCACTTGTTCTATGAAAAACCTTCTTTCTACATTAAGTTTCTAAAAACATTACGCATATACGAATACTTCTATATTTCAATCATTAATGGAACCTCATGAACATGTCTAATATGCAAACTTGCATAGTTGTTTGAACTTTTAAGCACACCTGCAAAAGTTTAGCAGGAAGATGGAGAAAATACCAATATTGAAGATGCCCCAAAATAACTACTAAATCATTTTAGATTTCATCATTTTGTTGTTACAAAAAAGCAGACATATATAAATTTCAAGGAGCCACAGCTCCCTGAACGGCAACACATGCACCCGACATTATAAAATCTTTCTTAGAAATTTTAGAAGCAAATAGACCCCAAATATCGTCATCAATCCAAGAATCTTGTAATGCCAGAATTATTTAGGTTCAGAAGTAAACTCCTACAACTGGAAAACCACAACTACCTTGGTGCTTATTCATAAAATTGCATTCCCTAATCAGATAAGAGGAATCTTGCAAGAAATGAAAATCCAGGAAAAGTGAAAAACTCATAATATAAAGATGGATGAAATTGTCCTTTAAGTTTAAATGACATCCTACCCGAAATCCCCATTATATATTCCAAATAATCTTAAACCAAATGACACGAAAACCACGATAATAAATAAGAAAACCAACATTATAGTATTTACAAATCCAGTAATCCACCAAACAGGTTTAAAAACTAGGGTTTAAATTCAAGTTTCAGAAACATTGAAAAAGCCTAGAGAGACGATGGAGTCCAAATCAAAGTACACAAAATAATCTAATAATCTAATCATGGTTGGAGCTTGGAGTAAACATATCGTTAGAACTAAATCTTGATGATCGACAAACATATATTATCGTAGACAAAATGCAATCCATTGATGAATATATGAAATGCAGATAGGGGATTAAGAAGTGACCTTAAAGGGATCAGGAAGAAGCAAGGTCGGATTGAAATGAAGTGAAGATTTGAAGAATGAGCTTAATAGATTAGACCGCAGTCCCGACGTTTATTGTGCCCCAAGTTTCTTTGCATTTCTTTCTCGTTTTATTTTTTGTATTTTTATTTTATTATATTGTAATTGTAATCCAAGTGGATTTCTACAGGTTTATTTTCATTTGAATAATACAAAAAAAAAAAAAAAAAACAAACAAAACCATGTTTTTAACATCAAAATACATTTAACACCGCATCAACTACCTCTAATCAAACTAAAAGCTAGGTGATTTTAGAAAGTCCAAACAATTTTAGGAAATAACTTACATCCAACAATTAATTAAAACAGAACAAATTTAACGTAACGAACCTTTAATTGCCTCATGTAAATCACCCCCATGTTCTAACACCTCGTTGTGTGACGTGAGCGCAATTTACACATCTTAAGTTTAAAAATAGTTTTTTACATCACAATGGAATTCTATGTTAATAAAATTGAGTCTTACATTTGAGTGTTTATTTTAGTTACATTCAAGTTAACTATGTCGAACTTCATTTTTTATCAGATAGTTTAGCTATTGTCATTAACTCTTTTTTTTTTCTTCGCTACTAAAAATGACAAACTTTCTTGAAACAATTATTTTTTAAGTTTAACTTTTAACATATATTCTTGAAACAATTCTTCGCTACTAACATATATTCGGCTCTTCTAATCTTTCATCATATTGTTGGGTTGCTAATCTTTAACTAACGGCCATGGTGTGAGGGGTCATGTGGGGTACCATCTAGAGGGTGGGCAACTCGCGGTTGCTGCCCTCCTTCGGCTTGTATAGGGTTCCATCGGTATTCTACCCCTCACAACTCATCTCGAGTTCGGTGCACCGTTTATGTGTTTTTTGTTTTTGTTTTTTCTTTTTATCTCTTGTGGCAGTTAACCTACGCGCATGGCTCCTACAAGGAGGGGTCGGAATGTTAAGCCAAGGGGCTCAGTGCAGGGCCCTGCTAGTGGTTTAAGGACATGCCCCTTCAAATCTTTCCACGAATGTAAAGACGACAAACCTGGGTCTGGGGGTTTTTTCCGCCTACTTGAACACATCCAAAGCACCCACCTCAAGACAGAAAACCGAAGGCTGTCTTTGAAGGAGGCTATCTCCAAGGATTTAGAGCTTTTTTTGGATGTTGGGGAAGTTCTTAAGGCAGGTGATAAATGGTTGTGTGGAAGGTGCATGGTAGTGCATGCACTCAGTAGGGGGTGCAAGCATGATGATGAGGTCGTGTCGTTTGACATGTTCTCGAGGGATGTTGAAGATTTTATTGTTGGGATCCGGAAACCATGTCAAGTGGTGGTTGACACAAACCCACGTCACCCAGCAGGGCTCGGGGGTGATGTTAACCTCCTCGAGCGGGTTTTTTCACTCCCCATTCAGACTGTTAAAAGCATTCCCCCCAGTTGTCGGCTGTTGTTTGCTCAGGTTTTAACAGGTGCTTTGCGTAAAGTGGTGGGGTCGCCAGGTTCCGTTGAAAATTGGGTTCAATTGCTTTTGCTACCACGTTGCACCTTGCGTGTGGTCAGACCATCCACCAGACGAGAGCGAAGATCAGGAACAGGAAATCTTTGCAGTGTAGTAACATCTTGCACGCGCTAACAGTTTGGAAAAATGGGTCCGGGTTTGATGCTTTGGTCTCGTCCCTGTTGGATAGCGTGGGAGAGGCTGGTGCTATTAGGGGAAATGCATGAGAGAGAAAGACAAGGAAAGGGACCCTAATGTTAAGCAATGTCTTCGGAAAGTCAGAGATAGGCATTTCACGGCTGCGATTAAGGTCCTATGCTCTAGTGGGTTGCCCCTTTTGTGAGTCAACCTTGAAAGCTCTTATTGATAAACACCTAGTGGTGCCACCCCCGTCCTTGCCTTCCAACCCTTTAGCCCAACCCACTCTTGTTGTTGATGAGGAGTGTGTGTTCAAATGTATCCGATCCTTCCCCAAAGGGGCGTCATGTGATAGGGACGGGATGCGGTCCCAACACTTGTTAGATGCTATTGGTGGCGAGGGCTCTGTGACTCCCTCAGTTTTGCTTACGAGCATTACTGAAGTTGTTAACTTATTGCTTGAGGGATCTTGCCCTAAAGTGCTTGCTGAGTTTGTTGCGTCGGCCCCCCTCACCCCCTTATTGAAGCCTGATAAAGGAATTCGGCCTATTGTTTGTGGGTGTATTTGGCGAAGGTTGGTTTCTAAGGTGGTGAGAAGAAGGTCGGGAAAGACATGGCCCAGCACTTGGGGGACTTTCAATTTGGGGTAGGGATGCCTAATGGTGCAGAGGCAGTGCTTCACAGTGCAAACAGGTTTCTCACTCTTGTCATGAAGACGGCTCCTTGGCCTTGCTTACTGTGGATTTCTCTAACGCTTTTAACACGGTCGACCGCACAACCTTCCTTCAAGAGGTTCATCAGCGTTGCCCGTCAATCTATCGGTGGGTCCAATTTCTTTATGCTCAGCCTGCTAAGTTGTATGTTGGTAATGATTGTATTGGGGCTACTACCGGAGTACAACAAGGAGATCCCTTAGGGCCCCTTCTCTTTGCCCTTGCCTTACACCCCTTTATTCTTCGGGTCCAGGATCGTTGTAACCTTTTGTTTCATGCTTGGTATTTGGATGATGGAACGATTATCGGCAACGCGTCTGAGGTTGCTAAGGCCTTAGACATCATCAACGTGGAAGGGCCATCTCTGGGGCTTTATCTCAACATTAAGAAAACAGAGGTTTTTTGGCCGACATGCAATGGGCGTAAAGTTCAGGACGGACTTTTCCCGAGAGGGATTGGTAGACCAGAGAGGGGGGTTAAGCTCCTTGGTGGAGCTGTTAGCCGTGATCCTAGCTTTATTGAGGAGTTGGCTGGGCGGCGGGCCTCGGAGCGGTTGACCTCATGAAACTCTTGCCCTGCCTTAGGAATCCCCAATGTGAACTACTTTTGCTAAGGTCGTGCATGGGAGTTGCTAAGTTACTTTTTGGGTTGCGCACTTGTCAACCCCATTTGATGGAGGATGCGGTATCTCGGTTCGATGATGGCCTCAGGGAGGCTATAGAAGACATAGTTGTGGGTGGTGGCCCTTTTTTGGTGATCTCCAATGGTGTTTGGCATCTTTGCCAATGCGTCTCGGTGGTTTGGGACTCCTTTCAGCTCGAGATGTTAGGGCTTATGCTTTTGTGGCCTCTAGAGCTCAGTCTTGGGAACTACAAGATCATATCCTTCGAAACAGTGGGGTCTTCGGGCTTGACCCGGACTATCAGCAGGCGCTCGAACGCTTATATGTCCTTCTCCCAGACTTGGATATTGGCGGTTTCTCTAATAAGGACACCGCCCCCTCGAAGCCACAAACAACTTTGGCGAATGCTCTGTTTAGCAAAATCGCTCAAAGCCTGGGAGAAGTTTTTTCTTTGTCATCCCGCCAAAAGGCGGTGTTTGAGTGCCTGAAGGGCCCCCATGCTCAGGACTTTTTGACCGTTATCCCGATTGAAGGGTTGGGACAGTGCATGTCTCCAGTAGAATATAGAGCAATTCTCAAATACCGGTTGATGATCCTTATGTACCCGGAAGATGAAACATGTCCGATATGTCGTAAAGCTTGTATGGATAAATATGGGGAGCACGCCCTTCACTGTAAAGAGCTACCTGGGTTCAAATATCGGTATGACTGGGTACGAGATGTTTTGGGGGACATCCTAAGAAGAGCTGGGATTTCTGCTAAGAAAGAAGCCCCTGTGAATTTCCTCACGAACCCTATGGAGGGGAGGTCTACTTTGTGACCAACGGATCTGCTCGTCTTTGGCTGGGCTGGGGCAAACATGCTTGTGTGGACCTCACAGGGGTTTCCCCTTTGGTTGGTTTACGAGAAAACGGTTTTGTAGCTGGTCAAGCAGCAAGAAAGGCAGAATCAAAGAAAGTGGATAAACATGCTAAAGCTTGCGCAGAGAACCAGCACGCTTTTGTTCCCTTTGCCTTTGATACATTTGGCTCCCTAGCGCCAGAAGCTATCAACTTTTTGACCAGGGTCCAACGGGTCATAGACAACCATTGCTCAACCCCGGGGAGGCAAGGATTTGTTTTTGGAAGGTTAGGATTTGCTATTCAGAAAGGGGTGGCGGCGCAGCTTGTTGTCCGTCTACCTTCTATTTTGATGTAACTTGACAAAACATTATTAATTGTAATCTAAATGGTAAAACATAAACATTTAAATAAAATCTTCATGAAATTTACCCCTCTCAACCTCTCGTTATAATGTTATCTTAATCATTCAAATATTATGCCATTACAGATCTCCTATGTAAAGCATACAGAAATCATAAAGTGATCTAAAACAAATCTGCGCATTATATATGGTACACTATACAGGTCCAAATCTTTCAACATCACACCCTATTATACTTTAATGCATAGCCATGTGATAGACATATATTTTCAAAGCATATCATTTGCATGTTTTACCACACTTGTTGTGACAAACACTCTCTTCAATATGATATTCAATAAAAATTTACAAAAACGTGCCCTTAAGCTAAAAACATGAAATATCCAGAAAACTAACGACTCATTAGAAAGAAAAATAATAAATAAATTTACGAAAACCATTAAATTAATAAAACTAATATTTTCTAGTATATTATGATCCAGAAGCATAAAAACAACTCAAAAATATAATAAAATAATCAAACATACAAATACATTACAAAACGCACCCGAACCGTGAACTGAACCACGTTTAAATATACAATAACCTAAGCACCAACTCTAGGGCCACAACACTTGCATTGCAAGAACTAGATAATACCCAAATAAATAAAAAATTTAAATATAAACCCTCATATGAACCACTCGACAATTCCAAGTAAGAAACCTCTCAACGTATCACCATAAAACGTCTGAACCGAAAACAAACTCTTGAAATCATTAAGAAAGACCTAAATGACATTTATATCTATATAATTTATAAGTGTTAGCTACATGTAATTATTTAGGTTTTACATTTTGGCCACATAAGTTTTGTGATATTCTTATTTGGTCTCTTTTTTTGTAAAATACCTATCTATTTAATTTATATCATAAAAATACAAGCCTAGGAAACGAACATAAATTATCATTTATAAATAATTTATTATTTTTTGATCTACCAAGTTATTTAATGTCTTCGGGTTTTAAGTCGTAATGATAGCCGTTACAATATTTTTGTATTCTGTCTTTCATATTCAAGTCCGTAATACAATTACCCGCGCAACGCGCGTAGAGATACATCTAGTAAATAATAACTTACTATAGTATCTAAATCAACTTAAACAATAAATCCCATTATAAATAATTAAAGTGCAAGAATTTCAAACATAAGGGTTAAAATTGGCAATTTAGTAAAATTAAGGGACAATCTTGCCAATAAATTAAACCTTATTGTTTTGAGACCAAATAGTACCTATGACCATTACTATAATCTGAAATCATAATTTAATAACCCAAATATCACCACTGATCAAATCAAGACCTTAAATTGCAAGATTTGAAATAAATTACACACGTATAACGTAAATCATCAAATCGTGTAGGGTAAACCTGAGCTACAAGTGTTGGGCTTAGGTAAATAATTTAAAATGAAACTAATATTTACAAAATAAACTTAGGAACTTTGTCAGCGGTATCTCTCTAAACCACGAACACCTACTCTAGGAACTAGTTAATATGAGTCTCATAAACCCCTTTTTGCTTAAATTGTTTTGAGGTGGAATGCACACTCTTGTAAATCATTATTATGGTACAATGGTTACTGCTCTTGTCCTCGAACGTGAGCACAATCATTAACTTCATTGGGAGCCGCGTAGTTTGTGGATAGTACTATTTGGGGAATCCCTCGCACACAATGGGCTCTTAGGACAGGAAAACCCCCCATTGAGATTTAAAAATTATTATGTCACAAACTAGTGTAGATTATATGTGCTTTGTAGGGCACACTTAAGCCCATAACAATAAGGGGTATGGGTTAGGGGATGTTCTGGGTCACCTGGGTCTAGGTTTGATTGTGATACTTTCTTTTGTGCACCATTACTACTGTTATCTTATTTTATGAGTTATGATAAGTCTTGTGTCATAAACTTATGATTTCACAACATATTGTTAACGTATTTTGGTGTGTATTTTAGGAGAAGAATGAATTACCAAGTTTCATGGATAGGTGACCTAGTGGACATTTGAAGTTTAGCCACCACCAATTTTCTAAACATTATCATTTGAAACATTTGACTACAATTTATGTATTTGAGATTTAGAAAACATTTGACTAGTATTTGTATTGATATGGATGATCGGATTAATTAATTAAGTTTTGTTCATTTTTTGTTGCATTGTGTTGATATCAGTCGGTCATGGTCGGACCCGGTCAATGGGGTGTGACACTGTTTTAAACCATACAAAGACCGTTTAAGGAGATAAGCATGATAAAAGTTGTTACATTCAATGGAAGAAAGCCGAGAGGTTTATGTGTAGAAATTGTCTCGTCGAAACTCCCATGAGTAAATACATTCTTGAAGAGCATATACAGATAAACTTTATTAAGCCCATAAATCAATGAAACCGGAAGGTTGATGTATATATATATTTTTGTCCAAATTCCCATGTAAAAATAAATTATTACATCAAGTTGAAAATACGGGCCAAGAGCATTATATGGCTAATGATAAGACCGCATGAATGGTAGCAGGTTGTAAGACCCCATTCCTGGGACGCTCACAGCTGGTCAATCATCGCACATAAAACATATATTTACATTAATCTTAATAAAACATTGCAGTGAAAATATTAAAACAAACATTTCATTTCATTATAATAATCGCTTTTGCAAAATAATACAACATTCATTACAAAACATCGTTTGTTCGTATTACAATGCAAAACCATTATACAAAAGAATACCATCTAAAATGAGCCAAGTAGTCGCCCCGTGCCATCCTCAACAACAATTACCTGCCAACTGGAAACATATAAAAGTCAACGTTACTGAGTGAGTTTTAGTTTTAAAAATTAAATATACTTTACTTTCTTTCAAAACCATTCTATACTTTCGTACATGATCACACATCATACGTACACATAGATAATATCATTATTATCTTCCTTTACTATTCATCACTTTCTTTCTTTACTCTTTTCAGATCAGTGCCTTCAGCTATACCCCAAACGTATGCACAAAGCGGGTACTGGGCCGAAGATCATAAATGACTTCCATAACGCATATAGCCTGGCACCAGCACCGGGGCAAGCGACAAAGATTCCAACTATATACTACACCCTAAACATATGCAAAACGTGGGTACTAGGCCGAAGATCATATATGACTTCCATAACGCACATAGCCCGGCACTAGCACTAGGGTGAGTAACCACTATAATCCACGTACTATACAACTGGTCAGTCACAAAGACTAGACCCATGTGTGTATCCGTATGGGTTAGCTAAACCACACACATTACATACGGGTGAAATACCCATTTTATAAAAAGTTTCATACATGCATTTCCAGCCCCAAATCAGTTAAAACAAGTAAAAAAGAGGGTTCTAGAACTCACCTTATGCAACTTCGTGTAGGCTCTTCACACCCGAATGCAAATTGAGTTCAACCACTTAGAAACCCACCAAAAACACATACACCCGAACACACAAACACATATAGGCACACAACCGAGGCAAGGCCAGTCAAGAACATCATAAAACCATGAATTCTTACCTTGAATTCGAGTTTCTTCTTCTCTATTCTTTCAAAATCCGAATTCTGCACTTTCTCTATCTAGAAATATCCAAATGGAAAGGTGTGATTAACATCATGGGCGGCCATAACCATTTACACCCACTTTTCAAACATTTTGTCATTTTGACACTTCTAACCCCTCTACTAGGGTTTTATAGTTTTTCTCTCTTTTTTCTTCACTTTTATTTTTTCTTCTTGCCTTGTAAAATAACCGGGTGTTACAAGTCCACCCCTTATATAGGTTTCATCCCCAAAACATGTTATTCCTCAAACAAGTGTGGGTAATGCTATCTTATCTCCTCTTCAATCTCCCACGTAGACTAAGATTCCTTCTTGTGCTTCCATTGTACACGCACAAGGGGAACTACTTTATTCCTTAACCTCTTCTCCTTACGATCAATGATCGCCACTGGTTGCTCCAAATAATTGATTTGTTCGTCTACCTTGATATCTTCCAGTGGTATAACCATATTATCGTCTGCTAAACACTTTCTCAGATGGGATACATTGAATGTTGGGTGAATTCCTCTTAACTCATCTGGTAGCTCCAATCTATAGGCCACCTCTCCTACTCGAGCAATGATTCAGAAAGGCCCTATGTACCTTGGGCTCAACTTCTCCCGCTTTCTAAACCGAATGATACCCTTCCAAGGTGAAACTTTCAACTTAACTCTGTCACCCACCTGGAACTCAATTGGTCTATGTCGTTTATCAGCGTACGACTTTTGCCTATCTTTGGATGCCTTCATAAAGGCTTTGATCTTTTCGAGCTTCTCAGTCGTAGCCTCAATCACCTCAATACTCCCCAACTCTTTCTGAGCAATATCACCCCAACACATGGGCATTCTACATTTCCTACCATATAGCATCTCATAAGGGGGCATACCAATGCTTGCATGATAACTATTGTTATATAAGAACTCAGCTAACGGTAAGTGGTCATCCCAACTTCCTCCAAAATCAATGACGCATGCCCGAAGCATATCTTCCAGCGTCTGAATCGTTCTCTCCGACTGACCATCCTTCTGAGGATGATAATTCATGCTAATATGTAACCTCGTCCCCATCGCATCATGGAATTTCTTCTAAAATTTAGATGTAAACCGGGTGTCACAATCAGACATAATAGACAACAACACATCATGATGGGTTACAATCTCTTTAATGAATAGATTCGCTAACCTTTCGGATGAATATGTCTCATGGATCGGTAGGAAGTGAGCACTCTTTGTCAAACGGTCAACTATCACCCATATAGCATCATATCCTCGCGCGGTATGCTGTAGCTTCGTAATAAATTCCATGGTGATATGCTCCCACTTCCACTTCGGTATATCCAAAGGTCGCATCTTCCCATATGGCTTCTAGTGCTCGGCCTTCACTTGTAAACAAGTAAGGCACTTACTCACATACTCCGCTACATCGCGCTTCATACCCAGCTACCAATAATCTTTCTTCATGTCTTGGTACATCTTCATAGCAACGGGATGAATAGAGTATCGATTTTTATGAGCTTCATTGATAATTTTTCAACGTAGATCCCCAAAATGAGGAATCCACATCCATCTGAATCGGGTTCTAACACCGAGTGTGTTTTCACCTAGCTTCGCAAATAGACCTCTCGTTCTTTTAGAGTTAAGATGATCTTCTTCAATGCCTCATCTTAAAACTCTTTAACTTGCTTCATCACATCAGAGGTCATGACCAACTGATAAGCCTTTACCCGAATTGGTTCGGGCCTCTCCTTTCAGCTGTGGGCATCCGCCACCACGTTGGCTTTGCCCGGATGGTAATGGATCTCATATCATAGTCCTTTATGAGCTCCAACCATCTCCTCTGCCTCATGTTCAAGTCCTTCTTCTCAAATAAGTACTTTAAGCTCTTGTGGTCAGTGATATGGTGCACTTCATCCCGTATAGGTAGTGCCTCCAAATCTTTAACGTAAAGACCACAACTGCTAGCTCCAAGTCATGAGTAGATAATTAACGTCATGAACTTTCAGCTGTCGGGATGCAAGGCTATAACCTTTCCTCTCTGCATCAATACGCATCCCAACCCCAAGTACGAAGCATCTGAATAAACCACCAAATCTTCGCTCCCTTCGGATAATGACAAAACTGGAGCTTGAGTCAACCTCGCCTTTAACTCCTCAAAAGCCTTCTCCTGATCTTGACCCATACAAATTTCACATCCTTGTGGGTCAACTTGGTTAGTGGAGAAGCTATCTTAGAGAAGTCTTGGATGAACCTTCTGTAATAGCCTGCCAAACCCAAGAAACTATGAATCTCAGATGGTGTATTTGGTTATTTCCATTTCATCACCACCTCCACCTTTGCTGGGTCCACCATAATGCCCTTAGGATTCACTACATGACCCAAGAACTAAACTTCACGCAACTAGAACACACACTTGGAGAACTTGGCATACAACTTCTACCTTCTCACGTCTCCATCACCTCCCGAATATGATCGGCATGCTCCTCCTTGCTCTTCGAATAAATCAGGATATCATCAATAAATGTAATCACTCATTTATCTAACATCGGCTGACACACTCAATTCACCAAGTCCATAAAAGTAGCTGGTGCGTTGGTTAAACCAAAAGACATAACGAGAAACTCGTAATGTCCATAACATGTGCGAAAAACTATTTTATGAATATCCTGCTCCTTCACCTTCACTGATGGTACTAGATCGAATGTCTATCCTCAAAAACCAACTGGCACCTTGGAGCTGATCAAATAGATCATCGATTCTCGGTAAGGGGTATCGATTCTTCACTGTCAACTTGTTCAGCTCGCGGTAGTCAATACACATCCTCATACTACCATCTTTCTTCTTCATGAATAAGACCGGAGCACCCCAAGGAAAGATACTCGAAGAATGAACCCCTTAATCATGCAGCTCTTGCAATTGCTCCATCAATTCCTTCATCTCGATTGAAGCCAACCTACAGGACTGGTGAAGGGGTTTACTTACAACACAACAACACAAAGAGGAGATTAACTAAACTCAAACAAACAGTAAACTAGATTAACCACAATAAAGACACTAAGAACACAAGTAATGTAAGAGACAGAACACAAGTATATGGTTTTCAAGAATGCAGTATATTGCTTTCTCTATGTTCTATTACAAGTGTTACAAAGCATATCCAAAAAGTTACAAGAACATGAGATACTTATACTACATCCTACAGCGGCCATACTATGAAAGCCAGCTGGATACAATTGACTAGACTAAAAAAAATCAATTATAGAGTCAAAAAGGTAGATTTCCATTTTGACTTTGTGACTATGACATGCCATAGCTCACATCCTTATCTATTACAAAAAGGATAAAGTACATGAAGTAGAAAGTTACAGACTCAAGACCTCAATGTACAGTTACCAAAAGCATGGACCTTTTCACCAACTCATAAAAGTTGGTGACTTTACAAAGATGCAGCGGAAGGTGTCCAGCTTTATGGAATACTACATCAAATAAAACATGTTACTAAAAGTCTTCGGAAGAAAGTTGTCTTCAAGAGTTGAGGCCTCGGAAGACTTTGTCTCTGAAGCTTCGGAAGACTTCATCTTTGGCTTCGGAAGATATTGGTCTTGGCTTTGGAAGATTTCACACTTAGAATATTCAGTTGCATGTGTGAAACTTCTGAAGCATTCTTCTTCATTACTTGTGCAGCATGCATGCAGGAGTCTTTGGTTGCTTTAGCCTCTATGCATATTCTTTACAAACTCCCCCTTGGTTGATGCTACCAAAACTTTTGAAGACTTCAGATATCAACAGTCCTTATCAGGATGATAACCAATCCTTTCTTCATGAGATGATCAGGATCCTTCAGACTATCAAAATGTCTTCTCATGTCAAAGAGATTATGCAAAGGCAGCTGAAACATGTCTTGCCAAGTGTAGACGTTCTCAATGCCATGATCTCTGATGACATGCCACCTTTCTGGATTTGTAGTGTATGTCCAGGGCAGGATGGGTCTTTCTAATGTAAGAGGAGCTATTTGAATGGGAGATGATGGGGCATCCTCTAGCTACACATCCTCAGGATGCTCTGACTCATCCTGAGGTTTAGAAAAGAATGCAGTCTTCTTCTTCTTCTTTGGCTTTGGCTTAGAAGCCATCCTTTTCTTTCTCTTTACAACTTTTAACTAAGAAGACTGGCCTGCAGTACCTGTTGATCTTCATTGTCTTTCTTAGTAGGGTCTTCAACTCTCACAGGTTCAGATTAGAGTGAGTCTGACCCTAATGTGGATCAGAAGATGAAGCTTACTGAGATTCAGCAGGAGGTCCAGGTTGTGATGTCTCTGGCTGTTCAACCTTAACCTCCACTTTAGGTGGGGCTTGACTTAGAGGGGAATGTAAGTCAACCAGCTCTCTACTCTTGATCTTCTGCTTGATCACCCTGATATGCTCATCCATAGTGGATAGAGACATGGGGCCAAGTCTCCTTCCGGAGAATCCATACAACTTCAAGAAGCTCATCATCCTCTGCCTGTCAGCAGATTTCTTCATGCTTTTGTGGATGATGGCTCTTGACTTAGTAGCTTCTTCCCTCAACTTTCTTTTAGTTGTCTTTCTTTCTTTGACTATCTCAAGTTCAAGTTGTTTGAGATACTCAAACTCAACATAGTCAGAAGACAGGGGAAGAAGTGTTTCTGCCTGGTAGAGGCCTGTGACACTCAGGTAGTTGATCATCTTGATCCTTTCTTCTTCTTTATCTACCTGAGTTCTTGTTGAACCACATCCTCTTGTGTAGGACTTTCTTGAACTGGGGAGAGGGTAGGCACATGCTTGTACAATCTTTTCTTTCTTCTCTCTTTTTTGATTTGTACTAATAGCTCTGTATCTCTAGCCTCCTTCTTCTCCCTTGACCTTTCCAGGTCAACCAGTTCATTCAACTCTTCTAAAGGGAGAGAGATGACATTGTCTATGTCATGGTTCCTTGTCTGCAGATAGTTTATCCTAACTGCCCTTAACTCATCATTCTAAGTATTTGGTCTGGGGGCATCCCTGATAGCAGACTCCATGAGTCTAGCAGACCCAGAAGAGGAACCTTCTCCCCTCAGCTTCCTTTTCCTCTCTCTCTCTCTCCTCCTCCTTAATCTCCTCAGATGTCATCTTTCTTTTCCCTTTGTCACTCACAGACCTTTGTGACTCAGGGTGGAGAGAGCTTTGGCCTTCATTGCTTGATGCAGCTTCTGAGCTCTGGCCAGAGAGAGGTTGAGAAGCACCTTCACCAGTAGGTGTCTCAAAAAGGGCATTGATCTCTGCAGCAGTTGTTGGTGATAAGACTGGGCTCTCAGGTTCTGTCACTGGGCCTTCAGTCAAGGTTTCCCCTATGAAGCTAATCTTAGGGTATGTCTCAACATCTAGTTGACCGATGGCATTGCCTGATTGCCATAGTCTTCTTCTTAGGCTGAACTCTGCAGTGATCCTGTCTTGGATTCTTTATGCCAACTTGTCAGCTTGTCTTGATTGGCTTGGATTGACAAGTGGCATGTTGACTAAATCCAGACCTTCATAGAGGTTCAAGGTTTGAAAGTTGAAAATCTCCTGCTGCCCTTGAACTCTTATGATGATTAGGGCTTTCCTTTTACTGTCATACCTCCACCCAATGATGTGATTAGAAGATGGTGGAGATGACATAGGCCTTGGTATCCCATCCTCAAACAGACTCTGTATGAAGGAGTCTGTGTAGTCCATATCAATATGAATTTGAAGAGGTTACTGAGAATGCTCAATTGCAAGTGAGGATGGTGAGTCCTTAGTGCCATTCTCTCTGAAGAACTCCCAGGTTCTGTAGCTGTAATGACTTTTTCCCCCTTTTTGGTAGCATCACTCACTTGCATAGGTGAGCTAGGAGTTAGGTCAAACACATCCACAGGTTCTTGTGTTCCTGGTTGAGCTCTTCTTAAAGGTCTACTAGTTAGTTTTCCTTAAGATATGAAATCTCAAGTTGCTGATCATTGACCCTTTTATGTAAGGTAGTCACTTGAGATTCAAGGTGACTAACCTTGGAGACTAGATAGGTGCATGTTTTAGATAGCTTATGCACCTTTAGTCTTAAATTCCCCTCATCTTCATCAGAAGAATCATTAGGGGATGAGATGATTGGACCAAAGTCCTCTCTCTCACCACCAGCTTCAGGTTCTTGGCTGTTGGATTTCCTCTACTCACTGGCAGTCTTAGTTGAGATGGCAGTAGGCTGAGTTGCCATGGTTGAGGTCTTAATGATGTAATCACTTTCAAAAGTGAGAGCCTCTTCCATATGGACATCCTGAACAACTTCAGAAGTGTCCACCTCAGTAATAGGTGACTAATGGGGGCTAGAAGTAGGAGCCTTAGAAGCACTCATCTTTCTTTGAGTAGGGGAAAAGAAGAGAGAATCATGGTACTCACTAAAACCTAGATCTTCATCAATGTAGAAATCAAGGTTGGGGATTGGTTGGTTGAGATCTAAAGACTGGGGATGGTAACTGTCCCCTGAAGGTTGATCACTTGAGTGTTGAGACTCAGAGTGATGGCTTAAGGCAGCTTGGCTTATGAGCTCATCAGGCTGAGCATGAGGAACCTCAACACTGATCCTTGAAGAGATGGGAGTGGTCTGCTCCTCGGGAGAAGTTAGAGCTCTAGTTTACACTTCCTCATGTATGGGTGAGTGTATGGGGGCCTCCACAGACTGAATAGTCTAAGCAGGGTTCGTTTGGATTTTCTTTGGTAGGTGATGGTGATTTGTGGTTGTGTAGGTGGTTAGGAAGTAGCAGGTGTGGGTTCAACACTAGCTGATGCTGCTAGATTGTCACCTTGAGCAATGAGCTCTAACATTTTTGGGACCAGGGCTGTTTCTACCCCTGAGAAGCCAACAGTGGGCTTTCTCAATATTTTAAAGATGTCGGGCTTCATCTGTCTCAGTTTAAGAATGTTACCTGTTCCCCTTAACTGTGAGCCCAGTTCACAGTTAAGAATGTACTGAACATGTCAAGGAAACATGTAATATTCTAAGGAATCTAAGTTTGCAAGTAAGTTAGTATAAACAATTGAGAATACCTAAACTTGATCCTCTGAATCATTCCATGGATAATGAAGGAGAGATCCTTAGGAATTTGGTCCCATCCACCATGCTTGTTTGATAAGCTGTCGATGACCACATGGAGCAGGAATCTCCACTGGGATGAGACCTTCCCTTTCCTAAAGGTCTTTATAGAGAAATCTCCCTCATACCCTATCTGCTCAAAAGAATGATTGACAGCTTCTTTGGGAAAGAACACCTCACCTTCTTCATCATCTAGCTGAAGATGCATGTTGATGATGGCCGGAGTGATGAAGACTGTTCTCCCCTGCACTGTGGCAGACAGTGCCTACTCCCCATCCATTACGACCTCTTGGTAGGTCTTCCAAAATTCAAGCAGATGATCCTCAAAAAGTGGAGGATCAATGGTTAGGGAGGTGAAATAGTTGGACAAATCTAAGAAATGGCAAACCTCTGAGAAATGAGGATCTTTCTCAGAGCTTAACAGAGCAACCTGGTTGTGTTACCTGTGGAGCTGCATGGTAAAGTTCGGGTCATTTCTGTGAGTGGGATTGGCCATTGTGAGTTAGCTTAAGGATAAAGAAAGAAAGAAGAAAGAAATTTCAGAGAGAAATTTGGGGTTTTAGGTTTGGAGAAAGAAGTAGATGATAGAAAGAGGGGAAACCGTTGGGTGAAGGGTTTTATATGTGAAATGGATTTCAAATAAAGTTTAATGAAAGAGGATAAACTTTGAAATCCGATGTCGGTCCCACCTCTGAAAATGTAGCTTACTTTTGCTCAAAAAGTAGTTTTCCTCAAAGTCAAAAAGCTTCCAAAGGTAAATTATAATCGGAAGTTTTTTTAATGAAAAAGCGTCCGAAGGTAAAATGACTTCGGAAGAATTTCCTGAGAATTTTGAAAATTTTGCTTTGGAAGAGAAATTAAGACTTGAATGCTTTGTGCACAAAATAACAAAGCTTCCCAGAGTTAATTTTGCTTCGAAAGAAGAAGGTCCTTGAAAACATATAAGTCTCTTAGACATCCATTTAAGCTTCGGAAGATGCATCAGAAATCTCTTCCGAAGGTAAAATTTCTTAGACAGTTATTTGTTTTGATGGCATGATTTTCTTCCAAAGTTAAAAATAGAACTTCCGAAGGATCAAAATTTTCATAAATTTAAGGAAAGTCTTCAAAAAGATTTTCATCCAAAGAAAACATGAGCTTATGAAAGTGATGAACTAGACAACTTAGACTTCCACACCACCTTTAGAGTCTTGGACTTGACCTTCAATACTTCGGAAGCTTTTGATACATCGGATTTTGATGACTGAGCCTTTGGAAGAACCTGCAGACACTGCAGCAGACTTCAGTGCTTCGGAGGTATTCCTTCCTTCCGAGACCAACTTTTCTTTCGAAGGAAATTTTCCACTTGCCTTCTTCTTAGATTTGGAGCTTCCAAAGGAAACAGATTTTCCTTCCGAAGCTTGAATCTTCTTGGAACTCTTAGAAGTCTTTGTCTTGGTCATGTGAAGAGTACCTTTAGGATTTTATGGACAATCCTTAGCAAAATGAGCAGTACTTTTACACATGACACGCTCAATTTTCTTCTTCCGAAGAGCCTTCTGCTGGGAACAAGACTGACTTTGGTCATATCCCCTCTCCACCTTCATCTTTGCAGATGCTGAGATAGTCCTTTTAGGCTGGGAACTGTTCTTGGAGTTTGATGGTCCAGGCTGTGCAACAGTGGTACACCACAGATCAGTCTTCTTCTTGGTACTGAGATGATTTGAATAAGAACCAGAACTCTTAGCAGCAGAGTTTAGGTTGATGTCTTCAGTCTTTACTACTTCAAATCCTGCAGAGATAAACACTTGTTTCTGCTAGAATCAAAAGTAGCCTTGATCTCTTGAGCCTTCCTTGTTTTCCTCTTGCTCTTCCTGATTAAGTTCTTTCTCATTGACTTGGTCATCACAGTCTTCATCTTCTTCTCAGAAGGATAGTGGCCCTTCTTAGAATCCTCCTCTTCACTCTTCTCAGTGGAATTCTTCACTATCACTTCTTCATCCTCTTCACTCAAAGGATCTATGAGAGGAAGCACATCTTCACAAGTTTCACACCTAAGTGATCTCACAGACAAGATTGTGTGTGGAGGAGCTATCTCATTTGATCCTAGTCCCTGCTTGTTCTGATAGCACACTTTGTTGTGCATGGATGAGGATATCATGTTCTTGAAGGTCTCTTCGTCAAGAACACATTTGTCTGCCTGGCCTTGCTGATCACAAGCTCAGCCTGGCACTCAGTCAGCTTGGTTATGAGATCCTTGATCTGAGTCCTAAAATTTGTATGCTCATGTTTTAGAACTGAAGTGGTTTTCTTTAAGTCCTCAATCTTTAGTTTATAATCATTTTCAGACTTTCTAAAATCAGTTTTTAAAATATTTAAGGACTCAAGATCAGATCTCATTTCCAAGTTATAGGACTTGTATCTATTAACTTTAGCAATGCATTCAGGGGTACAGAGATGTTCCAATACCTTAGCTTCATCATGATCTACCATTAGTGCTTGGTTTGGAGAAGCATCTTCCACCTGAAAGCTCCAGTGAAAGCCTCCTTCTTTAACTGCAACAGCAGCCTGGTGCTTTGGCTTCTCATTCTGGGGGGGCTTTGTCAGTGTAGTTGGGTCTGGACTCTGTTTGTCCACCGTTTGTTCTAGGTGCCTTACACTCCCTAGCAAAGTGGTCCATCAAGTTACAGTTGTAACACTTGACTTTGCCTTTGTCCAGACCAAACTTTCCACTGGTTGCATTGCTTGGAAACTTCCTTCTAGTCCGCTTGTAGAACTTCTTGGCTCTGTGAGTGAGAAGAGCCATCTGCTGGACTATCTCCATGTACTCCAGATCATCTGGATGAATATAGTCCAGGTTTTCAAGGGTGAACAGGAAGCTGCCACAACTTTCATTAGAAGACATAAATGCTTGAGAAGAACTTGTCTCTTGGAATGTGCTTCTGTGGGTATAGTTCTCTCTAGGTGTCTCTGGGAAGGTGATAAAAAGGACCCTTAGGTGAGTTGTCAGAGTAGCATATGAGATGATGTTGGGGTTCTATGCTATCCCTTTTAACCACATGCAGGGCTGAACCCATTTGATTGTTAGAGTTGTCAGATGAACCTTGAATGTTTATCTCCATCTGGTAGCTACTGAAAATCACATATAACTCTGTTAGAGTAAGAGTTTTTAGATTCTCATTCCTCTTGATCACCACACAGTAGTGTGTCCATTGCCTAGGAAGTGAGGACATGAACTTCCTTACAATGCCCCTATTCTCAAGAGGAACTCCTCCATCCACAAGGGTATCCACAATCTCAACATACCTGAAGTATTGCTGAGTCATGGCTTCACCTGTTTTAAAAGTGAAGTTTTCAAACTGCTGCTTCAGGAGATCTTTCTTGTTCTCCTTGGCTTCAGAGGAACCCTCATACATCAGTTTCAGTGCATCCCACAACTGCTTAGCTATTTTGCACTTCTTGAAACCTCTGTATATAGAGTTTGGAAGGACAATTTGAAGGGCTTTCATGACTTTTCTATCAATCTCTACTCTCTTCCTATCTTCATCAGAGTAGTTTGCCATAGCCTTGGGTATCATACCAACACCAGTAGCAGAGGGGGTGCTAGGTATATAAGGTCTATTTTCAACAGGCTCCCACATTCTTGAGTCTAGAGACCTGATGAAACCTTCCATTCTCAAGCACCAGGTATCAAAGTCATCAAGAGTGATCAGTGGGGACTTGTTCATGGTTCCAGTTTCCATATCAGTCTTGGAAATGGCTGCCATTTGAAAAGTTTATATTTGTGTGTGAGGGATCTTAAGATGATGAGATCTTATATCAAGAGCCTGGAATGCTCTGATACCAAATGCAGGACCGGTGAAGGGGTTTACTTACAACACAACAACACAAAGAGGAGATTAACTAAACTCAAACAAACAGTAAACTGGATTAACCATAATAAAGACACTAAGAACACAAGTAATGTAAGATACAAAACACAAGTATATGGTTTTCAAGAATGCAGTATATTGCTTTCTCTATGTTCTATTACAAGTGTTATAAAGCATATCCATAAAGTTACAAGAACATGAGATACTTATACTACATCCTACAGCTGGCCATACTATGAAAGCCAACTGGATACAATTGACTAGACTCAAAACAAAATCAATTGTAGAGTCAAAAAGGCAGATTGCCTTTTTGACTTTGTGACTATGACATGCCATAGCTCACATCCTTATCTATTACACAAAGGATAAAGTACATGAAGTAGAAAGTTACAGACTCAAGACCTTAATGTACAGTTCCCAAAAGCATGGACCTTTTCACTAACTCATGAAAGTTGGTGACTTTACAGAGATGCAGTAGAAAGGTGTCTAGCTTTATGGAATAGTACATCAGATAAAGCATGTTACTAAAAGTCTTCGGAAGAAATCTATCTTCAAGAGTTAAGGCTTCGGAAGACTTTGTCTCTGAAGCTTCGGAAGACTTCATCTCTGGCTTCGGAAGATATTGGTCTTGGCTTTGGAAGATTTCACACTTAGAATATTTAGTTGCATGTGTGAAACTTCCAAAACATTCTTCTTTAGTATTTGTGCAACATGCATGCAGGAAGTCTTTGGTTGCTTCAGCCTCTATGCATATTCACTACACAACCGATACGGTGCTTTAGGCTGGGCATCGGGTATCAGGTCAATCTGAAACTCGATCTCATGGTCAGGTGGCACTCCTGGTAAGTCTTCGATAAACACGTCTGGAAAGTCACACACCACTAGTACATCAGACAGTTGTGGTGTTGTGTATCTACATCCTTCACGTAGGTCAAGTAGGCACTATATCCTCATCTCATGCACTTTCCCGCCACCACCATCGAAATCACTTTCGGGATAGTCGTGACTCGATCACCATAAACCGTCACCGAACTCTCGCCAGGCACTGTCAATTGAATCATCTTCATACAACACACAATGTTCGCCTCGTAGTCTGCCAACCAATCCATTCCTAGGACTACATCAAACCCACCTAAGGTCATCACGAATGGTCTAACGGGAAAATTGTGACCTTCTAGTTCTACGTCACAACCTTCTACCATCTCAGAGACCCTGGTAGACTTACCTATGGCAGTTTCTACTTCAAAGGGTGTAAGGAATACATGTTAAGGCTATTGCAACTCCAAACACTTCAAGTCTCCTGCATGCTGCACAAGTACATTGAAGAAGAATGCTTTGAAAGTTTCACACATGCAACTGAAATATTCTAAGTGTGAAGTCTTCCGAAGCCAAGACCAATATATTCCAAAGCCAAAGATGAAGTCTTCCGAAGCTTTAGAGACAAAGACTTCTGAAGCCAACACTTGAAGACAGATTTCTTCCGAAGACTTTTAGTAACATGCTTGATCTGATATACTATTCCATAAAGCTGGACACCTTTCCGCTGCATCTCTGTAAAGTCACCAACTTTCATGAGTTGGTGAAAAGGTCCAACCCTAAGATGTCTCATCTTATCACTGTCAAAAGGATTCTAAGATACCTCAAAGGTGCTTTAACACTTGGTCTGTGGTATCCTAAGAATTCTGACTTCAATCTGTATGCTTATACAGATAGTGATTATGGTGGTTGCAACATGACTGCAAAGTCTACATTTGGGGGATGTCAGTTTCTTGGTGGAAGGGTTGTCTCATGGCAATGGAAGAAACAATCCTGTGTCTCTCCATAAACTGTTGAAGCTGAATACATTGTTTTTGCAAGCTGCTGTGCTCAAGTGCTATGGATTCAAAATCAGATGCTTGATTATGGAATAAACTTTAAGGAGACTCTCATTCACATAGACAACAACAGTGCTATCTCAATCACAGAGAATCCTGTACAGCACTCAAGGACCAACACATTAACATCAGGTATCATTTAATAAGAGATCATTTTGAAAAATGATTAATTAAACTAGTCAAAGTCCACAAAATGAACAATATGCTGATCTGTTTACAAAGGCTTTTGATGAACATAGATTTAAATATCTTATATCAGCTATTGGGATGATACATTTTGAGTAGGTTTTTCTTAAAACTAGTTCTTATTATTTCTTAAAATTTGTGTGTCCTAAGTTGTCTAGTTCATCACTTTTATAGGCTCTTGTTTTCTTTGGATGAAAATTTTTTGAATACTTTCCTTAGATTTTTGAAAATTTTGATCCTTCGGAAGATATGCTTTTACCTTCGGAAGAAAATTATGCCTTCAAAACAAATATTGTCTAAGATTTTTACCTTCGGAAGAAATTTCTAAAATATCTTCCGAAGCTTAACTTTTGTCTCAGACACTTATGTGTTTTCAAGGACCATTTTCTTCCGAAGCAAAATTAACTCTTGGAAGCTCTGTTCCTTTGAACAAAGCATTCAAGTTTTAGTTTTTCTTCCGAAGCAAAATTTTCACAACTCTTAGGAAAATCTTCTAAAGTCATTTTAGCTTCGAAAGCTTTTTCATTAAAACTTTCGAGGATAATTTACCTTCAAAAGCTTTTTGACTTCCAAGAAAACTACTTTTTGAGCAAAAGTAAACTACTTTTTTAGAGGTGGGACCGACATCCGGATTTCAAAGTTTATCCTCTTTCATTAAACTTTATCTGAAATCCTTTTTTTCACATATAAACCCAACGGTTTCCCCCTTTTTCTATCATCTCCTTCTTCCTCCAGACCTAAAACCCCAAATTTCTCTTTGAAATTACTTTCTTTCTTTCTTCATCCTTAAGCTTCCTCAAAATGGCCAACCTTAACCACAGAAATGATCCGACTTTTCCATGCAGTTACACAGGCGAAATAACCAAGTTGGTCTGTTACACTCTGAGAAAGATCCTCATTTCTCAGAGGTTTGCTGATTCTTAACTTTTTCAAACTACTTCACCTCCCTAACCATTGATCCTACTCTTTATGAGGATCAACCGCTTGAATTTTGAAAGACCTGCCAAGAGGTTATCATGGATGGGGAAAAGACACTGTCTGTCATAATGCAAGGGAGAACAGTCTTCATCACTCCGGCCATCATCAACACGTATCTTCAGCTGGATGATGAAGAAGGTGAGGTGTTCTTTCCCAAAGAATCTATTAACTAGTCCTTTGAGCAGATGGGCTATGAGGGAGACTTTTCTGTCAATACCTTAAGGAAAGGGAAGGTCTCATCCTAATGGAAATTCCTGCTCCATGTGGTTATCCATAGCTTATCAAACAAGCATGGTGGATGGGACCAGATTCTTGAGGATCTCTCCTTCATTGTTCATGGGATGGTTCAAGGAGTCAAGTTCAGGTACTCTCAGTTTGTTTATACTAATCTGCTTGCAAACTAGGACTCCTTAGAGTACTATATGTTCCCTAGATATGTTCAATACATTCTTAACTGTGAACTGGGCTCATAGTTAAAGGGAACATGTAACATTGTTAAACTGGGACAGATGAAGCCTGACATCTTTAAAATATTGAGAAAGCCCACTGTTGGCTTCTCAAGGGTAGAAACAGCCCTGGTCCCAAAAATGTTAGAGCTCATTGCTCAAGGTGACAACCTAGCAGCACCAGCTAGTGTTGAACTCACACCTACTACTTCCCAACCACCTACGCAGCCACAAATCACCATCACCTACCACAGAAAATCCAAACGAACCCCTGCTTAGACTATTCAGTCTGTGGAGGCCCCTATACACTCACCCATATAGGAGGAAGTGGACACTGGAGCTCCCACTTCTCCTGAGGAGTAGACCACTCCCATTCCTTCAATAATTTGTGCTGAGGTTTCTCATGCTTAGCCTGATGAGCTCATAAGGCCAAATGCCTTAAGCCATCACTCCGAGTCTCAACACTCAAGTGATCAACCTTTAGGGGATAGTTACCATCCCCAGCCCTTCGACTTATACCAACCAATCCCTAACCTTGACTTCTATACTAATGAAGATTTAGGTTTTAGTGAGTACCATAAGTCTCTCTTCTTTTTCCCTACTCAAAGAGAGATGAGTGCTCCTGAGTCTCCTACTTCTATCCCACATCAATCACCCACTACTAAGGTGGACACTTCTGAACCTGTTTAGGATGTCCATATGGAAAAGGCTTTCACTTTTGAAAGTGATTTCATCATTAAGACCTCAACCATGGCAACTCAGCCCACTGACACCTCAACTAAGGCTTCTAGTGAGCAGAGGAAATCACCAGCCAAGAACGTGAAGCTGGTGATGAGAGAGAGGACTCTAGTCCAATCATCTTATCCCCCAATGATTCTTCAGATGAAGATGAGGGGAATATGAGACTAAAGGTGCACAAACTGTCAAAAACATGCACCTATTTAGTCTCTAAGGTCAGTCACCTTGAATCTCAAGTGACTACCTTACGAAACAGGGTCAATGATCAGCAACTTGAGATTTCTTATCTTAAGGAAAAACTAGCTGGGAGACCTTTAAAAGGAGCTTAACCAGGAACACAAGAACCTGTGGATGTGTTTGACCTATCTCCTAGCTCACCTATGCAAGTGGGTGATGATACCAAAAAGGGGGAGAAAGTCATTACAATCACAGAACCTGGGAGTTCTTCAGAGAGTGTGGACATTGAGGACTCACCATCCTTACTTGCAATTATGCACACGCAGCAACTTTCTCAAGTTCACATTGATGTGGACTCTATAGACTCCTACATATAGAGTCTGTTTGAGGAAGGAATACCAAGGGCTATATCATCTCCACTAACTTCAAATCACGTCATTGGGTGGAGGTATGATAGCAATAGAAGAGCCCACATCATTATTAGAGTTTAAGGGCAGCTAGAGGTCTTTAATTTTCAGACCTTGAACTTCTATGAAGGTTTGGATCTAGTCAACATGCCACTTGTCAATTAAAGCCAATCAAGAAAACCTGACAGGCTGGCTCAAATAATCCAAGACAAGATCACTGTAGAGTTCAGCTTCAGAAGGAGACTAAGGCAATCAGGTAATGCCATCGGTCAACTGGATTTTGAGTCACACCCTAAGATTAGATTCATAGGGAAAACCTTGACTGAAGGCCCAGTGGTAGAACCTGAGAGTCCTGTCTTATCATCATCAACTGCTATAGAAATTCATACCCTTATTGAGACACTTGCTGGTGAAGGTGCTTCTCAACCTTTCTCTATCCAGAGCTTGGATGCTACACCAAGCAATGAAGGCCAAAGCTCTCTCCACCCTGAGTCACAAAGGTCTGTGAGTGACAAATGGAAAAGAAAGATGACATCTGAGGAGATTGAGGAGGAGAGAGAGAGAGAGAGAGAGGAAAAGGAAGCTGAGGGGGGAAAGTTCCTCTTCTGGGTCTGCAAGACTCATGGAAACTACAATTAGGGCTGCCCCCAGACCAAAAACTCAAGATGATGAGTTGAGGGCAGTCAAGATCAACTACTTGTAGACTAGGAACTATGACATAGATAATGTCATTTCTCTCCCCTTGGAAGAATTAAATGAACTGGTTGACAGAGAAAGGTCAAAGGAGAAGAAAGAGGCAGAAGATGTTGAGCTACTGGTATAAATGAAAGAAGAAAGAAGAAAGAAAAGATTATATAAGCATGTTCCTACTCTCTCCCTAGTTCAAGAAAGTCCTGCACATAAAGATGTGGTTCAACAAGAACCTCAGGTAGACAAAGAAGAAGACAAGATCAAGATGATCAACAACCTAAGTGTCACAGGCCTTTATCAGGCAGATGCATTTCTTCCCTTATCCTATGACTATGTTGAGTTTGAGTATCTCAAACAACTTGAACTTGAGATAGTCAAGGAAAGAAAGACAACTAAAAGAAACCTAAAGGAATAAGCTATTAAATCAAGAGCCATCATCCAGAAGAGCATGAAGAAGTCTACAAATAGGCAGAGGGTGATGAGCTTCTTGAAGCTGTATGGATTCTTCGGAAGGAGACTTGGCCCTATGTCTCTATCCACCATGGATGAGCATATCGGGGTAATCAAGCAGAAAATCAAGAGTGGAGAGCTGATTGACTTAAACTCCCCTCCAAGTCAAGCTCCACCTGAAGTGGAGGTTAAGGTTAAACAACAGAGACAACACAACCTAGACCTCCTGCTGAAACTCAGCAAGCTTTATCTTCTGATCCACAACAGGGTTAGATTCCCTCTCCTTCTGAACCTCTGATAGAGGAAGTCCCAACTGAGAAAGACAAAGAAGATGAATCTGGTGCTGCAAGTCAGTCTTCTCAGTTAAAAGAAACAAAGAGAAAGAAAAGATGGCTTCAAAGCCAAAGCCAAAGAAGAAGAAAGATACATCTTTTTCTAAACCTCAGGATGAGTTAGAACATCTTGAGGATGTACAGCCAGAGGATGGTACACCAACTCCCAATCAAGCAGCTCCTCTAGCTTCAGGAAGACCCATCTTGTCCTGGACATACACCACAAATCCAGAAAGATGGCATGTCATTAGAGAACAAGGCATTGAGGATGTCTACACATGGAAAGACGTGTTTAATCTGCCTATGCATGATCTCTTTGACATGAGAAGACATTTTGAGAGTCTGAGTGATCCTGATCATCTTATGAAGAAAGGGATGGTCATCATCATAATGAGGATTGTTGATATCTGAAGTCTTCAAAGTTGCAGGATCGGGTTTGTCACAGAAACACTTGGATTTCTCTCGAACTCACTTATAGACACACTCAATTAAGATGAAGTAAAGTCTTTCACAAGAGTTGATAATAATATAATAAGTTGTGAATGAACACACAGAAATAAATTTTCAAGGCACTTGTATATATTATTTCTCAACTCAAGATATTACAAGACTCTTATAAGCATGATACATGAGTTACAATGAGAGACTATATATACTAGATCCTATAGCCAGATATACTTTGATACCAGCTGGAAACCTAGGACTAAAGCATATACTACAATGCTAAAGTTAAGGTATCTTAGATAAAGTATTATCTAAGGTATAGTAGTCATGACATGTCCATGACTTACCTTTTGTCACCAACTAAAGATGGCAACTGTACTAACATAAAAAGGTAAACAGTGGATTAAAGTGTGGTCAACTGCATGGCTTTTGAGAAAACGCCATGCAGTATCTCAAAGATTTGCAGCGGAATGTCAGGAAGGCCATACTTATGTCCACTGGATAATAGCAGTGTTTTCCGAAGGTAAGTTGGCTTCAGAAGAACAAGTTCTTCCGAACCCACTTATACTTCGGAAAAGGCTTCTATACTTCCAAGGCTTGAGGACTTCTGTACTTCGGAAGTTGACTTCAGATCTTTCTTTCTAAGTCTTGAACATCGGAAGTAGGTTCTTTGTCTTTGGAAGCTGGAACTTTTCCTTCGAAGTAAGCTTTACACTTTGTCTTCGGAAGAGCTCCTCTTTCCTTCGGAAGTTCCACAATTAGCTTAAAAAGTCCTTTATTTGTAGTACCAAAATCTTCTAAGTGACTTGGTTTTGGTTGCACCAGCCTTTCTAGATCCAACAAACTCCCCCAAGGCTGATGCTACCAAAACCTCACTTATTCCTGCTTCTCAAAGCTTTCAGTACCAGGGACAAAAGATATTTGTCTGTCTCTTTGTTCTTCCCTGGAGTGGTGCTGAGAAGCTTGTACAAGTCATTGGTGGATAGGAGATCCAGTCTATCACTCTGAATGAAATGTACCCTTTGTTGTGCCCCCCTGAAAAGAGTTAGTTGACGGGAGTTATAGTCATACTCCCATCTAACTATGGATTCTAGTTCAGGACCTTCAACCATTTGTAAGAAGGCTTTGCCTTGGGTTGCTGATCCCTTCCTTTCCTCCTCCTCTCTCAGTTTCAACTCTACTTCAACCTTGCTTCTAGCAGTTAGCTCGGCCATATGAAGGCTGCCAAGATGATTTCTGATATGGGCAGCTACATCAGAGTTTGAAGGGTTAGAGAATGTTTTCTCTGCTAACTCAGCAATATCAAATCTGCTTAAGTGTAGCAGAGATGAGGCACTCAGCCTATTGAGCTCTCCATTCTCTCTTTCAACAACAAAGTTGTGAGAAGAGTCTTCGAACCTCCACCGTATGATCTTATTTCTGGGTGCAAGAGGTTGTCTTGGCATCCTGTCGCTTTTCTTGGTATCCAATAGAGTCACCAGCCTTCTCCTTAATTTATTTTCTTCCTCATTCAAAGTGTCTGAATTGAGGCCAAGGAGATTTGCAGCTTGGTCCAATGTTCCTTTGGGCATATCAAGAAATTGATCTCTAGTGAGGGAACTTGAGGATCTGTCAACATAAGTCAAATTAACAGAATCCTCCAAATAGGAGATATCGCTCAGAGTTGTGCATTTTATGAGCTTTGTCTTGACTGCTTTGAATTCTTCTAAGGAGAGATGTTTAGAAGGCTGAGGGGATGGTTTAATGGGTTGATGGGTAGGTTGAGGTGTTTGGGTTCTGGCTAGAGTATTGGGTTGGAGGATGGGAAGTTTAGGTGGTTGAGGTGAAGGAGTTGGTAGGAGTGATGGTGTAGGTTCAAGGGTGTATGGTTCAGTGGTTGGTTCGGTTTTGATGGGGAGTGAAAAAGGTATGGTTTTAAGTTGTGGTTAGGTTTGGAGTTTGAGTTGAGTGGTTGCTTTGAAGGTCATCCCATGTCCTCTTCTGTACATCTCCTTCCTCTTCCCTGCGCGAATGTCAGCCTTAATGTCACTGTCATTCGCTGGAGAGTCGTTTTTGACATAGGACCCACCTGCCTGCCAGAGAAGCCATGAGATTTGAGATAGCTCTTCATCCAAGCCTTCTCACCTATCTTCTTGGCAGCGGTTAGTCCTGCTTCCTCTTCCTTCTTCTTCTTCTGCAATAGTTTTTCCCTTTCAGCTCTCATTCTCTCTTTCTCCATTTGATCTTGCTCTTTGTTGAAGAGCCATAAGATTGTATCATTGTTATGTGAAGATAATTATTCTTGATAGAAACCTCTGGAGGTTAGGAAAGTTATCATTTCCCTCCTGAAGATCAACTTCTTTTTCCTTTTTCTCCCTTTCTTCTTCTAAGGCCAACCTTCCAGCTTCTTCTTTTTGTTGTTTTAGAAGCAAGGTTGCCTTTTCCAGGTCTATTAACTCCTCTAATGGTAGCAGGAGTACATCCTCAGTTGCAGCTTCTAGACTAACAAGTCTATCGACAATCTCTACCCTTTTTCGGTTGTTGACCGCTTCCTGGTTGGCTGCAGCTGCTTTGGTGCTTGCAGCTAGCAGTTTTCCAGTTGTCAGCCCACCTTTTATTTTGAGTTTCTTCAACCTTTCTTCCTCCTGAAGCTCTTCCTAAGTCATCTTCCTTTTTCCTTTGATGTCTTCGAAAGTACTAGACTTTGGGGGTTCTTGGATAGAAGATTCAGGTTGAGCAGTAGAGATGGGAGCTAAAGTTAATGCTGATGTTGGAGCTAAAGGTTGAGTGAGAAAATCCTCCCGATTAACCTCATATGCGAGTTCCAGGATTGCATCTGTGACTATTAGATCATCGGTAGGTTCTTTGTCTTCGGAAGCTGGAACTTTTCCTTCGGAAGTAAGCTTTACACTTTGTCTTTGGAAGAGCTCCTCTTTCCTTCGGAAGTTCCACAATTAGCTTCGGAAGTCCTTTATTTGTAGAACCAAAATCTTCTAAGTGATTTCGTTTTGGTTGCACTAGCCTTTCTAGATCCAACAAAAGTGTTTTGGTAGCATCAGCCTAGGGGGAGTTTGTAAGGAATACATGTTAAGGCTGATGCAACTCCAAACACTTCAAGTCTCCTGGATGTTGCACAAGTACATTGAAGAAGGATGCTTCAGAAGTTTCACACATGCAACTGAAATATTCTAAGTGTGAAATCTTCCGAAGCCAAGACCAATATCTCTCGAAGCCAAAGATGAAGTCTTCCGAAGCTTCAGAGATAAAGTCTTCTAAAGCCAACACTTGAAGATAGATTTCTTCCGAAGACTTTTAATATACATGCTTTATCTGCTATACTTTACATAATGCTGGACCCCTTTCCGCTGTAACTCTGTAAAGTCACCAACTTGCATGAGTTGGTGAAAAGGTCCATTCTTTAAGTAACTGTACATTGAGGTCTTGAGTCTGTAACTTTCTACTTCATGTACTTTATCCTTTTTGTAATATATTAGGATGTGAGCTATGGCATGTCATAGTCATAAGTCAAAAGGCAATCTACCTTTTGATTTTACAATTGATCTTGTGTTGTGTCTAGTCAATTGTATCCAGCTGCCCTTCAAAGTATGGTCGGCTGTAGGATGTAGTATATGTATCTCAAGTACTTGTAACTTTCCTTTATGCTTTGTAAGACTTGTAAAGAACTTGAGAAAGCAATATACTACAATCTTGAAAACCATCTCCTTGTGTATTTTGCTATCTTGTTTTGTCTCTTATTTACTTGTGTTCTTTGTATCATCTCTTGTGGTTAATCTAGTCTCAGTGTTTGATTAGTCTAGTTAATCTTCTCTTTGTGTTGTTGTGTTGTAATTGACCACCCTTCACAGGTCCTGCAAAGGGCTTTTCTATACTCCTACTACTAACAAGCAATTTAGCACAGAAAGCAGCAGAAATAAAACTTTTACTAGCACCAGAATCAAATAACACATAAGCTAGAGTTTGGTTTACTAGAAACATACCTGACACAACATCGGGGTCCGTCCTAGCCTCCTCCTATGTCATCGTGAACGCTCTGGCGCTCACCCTCTGTCCTTCTCCTCTAGCCTTCTTTGCTCCCGAACCTTTAGCCCTCGGCTTCTTGCAGTCCCTGCTCATGTGGCCCTCATCGCCACAAGTATAGCACCTCCTTACCCCGTAGTTCTTCGCCACATGTCCGGTCCTCCCACATCAGAAACAGACGTTGGATCCCACTCTACATTCCCCGATGTGCTCTCGTCCACACTTAACACACCTCCTCAACCCCGCACCGGATTTGACCACACATCGGTCATCCACCCGTGCACTTTTGTTGCTTGGAGCGGCCCCACCACGTCTAAACCGCTTCCCGTTCCAATTCTGGTCACCACCACCTTTCTTGTTCATCTCATTCACCACCACTTCACGCTCATCATACAACCTTCCCGCCAAATCAACCGCCGATCTAAATGTACTCGGCCAGGCGGCGATCAGGTGCCTGCGAATGTTTGCTGACAAGCTTGGATATACCTCTTAATCTTTCGTGATAGAGGCGTCACCTGATCCGGAACTAGCCATGCCATCTCATTAAACTTGATGGTGTACTACTGATGGGTCGTTGTTCCCGCCTCCAACTGCAGGAACTCCCTCTCAACTTTATCCATCTCTCAGTGAGAACAAAACTCCTCAATCACCAGCTTTTTCAACTCAGACCACCTCATTCTTCTAATCACCCGACTACCCTCGGCTTGGACAATATTGTCCCACCAACACAGAGCCGAGTCCACAAACGAGTGGGCAGCAAACTTCACCTTCTGGTCTTCCCGACACTCGCTGATATCAAGTACAGCCTCCATCTCCCTCACCCACCAGTGAGCAGCAGCAGCAGCAGTGTCATTACCATCAAATGTAGGGGGCTTGCATCCTTGAAATGCCCCGTAGTTACAACCTCGTGTTGCCTCCTACACAAGCTCTTCATCCTCCTTCTCATCCTCGGAGAAAACCGCCTCAGTTTCTGGTTGCTCCCGTCCTCCCGAGGACCTATTCCTTTCATTTCTATCTCCTTTCCTTACAGCCTTTATCACTTTTGTCACCACAGACGGTAAGATCGTCTGCATGACCTGATGCACTTCCTCAACAACAACCTCCTTCACTAAGGCTCTTAAGTTAGCACTCTCATCCCCAGCCTCTAGACGAGGGGTCTCTGGTTCTTCATGAACCACCTCTTTAGCTCTAGGCCTTCCTCTTGTGACCCGTGGTTCAACACCACATCCACCACAACCTCCACCACGTGAAGCCTTTGACGATCTTCCACCGGCCATCCTCAACACATACTATAAGATTCAAACACTAACACGGTCATTTAAAGGAATAGGTCAGTTTATGTCAAGTATATTAAGTCCCTGATTATAGTGGCCAGTTGTGATTAGCCACTTACTTTACTCTTCATACCCCAAGCCTTTCCTATCCTGACTTCATCAGTATCTAAATCTACTAACAACACATAAACCACATAACATACACACATAATGCCGGTTAACATTAAGAAAATACCTGATGGCACGCAGCTACTCGGACTGGCATCCCTTCCCTTTCCGTCCCATTTTCAGTTTAAGCTTAGGTTTCTTTAGAAAATTTACCCATTTCACTTAAACTTTGGATCTGATACCAACTTGTAAGGCCCCGTTCCCGGGACGCTCATAGCTAGTCAATCATCACATATAAAACATATATTTACATTAATCTTAATAAAACATTGCATTGGAAACATAATACAAACATTTTATTTCATTATAATAATCGCTTTTGCAAAATAATACAACATTCATTACAAAACATTGTTTGTTCGCATTACAATGCAAAATCATTATACAAAAGAATACCATCCAAAATGAGTCAAGTAGCCGCCCCATGCCATCCTCAGCAATAATTACCTGCCAACTGGAAACACATAAAAGTCAGCATTGCTGAGTGAGTTCTAGTTTTAAAAAATATACTTTACTTCTTTCAATACCGTTCTAAACTTTTGTACACGATCACACATCATACGTACACATAGATAATATCATTATTATCTTCATTTACTGTTCATTACTTTCTTTCTTTACTCTTTCCGGATCAGTGCCTTGAGCTGTACCCCAAACGTATGCACAAAGCGAGTACTGGGCCGAAGATCATAAATGACTTCCATAACGCACATAGCCTGGCACCAGCATCGGGGCAAGCGACAAAGATCCCAACTATATACTACACCCCAACATATGCACAAAGCGAGTACTGGGCCGAAGACATAAATAACTTCCATAACGCACATAGCCTGGCACCAGCATCAGGGTGAGTAACCACTATAATCCATGTACTATACAACTGGTCAGTCACAAAGACTAGACCCATGTGTGTATCCTTATGGGTTAGCTAAACCACACACAGTTGAGCTTACGACATTTTAGAGTCGTGCACCTCCGTACATTTTGCTTGCAAGCCTTTCTTAACTTTCACTTTCATTAATACATGTACTCTATCATTATGTTCCTCTTTTTGTTATCTTCCACTTTACGTTACATAATACTTTATTATTTATTTCACGATTATAACACGTAAAGCCATGGAAAATAAACATACATAACATGGAACATAAACATAATCATCCAAACATCACTATACAAGGCATCATCATACATGACATAACAATCATCATACATGCCATAACATAGTCTACATATCATCAAAATCCAAGTTACTCACCCCCAGGAACATCCTTAGTTAACGCCATTTTCCCAAAAAAAACAGAAAAATAATCTAAGTCTTAGGCGCATGGGCACTATTCAGGCGCATGGCCTACGAGGCGCATGTCCTACCAGGTGCATAGGGAACACTTAGGTGCATGGGGAACTTCTAGGCGCATGGGCACTATTTGGGCGCATGGCCAACACTTAGTCATTCTAGGCAATACTCTAAGCGCATGGGCACTATGCAGGTGCATGAGTGCCTAGGCGCATGGGAATCCTGGCGCATGGACATTTAGTCAATTTCAGCCTATTTCTAGGTGCATGGCTACTGTTTGGGCGCATGACTTTGGGCGCATGGGGACACTTAGCAGTTAACCGTTGGTCGTATGGGCCACTGTTTAGGCGCATGGGTAGTCAACACTTACAATCAATCGTCATAATTTGTCCTGATCACCAAACTAACATGTTCTAAGCTTGTATCTTATATTCTAAGCATCAAAACAAGAACATAGCATCATCATAACATCATAAACACCCAAAATCACACCCCACCCGCAAACATACACACATTAGATACGAGTGAAATACCCATTTTATAAAAAGTTTCATACATGCATTTCTAGCCCCAAATCAGTTAACAAGTAAAAAGGGGGTTCTAGAACTCACCTTATGCAACTTTCGTGTAGACTCTTCACACTCGAATGCAAATTGAGTTCAACCGCCTGGGAAAACACCAAAAACACATACACCCGAACACATAAACACATATAAGCATACAACCGAGGCAAGGCCATTTAAAAACATCATAAAACCAAAAATTCTTACCTTGAATTCGAGCTTCTTCTTCTTTGTTCTTTAAAACCCGAATTCTGCACTTTCTCTCTCTAGAAATATCCGAATGGAAAGGTGTGAGTAACATCATGTGCGGCGATCACCTTTTACACCCACTTTTCAAACATTTTATCCTTTTGACACTTTTAACCCCTCTACTTGGGTTTTATAGCTTTTCTCTCTTTTTTCTTCACTTTTATTTTTTCTTCTTGTCTTGTAAAATAACCAGGTGTTACATAGGTTTAATAGCAAGGTTAAAAGTGTTGTGACAATCAACCAATATATCTTGTGACTTTCCATTAACAAAGAGGTATGCCTTGTAACACTCAAGAAATCCATTAGATAAATAATTATGATTGAATAACCACATGCAACAAATGACTGGGTAGTTACCATGCGAGGTATGTGTTCTCGTGTGTTATTTTTCTTTAAGAAATTAAATTCACATAGCATGGTATTTTGCTAATTAGGATCTTGTAATTATTTAACCTAAGAGTTAGGAATGGCTGAGATTGCTTCATTAGGTGAGACATGAAAAGGTTAAAGGTTTTGGCTGGGTGGTTGTTAGTGAAGGTTTTGTAGAGTAGTAGGAGGTGGCATGACTGTGTTGGCTTAGGTTATGGAGGTCAAGGCCTCGGATTTTTTTAGAGGTTTGGTTAAGGAAATAAGGAAGGTGGTTTGTGGTGATAATGAAGGTTGGAGTGGGGTAGGTAATGGTTGCAAGCTAAGGTTAGCGAAGGATAGTGTCAGTTGATAGGTGGTGGGGTTATTGGGTGGTAAGGGGTTGTGGGAGGGGAATGGTAAGTGTTTGGGTTCTAGGTCAAGGAAGTTAAATGAGGATGGTGGTGAAGAGTCAGGAAAAAGGTAATATGATTCATAGAAATATGACATGACAGGATAAATAAACACTTTTCGATGACCTTATGGTAACACCAGTATTCTTTGAAATTGGTTTGATATCCAAGGAAAATGCACTGAACTGATCGAGAGTGAAGATTGTATGGGGGATTGATGGAGAGATTAGTGTAAATAAATATACGTTGGGTGATGAAGATATAACACAAAAGTGGGGGTGTAAAAGCTTAGAATTTTGGTTGGTAGAATGTTATGAAGATAAGCGGTGGCATGGAAGGCTCCAACCCAAAATGTGGGTGGAAGATTGGTTTGTTAAATAAGACTTTAATGTTATCATTAAGGCAGCAAACCATCCTTTCATAATTACCATTTTGGTAAAATGTTTAGGGACTAAAAATTAGAAAATGAGACCATGTGATTAGGCAATGGTTTGAAATTCGTGATGGTGAAATTCACCCTATAGATTGCATTAATAGGTTTTGATGGTTGTATTAAATTTAGTCGAGATGAGTTTATGGAATTTGTAAAGGTGGTGAATGTGTAATATTTAAATTTTAATGGATAAACCCAAACATATTGCATAATTATAGATCAAACTGTTTTGCCAAAGACCAGGGAATCGATAGATCACAATGAATAATATCAAATGATACAAACGTCATGATAATGAATAAAAACGATAAGCATTTACTATTAGAAGGTTGTCCTGAATGTCAAATAGAAAAATCGTTTCCTTTATTACAAGAAATAGAAATGATGACTATAAAGCAACTTTAAAACTTCAGAGCTTGGATGGATGAGCCTTGTGTGCCAAGGTTGTACGGATACAAGACAAGCCATGGATGCAAGGGGTCTCTGGACCTATAGTTGTGGTGAAGGTTCTTTCCAGTCTTGAGGTCCTTTAATGAAAAACCAAACGTTGTTATCATGGGTGAAGGTGCAAATAGAGACAATATTTTTAATAGCATTAAGGGCAAAGTGGATGATAGGTTTGGTTGTATGTTTTATGTGAAGCACTACCTAATCCACAGATATGCAGAGTTTAGTCATTACCAATAAAAATAGTACCTTTGTTTAACTTTTTAAGGATTCAATATTGAATCCTTAAACCTTTACACATCAAGATCAAAAAACGATTTTGCTAGATGAGCCTATTCATGGTACGAAGCTTGCAACGATTTCAAACCACAAAATCTAGCAATGGTGGCAGCTCATGGCGGTAGTAGCAATGAACAGAAGTGTGGTGATGGTGGTCGACAATTGGCTGAAGTGGGGTGGGGGTGTATGGTGGTCAATGGCAATAGTATGGATAGGGATTAGAGTTTTCTAATCCTCTTCTTTTATATTGAAACAATTTTCACATTACACCCCTTAAATATTCGATTTGTTTTTTTAATTATTAACTTGTAACAATTAATATGTTATTAACATTTAATTATATTTAATGCCTTATGATTTTACTAATTAGATTTAATTAATTAAAATCATTTAAACCATTAAATAACGTGTTTAATTAATTAAAAATTAATAGTAAATTCCATATTTAATTAATTATTTCTCTAAATAACTAATTACCACTAATTAAACTATAATTTGTGATTCATAATGTGAAACCATTACATGTTATTTTTTCTCGCTGCCCAAGGTTATACTCTTTGAATAGTACATCATTAGTAATATTGAGATTAACAATGATCAAAATTCCAATGCCTGAAAAAGAGCATAAAAAAGTAGCAGTGGGTCATCGCGGGGTTGAACCACTATGTTAGCGGTCGGGTTGGTATTAGGGTAAGCCAATGTTGCTGGTTTCAAGTTTCATGGGGTTGGGGGTTGTTAGTCGTTATGTTGAGTGGGGTGTGGACATGGTGGTGTGTGCCATCAAAGCTATGGTAGGGGTGAAGAAGGCTGGTAGCAACCACGATAAGAACCAAGACTATGATCATGACCATTTGGTCGTTATTACGAATAAGAGTTTGGTGTACGTGACAATACGGTTTGCATAGAGGTATCTACATGCTTTCTACATGGTGTGTGTTGGCAAGATGGATGATGGTTGGTTAGGGTTGGCATGTGATTGGTAGTAGTGGCAACAATGCCATGAGGTGCCACCAAAATAGAGGATGAGGGGCTTTGGCGGGCCACGTGTCTCTGTTGCTCCATTTGTAACATACCTCATGTAACATCCTATGTAGGAGAGGATTGATTAATGACTCAAGCCATGGTATCATACACAGTGCAGGACCGTTTAAGGGCTTTAACACAATTACAACACAACGACACAAAAAAGAGGAGATTAACTAAACTTTAATCAAACAGTGAACTGGGTTAACCAAAGTGATACAAAGAGCACAAGTAAAGTAAGAGACAGAACAAGAGAGTATGGTTTTCAAGAATGCAGTATATTGCTTTCTCTATGTTCTATTACAAGTGTTTCAAAGCATAAGATAAAAGATACAAGAACATGAGATACTTATACTACATCCTACAACTGGCTATACTTTGAAAACTAGCTGGATACAATTGACTAGACACACAAACAAAATCAATTGTAGAGTCAAAAGGCAGATTGCCTTTTGACTTGTGACTATGACATGCCATAGCTCACATCCTTATCTATTACAAAAAAGGATAAAGTACATAAAGTAGAAAGTATACAGACTCAAGACCTCAATGTACAGTTACCAAAAGCATGGACCTTTTCACCAACTCATGTAAGTTGGTGACTTGCAGAGGTATAGCGGAAAGTTGTCCAGCTTTACAGAAAAGTACATCAGAAAAAGCATGTCTTAAAAGTCTTCGGAATAAATCTGTCTTCATAACTTGAAGCTTCGGAAGACTTTGTCTCTGAGATTTCGGAAGACTTCATCTTTGGCTTCGGAAGATATTGGTCTTGGCTTCGGAAGTTTTTTACACTTAGAGTATTTTCTAATGCATTGTGTAAAACTTCCGAAGCATTCTTCACTTCAGTACTTAGTGCATGTTGCTGAGACACTTTGGATGTTTTGGGTTGCATCAGACTTAAGGAATCCTTACAAACTCCCCCTAGGCTGATGCTACCAAAACACTTAGAAGATCTTCAGATGTTGGTAGTCTTCAGTACAATCAAGACCATTCCTTTCTTCATTAGATGGTCAGGATCATCAAGATTCTCATAGTATCTTCTCATCTCAAAGAGATCATGCAGAGGTAAGTTGATTATGTCTTTCCAGGAGTAGACATTCTCAACACCTTGATCTCTGATAACATGCCATCTTTCTGGATTGGTAGAATAAGTCCATGACAAGATGGGTGTCTCAGTTGTTAGAGGAGCCACTTGCATAGGAGTTGATTGGGCTGCCTCATCATGCACTTCTTCAGGTTGATCTGATTCAGCCTGAGGTGTAGAGGTAGATGACTTTGGCTTCTTCTTCTTAGTCTTTGGTTTAGAAGCCATTTTCTTCTTCCTCTTAGATGTCTTTAACTGAGAAGACTGGTCTGCAGCACCATGTTGATCATACGTGTCTTTCTCAGTTGGGTGTTCCTCCCTCACAGGTTCAGAAGGAGAGGGAGTTTGACCCTGTCTTGGATCAGAAGATGAAGTTTGCTGAGGCTTAGCTGGAGGTTTTGGTTGAGGTGTCTCAGGTTGTTCAAACTTGACCTCCACTTCAGGTGGGACTTGACTTGGAAGAGAGTGCAAGTCAGTCAGTTCTCCACGTTTAATCTTTGCTTGATCACCCTTATATGCTCATCCATTGTAGATAGAGACATGGGGCCAAGTCTCCTTCCGGAGAATCCATATAGCTTCAAGAAGCTCATCATTCTTTGTCTGTCAGCAGACTTCTTTGCATTCTTTTGAATGATGGCTCTTGACTTTGCAGCTTCTTCCCTTAGCTTCCTTTTGGTTGTTTTTCTTTTTTTGACTAGCTCAAGCTCAAGTTGCTTTAGGTACTCGAACTCAATGAAGTCATAGGACAGGGGAAGAAGTGTATTTTCCTGATAGAAGCCTGTGGCACTCAGGTAGTTGATCATCTTGATCCTATCTTCTTCTTTATCTACCTGAGGTTCTTGTGGAGCCACATCTTCCTGTGCAGGACTTTCTTGAACTGGAGAGAGAGTGGGAGCATGCTTGTAAAGCCTTTTCTGTCTCTTCTCCTCTTTGAATTGGAGAAGTAACCTTGCATCCTCTTTCTCCTTCATCTCTCTTGACACTTCCATGTCAGCCAGTTCATTTAACTCTTCTAAGGGAGGGAGATGATTTCATCAATATCATAGTTCCTGGTTTGTAAATAAGTAATCTTGACTGCCCTTAACTCATCATCTTGAGTATTTGGTCTGGGGGCAGCCCTGATTGCAGCTTGCATGAAGGTAGATGACCCAGAAGAACTTTCTCCCCTTAGCCTCCTTTTCCTCTCTCTCTCTTCCTCCTCATTTCCTCAGGAGTCATTTTCCTTTTCCCTTTGTCACCAATAGACCTTTGTGACTCAGGGTGGATTGAGGCTTGGCCTTCATTGCTTGGTGTAGCTTCCATGCTCTGTCCAGAGAGAGGCTGAGAAACACCTTCACCAGCAGGTGTTTCAGATGGAGTTTGGACCTCTGCAGCAGTTGTTGATGATGAGACAGGGGTCTCAGGTTCTGCCACTGGGCCTTCAGTCAAGGTTTCCCCTATGAAACTATCTTAGGGTCCACCTCAACATCCAGTTGACCGATGACATTGCCTGATTGCCTATGTCTCCTTCTTAGAGTAAACTCTGCAAGGATCCTTTCTTGGATTCTTTGAGCCAGCCTGTCAGCTTGTCTTGAATTGCTTGGATTGACAAGTGGCATGTTGACTAAATCCAATCTTTCATAGAAGCTCAGGCTTTGGAACTGAAAAACTTCTTGTTGCCTTGAACTCTGTGAAGTATAAGGGCTCTTCTATCCTCATCATACCTCCACCTTATGATGTAGTTGCCAGTTCCTTGTGGTGGAGATGAGACAGCCCTTGGTATACCTTCCTCAAAGAGACTCCTGATGATTGAGTCTATAGAGTCCACATTAATGTGAACTTGAGGAAGTTGCTGAGAATGCACAACAGCAAGTGAGGATGGTGAGTTCTCTATGTCCATTCTCTTTGAAGAACTCCCAGGTTCTGTGGTTGTAACAACTTTCTCCCCCTTTTTGGTAGCAGCACCCACTTGCATAGGTGAGCTGGAGGATAAGTCAATTACTTCCACAGGTTCTTGTGTTCCTGGTTGAGTTGTCCTTAAAGGTCTCTCAGCTAGTTGTTCCTGCAGATATGAAATCTGAAGTTGCTGATCATTGACCTGGTTTTGTAAGGTAGTCACCTGAGATTCCAAGTGACTAACCTTAGAGACTAAGTGGTGCATGTTTTTGACAATTTCTGCACCTTTAGTCTCAAATTCCCCTCATCTTCATCAGAAGAATCAATGGGGGATGAGATGATTGGACCAAAGTCCTCTCGCTCACCACCAGCTTGAGTTTCTTGGCTGCTGGTTTTCCTCTGCTCACTGGCAGCCTTAGTTAAGATGCCAGGGAGCTGAGTTGCCATGGTGGAGGTCTTAATGATGTAATCACTTTCAAAAGTGAGAGCCTCTTCCATATGGACATCCTGAACAAGTTCAGAAGTGTCCACCTCAGTAATAGGTGACTGATATGGGATAGACTGAGGAGAGTCAGAGGTACTCATCTCTCTTTGAGTAGGGGATGGGAAGAGAGACTCATGGTACTCACTGAATCCTAAGTCTTCATCAGTATAGAAGGATAGGTTGGGAATTGGTTGATGAGATCCAAAGGCTGGGGATGGTAGCTGTCCCCTGAAGGTTGTTCACTTGAGTGTTGAGACTCAGAGTGAAGGCTTAAGGCTGTTGGGCTAGTGAGCTCATCAGGCTGAGCATGAGGAACCTCAACACTGATTCTTGGAAAAATGGGAGTGGTCTGCTCCTCAGGAGAAGTGGGAGCTCCAGTATCCACTTCTTCCTGTATGAGTGAGTTATGGGTGCCTCCTCAGATTGAATAGTCTGAGCAGGGGTTTGTTTGTATTTTCTTTGGTAGGTGATGGATATTTGGGGCTGTGTAGGTGGTTGGAAAGCAGCAGGTGTGGGTTCAACACTAGCTTGTGCTGCTAGGTTGTCACCTTGAGCAATGAGCTCTAACATTTTTGGGACTAGGGCTGCTTCTACCCCTGAGAAGCCTATAGTGGGCTTCTTCATTATTTTAAAGATGTCGGGCTTCATCTGTCCAATTTAAGAATATTACTTGTTTCCCTCAACTATGAGCCCAGTTCACAGTTGAGAATGTGTTGAACATATCTAGGAAACATGTAATACTCTAAGGAGTCTAAGTTTGCAAGTAGATTAGTATAAACAAATTGGGAATACCTGAACTTGACCCCCTGAACCATTCCATGAACTATAAGGAGAGATCCTCAGGAATCTGGTCCCATCCACCATGCTTGTTTGATAAGCTGTGGATAACCACGTGGAGCAGGTATTTCCACTGAGATGAGACCTTCCCTTTCCTGAAGGTCTTTACAGAGAAATCTTCTTCGTAGCCCATTGCTCAAAGGAATGATTTACAGCTTCCTTTGGGAAGAACACCTCACCTTCTTCATCATCCAGTTGAAGATGTCGGTTGATGATGGCCGGAGTGATGAAGATTGTTCTCCCTTGCACTGTGGCAGACAGTGCCTTCTCCCTATCCATAATAACCTCTTGGTAGGTCTTCCAGAATTCAAGCAACTAATCCTCATAGAGTGGAGGATCAATGGTTAGGGAGGTGAAGTAGTGAGACAGAGACAAGAAACGGCAAACCTCTGAGAAATGAGGATCTTTCTCAGAGCATAACAGAGCAACTTGATTATGTTGTCTGTGTAGCTGGATGGTAAAGTTGGGATCATTTCTGTGAGCAAGGTTAGCCATTGTGAGGTAGCTTAGAGATGAAGAAGAAATTTCAGAGAGAAGATTTTGGGTTTTAGGTTTGGATGAAAAGCAGATGAGAGAAGAGGGGGAAACCGTTGGGTTTATATGAGAGAGAGGGATTTCAGATAAAGTTTAATGAAAGAGGATAAACTTTGAAATCCGAACGTCGGTCCCACCTCTGAAAAGTAGTTTTCTTTTGCTCAAAAAGTAGTTTTCGTGGAATTCGAAAAGCTTCCGAAGGTAAATTATCTTCAGAAGTTTTAATGAAAAAGCTTCCGAAGCTAAAATGACTTCGGAAGAATTTCCTGAGAGTATTTGATGATTTTGCTTTGGAAGAAAAATTTAAGACTTGAAAGCTTTGTATAGGGATCAATATAGCTTCCGAGAGTTAGTTATTGCTTCGGAAGGAAATGGTCCTTGAAAATAAGTAAGTGTCTAAGATAACTATTTAAGCTTCGGAAGATAAAATTGAAATTTCTTCCGAAGATAAATTTCTTAGATAGTTAAATATTTTGAACATGTGATTTTCTTCCGAAGTTAAAATGAATAACTTCCGAAGTATAAAATCATCAATTAATCTAAAGAAAATCTTCCAATCCAAGGAAAAACATGAGCTTATGAAAGTGATAAACTAGATAACTTAGAACACACATTTTTAAGAAATAATAAGAATTAGTTTTAAGAAAAATTTACTCAAGGTTGATCATCCCAATAGCTGATATTAGATATTTAAATCTTTGTTCATCAAAAGCCTTTATAAACAAATCAGCGTATTGGTCATCTGTGTGAACCTTGACAAGTTTAATTAATCCCTTTTCATAATTATCTCTTATTAAATGATACCTGATATTGATGTATTTGGTCCTTGAGTGTTGCACAGGGTTCTCAGTGATAGAGATACACACTATTGTGTCTATGTGGATAGGAGTCTCTTTGAAGTTAAATCCATAGTCCAGCATCTGATTTTGAATCCAAAGCACTTGAGCACAGCAGCTTGCAGCAGCAATGTATTCAGCCTCAGCAGTTGATGCAGACACACAGGATTGTTTCTTGCATTGCCATGAGACAATCCTTCCACCAAGGAATTGACATCCCCCAGATGTAGACTTTGCAGTCATGTTACAACCACATAATCACTGTCTGTATAGGCATACAGATTGAAATTAGGATTCTTTGGATACCATAGACCAAGTGTTGAAGCACCTTTGAGGTATCTTAAAATTCTTTTCATAGAGATTAAGTGAGACATCTTAGGGTTGGCTTGATATCTTGCACAAATACATGTAGCAAACATGATATCAGGCCTGCTAGCTGTAAGATACATAAGAGACCATCATAGCCCTATATACGTGTTCATCTACACACTGCCCCTCAAGATCTGGACCAAGGGAGTGGTTTCTGGCTATGGGTGTCTTAGCAATCTTACAATCAGTCATGTTGAACCTCTTGAGTATGTCTTGAACATACTTTGACTGACTTATGAAGATGTCATCCTCAACATGCTTCACTTGAATTCCCAGAAAGAAGTTGAGTTCTCCCATTGAACTCATTTCAAATCTGTCTTTCATCAGCTTCTCAAAATCTTTGCAGAGCTTTGGATTGGTTGAACCAAAGATGATGTCATCTACATATACTTGAACCAGCAATAAGTCATTTCCCTGTCCTTTGATGAAGAGAGTTCCATCTATAGCACCTCTCCTGTAACCATGTTTACAGAGATACTCAGAAAGTGTCTCATACCACTTCCTGGGTGCCTGATGCAGCCCATAAAGAGTTTTGTCAAGCTTGCAGACATAATCAGGATGATCAGGGTCTACAAAACAGGTGGTTGTTTGACATAAACCTCCTCATCAATCACTCCATATAAGAAAGCACACTTTACATCAAGTTGATAGACTTTGAAGTTCTTGGATGCAGCAAATGCCAGGAATATTCTAACAGCTTCTCGTCTCGCTACAGTAGCAAAGACATCAGTGTAGTAAATCCCTTCTTCTTGTGTGTATCCTTGAACAACTAGTCTTGCCTTGTTCTTGATGATGATTCCTCTATCATCCTTCTTATTCCTAAAAACCATTTGGTGCCAATGGTACTCTTCCCATGAGGAAGTGGACAAAGGTTCCAAACTTTCTGCCTTTTGAATTGAAGTAGCTCTTGTTGCATAGCTTCAACCCAACTTCCATCCTTTAGAGCTTCATCAACTTTCTTTGGCTCTATCTGAGATAAGAAACAAGAGTGAAGACAAATATTTGTTCATGAGTTTGTCCTCTTGTTCTTACCCCTGTGTCAACATCTCCAATGATGTTTGTGGTGGGGTGAGACCTATGGATCCTTAGCTGAGGGATCACAGCAAGTTGCTGAGAGAGATCCAAATTTTAGAAATTTAGATCTGGGCTTAAAGATTTACCCTCCACATTATCACACTTATCAAAATTAACTTGATCCAATGAGTGTGTGACATCATTGATGTTGTCATCTATGGTATGGTTATTAGCATCAAGAAATTCCTGATCACTATCACCATCACCATTGTTGTCTTCTACAATTGAGGTATCTTTATCTTGTTGAGAAGCCTCTGAGCTGGAAATTGAAGGCATACCAGATGTATCAGCTGAATTTGTCATTGTTGTGCTGATAGAAACTTCATTTGTTGAAGTAGTTTCAACTGGAGCTGAAAATGTATGACTTGAAGATCTTCCTAGCTCAAATCTTGGGTCAGGATCACTTGTATTTAAATTTTCTGCAGATCCTGAAACACGCTCACAAGATTTGTTAAAACAGTTGGTAACTAAATCAAGATCAAACAGCCAATCCGGACCAGAACCAGCAACACATGGTGTGTGTTCATTGAAAGTCACATTGGCTGACTCCTCAACTATTCTAGTTCTGAGATTGTATACTCTATAAGCTTTGGCTTGAGAGGAGTATCCAATGAAGTGTCCATCGTCTGATTTCTCAGCAAACTTGGCGATTTGATCTTTGGTATTCAAGATGGTGCAGGGACATCCAAATGACCTGAGAAAACCAATGAAAGGTTTCCTCTTGTGCCAAAGTTCATAAGGGGTCTTACCATGTGTCTTAACTACTAAAACTCTGTTCTGCATATAGCAAGCAGTATTAACTGCCTCTGCCTAGAAGGTGATAGGCAGTTTAGAGTCAGACAACATAGTTCTTGCAGCTTCAATAAGTGTCCTGTTTCTCCTCTCAGCAACTCCGTTTTGCTGAGGAGTCCTGGGAGCACTATATTGTCTTGTAATACCTTTTTCATCACAAAATGTATCAAGGATTTGGTTCTTGAATTCAGTTCCTTGATCACATCTTATGGTTTTGACCTTATGATCACATTGATTCTCAATTTTTAAGATGAAATTCTTAAAATCTCAGGGGTTTCATCCTTAATTCTAAGGAAAATGACCCAAGTGAATCTTGTAAAGTCATCTGTGATCACCAAACAGTAAGAGGTCCTTCCTAAACTCATTACACTGGTGGGGACAAAGAGATCCATATGTAACAAGTGTAGGGGAGTAGTGATGGAGTTCTTTTCCTTAGGCTTGTGAGATACCTTGTGTTGCTTCCCTTTCAGGCATGCAACACAAAGATCATCACTTGTAAAATCTTTCTTTGGCATTCCAGTTACCAGATCATGTTTAATCAATTTATTTATATTCTTAAAGTTTACATGGCACATTCTTTTATGCCATAGGAAAGACTCATCACTATTTGCTTTAGATAGAAAGCATGAAACTTCTCCAGAAGGAGATGTTTCTTGCAAATCCATCTTGTACATGTTCCCTTTCCTGGGGGCTCTGAGCAGGATATGCTCATGAGGAATGACCACACCTGGCTTGAGAACGATGCACTCATGCTCAGTAAAGAGCATGTTATGACTCTGATCACAAAATTGGGATACACTCAGAAGATTGTACCCAAGCTCCTTAACAAAGTTTACCTTCTCGATGCTGAGCTTACCATTTGTGACCTTGCCCCTTCCAGAAATGTAACCACCTTCATGTCCTCCAAAAGCAACTGATCCTCCATCAATTCTCTCAAAATATGGAGTAGAGACCTATTGCCTGTCATGTGCCTGGAACAGCCACTGTCAATTATCCAGACATTCCTGTTTGTCTTGAGCTGTTCCTGCACAAAGAAAATGATTAGTTACATTGGAAACCCAAGCCTTACTTGTCTTGGGCTCACTAAGTGTAATAGAAGGTAATGCAACAGTAATAGATCCTATGGTTGTACTATGGGGATCTTCAGCTGTTGTTGATGGAGAAATTTCAGTCATTTGGTCTTTCTTAGACTTGCACACCACCTTTGGAGTCTTGGACTTGACCTTCAAAACCTTAGAAACTTTTGGAACTTCACACATTTTGATGACTGAACCTTCGGAAGATTCTTCAGTCACTGCAACAGACTTTAGTGCTTCGGAAGAACTCCTTTCTTCCGAGACCAATTTTACTTCCGAAGGTAATTTTCCATTTACCTTCTTCTTTGATTTGGAGCTTCCGAAGGAAACAGACTTTCCTTCCAAAGCTTGAGACTTCTTGAGATTCTTTGAAGTCTTTGAATTGGTCATGTGGATGGTACTTTTAGGATTGTATGGGCAATCCTTGGCAATGTGAGAAGTACTTTCACAGATGACACATAACATTTTCTCTTCAAAGGAGTCTCCTTTTGAGAGCAAGACTGGCTTTGGTCACATTCCTTCTCCACCTTCATCTTGGTAGATGCTGAGACAGTTCTTTTGGGCTATGAACTGTTCTTGGAGTTTGATGGCCCAGGCTGTGCAGCAGTGGTACACAGCAACTCAGTCTTCTTCTTTGCACTGTGATGATTTGAACATGAACCAATACTCTTAGTTGAGAAGTCTTGGTTGATGTCTTCAGTCTTTACTACTTTGAAACCTGCAGAGATAAAAACTTGTTTCTGCTTAGCATCATAAGTAGCCTTGATTTCTTGAGCCTTCTTTGCTTTCCTTTTGCTGCTCTCCTGATCAAGTTCTTTCTCTTAGACTTGGTCATCACAGTTGATTTCTTCTCCTCAGAAGGATAGTGGCCCTTGGAAGAATCCTCATTTTCACTCTTCTCAGAGGAATTCTTCACTATCACTTCTTCATCATCCTCACTTATAGGATCTATGAGAGGAAGCTCATCTTCAAAAGTTCCACATCTAGGAGATCTTACAGACAAGATTGTGTGTGGAGGAGCTATCTCATTTGATCCCAGTCCCTGTCTGTTTTGATAGCACACTTTGTTGTGCAGGGATGAGGATATCATGTTCTTGAAGGTCTCTTCTTCAAGAACACTCTTTTCTGCCCTGGCTTTGCTGATCACAAGCTCAGCCTGGCACTCAAGTAGCTTGGTTATGAGATCTTGAATTTGAGTTCTAAAGTCTGTGTGTTCATGTTTTAGAGCTGAAATGGTTTTCTCTAAGTCCTCTATTTTCAGTTTATAATCATTTTCAGACTTTCTAAAATCAGATTTTAAAATGTTTAAGGACTCAAGATCAGATCTCATCTCCAAGTTGTAGGACCTGTATCTATTTACTTTAGCAATGCATTCAGGAGTACAGAGATGTTCCAATACCTTGGCTTCATCATGATCAGCCTACAGTGCTTGGTTTGGAGAAGCATCTTCCACCTGAAAACTCCAGTCAAAACCTCCTTCTTTAACAACAACAACAACATGTTGCTTAGTCTTCTCAGACTGAGGAGCTTTGTCAGTGTAGTTTGGTCTAGGTTGTGTTTGGCCCCCATTTTCTTTAGGTGCCTTACACTCCCTAGCAAAGTGACCCATAAGGTTACAGTTGTAACACTTAACTTTGCTTTTATCCAGCCCAAACTTTCCACTGATAGCATTGCTTGGAAATCTTCTTCCTGTTCTCTTGTAGAACTTCTTGGCTCTGTGAGTGAGGAGAGCCATCTGCTGAACTATCTCCATGTATTCCAGATCATCTGGATGAATACAGTCCAGGTCTTCAAGAGTGAAGAGATAATTCCCATAGCTTTCATCAGTAGACACAAAGGCTTGAGAAGAACTTGTCTCTTGGAATGGACTTCCTTGAGTAAAGTTCTCTCTTGGTGTCTCCGGGAAGGTGATGAAAGGACCCTTATGTGAGTTGTCAGGGTAGCATGTGAGATGATGTTGGGGTTCTATGCTATCCCTTTCAACTACATGAAGGGCTAAACCCATTTGATTGTTGGAGTTTCCAGATGAACCTTGCATGTTCATTTCCATCTGGTATCCACTGAGAATCCCATACAACTCTGTCAGAGTAAGAGTTTTAAGGTTCTCAGTCATCTTGATCACCACACAATAGTGTGTCCATTGCCTAGGAAGTGAGGACATGAACTTCCTTACAATGTCCCTGTTCTCAAGTGGTACTCCTCCATCCACTAGGGTATCCACAATCTCAACATACCTGAAGTATTGTTGGGTCATGGTTTCACCTGCTTTGAAGGTGAAATTTTCAAACTGCTGCTTCAGAAGATCTTTCTTTTACTCCTTGGCTTCAGAGGAGCCTTCATACATCAGCTTCAATGCATCCCACAGCTGTTTAGCTGTTTTGCACTTCTTAAAACCTCTGTATACAGAGTTTGGGAGAGCAGTCTGAAGAGCAGTCATGGCCTTCCTATCAATCTCTACTCTTTTCCTATCTTCATCTGAGTAGTTGGCCATATCTTTAGGGATCATACCAGCACCAGTAGCAGAGGGGGTGCTGGGTATGAAAGGTCCATTTACAACAGATTCCCACATTCTTGAGTCAAGAGACCTGATGAAGCCTTCCATCCTCATGCACCAAGTGTCAAAATCATCAAGAGTGATCAGTGGGGATTTGTTCATGGTTCCAGTCTCCATATCAGTCTTTGAGATGGAAGCCATTTGAAGAGTTTAGTTTTTGTGTGTGTGAGGGATCTTAAGATGGTTAGATCTTATATCAAGAACCTGGAAAGCTCTGATACCAATTGCAGGACCGTTTAAGGGCTTTAACACAATTACAACACAACGACACAAAAAAGAGGAGATTAACTAAACTTTAATCAAACAGTGAACTGGGTTAACCAAAGTGATACAAAGAGCACAATTAAAGTAAGAGACAAAACAAGAGAGTATGGTTTTCAAGAATGCAGTATATTGCTTTCTCTATGTTCTATTACAAGTGTTTCAAAGCATAAGATAAAAGATACAAGAACATGAGATACTTATACTACATCCTACAGATGGCTATACTTTGAAAGCCAGCTGGATACAATTGACTAGACACACAAACAAAATCAATTGTAGAGTCAAAAGGCAGATTGCCTTTTGACTTGTGACTATGACATGCCATAGCTCACATCCTTATCTATTACAAAAAGGATAAAGTACATAAAGTAAAAAGTATACAGACTCAAGACCTCAATGTACAGTTACCAAAAGCATGGACCTTTTCACCAACTCATGTAAGTTGGTGACTTGCAGAGGTACAGCGGAAAGGTGTCCAGCTTTACAGAAAAGTACATCAGAAAAAGCATGTCTTAAAAGTCTTCGGAAGAAATCTGTCTTCATAACTTGAAGCTTCGGAAGACTTTGTCTCTGAGACTTCGGAAGACTTCATCTTTGGCTTCGGAAGATATTGGTCTTGGCTTCGGAAGTTTTTTACACTTAGAGTATTTTCTAATGCATTGTGTAAAACTTCCAAAGCATTCTTCACTTCAGTACTTAGTGCATGTTGCTGAGACACTTTGGATGTTTTGGGTTGCATCAGACTTAAGGAATCCTTACACACAGGTCGAAGGCCTTAAACTATTTGTAAACCTAGTCATGATTCGAGAGCTTGATAGCTAACATCATTAAGTTGTTCAACAATTTCCTACAACTTTTATAATACCCGTCCATAGATGAACATCTAGTCAAGATTATATTTCTCAAGTCATGTTCAAGCTTCAAGGACAACATTCTCGATCATTTATCAGATGATTTATTGGTTTATATACTTGAGATAGATACTACAATAAGATCTACATGGTAAAAATATAGGATAAATAAGATGATTTCATACAACTTTTACTATACTCATCCATGTATGAACATCTACTCAAGATTATATCTGTGAACACATGTTCAAGCTTCAAGGACAACAACTCTCAATCATTTGTTACTAAGAAATTTATCCTATATTTTAGCCATGTAGATCTTATTGTAGTATCTATCTCAAGTATATGAATCAATAAATCATCCGATTACATACCATATATCCATAGTAAAACCATCATATTAATCTTGGTCCATGACACATATCTAGGGTTGGTTTTTGGTGGCATATCTTTATCGTCGCTATGATCTAGCACTTTATAACCTTTAGCATGGAGTTTAAAGAGATGCACTCATAATGAGTAAGTAACTTTGGTACCACCAAGACACGGACTTTATTTCGAAGGTTCATGATCGTGTATATCGGATATAACGCTTGAGAAACCTTTGCCAAAGCATCAGAAGATCCCAATTTGTCTGCCATCTTTATGCGTCGGGAATAGGTCTTGGATAAGGTGGCTTTCGATGTGGGTAAGCTTGTTACTGGTGTGAGTGGGGGTGCGTCTGGTGACGACGTGTTAGCTAGGAGAGTTGAACTTGATGACGATGATGGTGGGATATTAGGGTTAAGATTATATTTAGGTTCTGATACCATTAAAGTGTTTATGATATCTTATTCCTTGAATAAACATAATACAATCTCCCTATATAAAAAGATCTAAAATATGAAACACCCTATTCAACTATTTAAGGACACATCATTAAACACACACATATATATATATATATATATATATATATATATTATATATATATATATATATTATATATATATATATATATATACACACACACACACACACACACAGACGCACACACACTCTAATACACCATAATTGAGATCCATTAATATCACACAGTCAATTTAAAAGCATAATTCATAACTGAGATCTATGAATCTCATGATATACTTGGATGAATAGTATCATGTTTGAGATTTTATTTATGTTTTATATAATAAATATGCCGGGTTTGTTATGTGATTTTAATTTGAAACTTCCCATTAAGGTTCAGGTCAAATACATGCACTTTGCACACAACTATGTACCTAGAGGTATACATCTATGTTTTTAATTTCATAAGTTATATAAATTTTAAATGTTTATCGTGTCCACCTTAAGTATACATTAAAGCACCAAAAGTCATGCCTTTGCCATCTTTAAGGTGAGAATACTATGATTAAGCCAATGTACCTATAGTGTCTGCACCATATTTTTACGATGCCTTAAATTTTGCCATATGACTTATTGAAATATGTTGCTAAACTAGGGTTACTCTCATGTCACGTGGCGTGGACAAAGTGATTTTTAATACATTTAAATGAAACCGTAAACGCAGTTGTTAAGATAAGGAGAATTAAAAAAAACTTAGGAAAACATCACGGAAATGACTAAATAGACCTAAAAAACTATAAAAAAAATTAAAAGAAAAAATTACAAAAAGAAATAAAGAAAAAATTACAAAAAGAGGGTCGATGGCGCACAACATACCACTAAGCTGACACCCTTTTGGTGTCTACTCTTCCCATACGACTCTTTAATACACTTGCTAAATCATACAAAAGCAAAAACAAATTGTTGGATCAATCACAATACGACAAGTGGCTAACCTATTAAATGGTGATTTGACACTCTAGACACCACTTATTGTTGTAGTATATGTAATTTTACCTACAAGTGTTTGTTACTAATGCACAACTTGGGGTGATCATGCTTGTGTCGGGAAAATCGAGTAGTAGGTAATTGGTGGTCGTTTAGATACAATCAACTTAATGCATGCTTAGAAATATCTATTTGTTGCCTTTAAAAACACAAAATCTATTGTTTTGCTGGTATTGATTTTTTTTGTCAGATTTTAATGTGAACAAAATATTTTTATTCTAATGAAAAGGTAAATAGGGTGTCACGTGTCAGTACTACAATCATTCTCATAAAAAATTTTTGTCTCTCTCTCCTATTAAATATTTACCTTAACTATTAACAATATTATTTTAATACTTTTTAATATTTAACAAATTAAAAAATAAATCTATTTATTAAGTTTATTTCTAAATAAATTGATATTTTAAGAAAGTCATTTTTTTAAAAACAAAAAATAATTAAAATTTAGAGTTGTAATAAAAAAAATTTAAAATTGACATTTTTATATGGTTTGTTTTAGAACAATATGTGTATTTTTTTAAAATTAAAAATAAAACTTTAAAAAGTTGATATCATTGTCTTATTATTTATTTTTTTCTCATACCTAATTTAGTCATATCATATCATTTTGTAACTAATAAATTTATTATATTAATATTTTATTTATTCAATTCGTGTAATACACGAATTTAATAAAGCTACTATTCTTATAATAGCTTGACATGAGTATTATTTGGATCAAGTAATAAAAACTCTTTACAAATAACTTAGAAAAAAAATTTATCCTTGCTTTAATAGAATAGATGATGGTTACACAGATTTTTCATTTGAACATTCTATATTCTACGTGTGTAGGCAGTGGCGGACATACTTTATGTTTAGGGGTAGCCTTCGCTACCCCTCAACGTTTTATGAGCAGTGTTAAAAAAATTACGTTTTTATACAAAAAAATAAAAAAATATGGTTTTATGTTACCACTGAGAAAAAATTACGTTACCTTTATTTTTTTTTAAACTCAAACACTTCATAGAAAGTTTTAAATTTTATAAAAATACTCTTATATTTAATAAGAAAACATTACATTTTATAAAATCATTAATAACAAATTAGCCCAAATTCTCAATAATAAGGCCAAATTTAAAATAAGCCCAAAATTTTAACACCTTAAATAGCCTAACAAACTCACAAGCCCAAATACTCATAACACAAATAACTTATAAAAATAACCAGGTATTCCGTAATCTTAACTAGCGCCGTTCACCCTTGTCCCATTCGGCCATCCTACTATAGTCGATCACCCAGTTGCCGACCGACCAACCACCGCCATCCACCGTCCGCCGATAACCCAGTTGTTTACCCCCCGTCCCATTCAGCCTTGCCATCACCAACATGCACTACATGCTACTGCTCATCTAATCTTTTTGTTTCACCAAATCAAGAGTTCAAGGTAAATTTCCTAGGTTTTTTTTTCTCTTTTACACTATTAATTTAGGGGTTTAGGGTTTATATTGTTAAATTCTAATATTTAAGTGTTATTTGTTATAATAATTAGTAATTTGAAAGATTTCAAGATGAGGATATTAGTAAATTGTTCTAATATTTAAGGTTTGTGTAATTAGGTATATGAAGTAGAGATTTGAAAGATGAGTTAGAAATTTGATATTGAAATTAGAGATTTTAATTGTGTTTTTTTATTGTAATTTGTAATCTTATTGTGGTATTTGTTATAAAAATAAAGATTTGAAAGATGAAAAAAAAAGTTTTTTTGACAATTTCTTAAAAGGAAATTTTAAGAGTAAGATATTAGTTCTACTAATAATATTGAGATTGGGTCAACAACTCTTTCAAGTTTAATTCCCACGGTTTTAAATGGATTGGATTCAAATGATCTTTCTTCGTACCCATTTATGTTTTTTTTTCTTTTATTAATATATATGTACTGTAAAAATATATTTTACGTTACCCCTAAACTTTTATTTTAGATCCGTCACTGTGTGTATGGTAATAGTATTGTTATATATTATGTCAAAAATTTCTAGGTAATTACATTAATGTGATTGACTATTCGTAATTGTTTATTAACCATTGTTAACGTTTATTTTGAGTTTTTTAATTTTTATAAAGAGATCGAGTTTTCAAAAGATTCCTACTATGGAATACTAAACTGCTAATTTGGACGCATTCGATAATTCATCATTTTGAATCTTGATCACAGGTTTTAACTACCGTGGTACTTTCTGAACTATAAGAAAATTAATTGAAAAAATATTTATATTGTATATAAAGTATATAAGAGTGGTATTTTAAGATATTATAAAATTAAAAATACTTACTATATTTAATATATAAGATAGAATCACTTTTAAGGGTAAAATAATATTTATAAAATTATTTACACATTACCCCTTATAATTAGTTAAATAATAAGCTTACACTATTTAACACTTGCATAAAATTTTATTTATCTACCCATAAACCAAAAAATTTAATATGTTTTAAGATTTCAATTATATATTTTAATCTATCATATTTAAAAACATTTTTAAACTACAACTTAACCTGTGTTTATTTTAAACGTTTTGGTGTAAATATTTTGCTGAAACGATCTGTATTTTGTGAGGTACAATAAGTTAATCCGTATATATAAATTTTCATGCAGAACTCATTTATTTAGTGTTTTAAATTTTAGCTTAAAAAAGACATAATATACTTTTTTAAAACACTTACAAGAATAACAAAATATTAAATACGCGTGTTAAATATAAAATGTTGTACCGTCACATTGCGCGAACACCCTTTTAGTATATCAACAAATACATCGAGACATATACAAATTTCATAAATAGTAAAAGAGTATCTAAACTGTTTCAATTATATAAAATATTTAAAATTTCTCTTAGCCCTCTACACTTAGCACACATGCTTTTCTATAATTCTTTCCACTATAAACGTACCGGAGACGTAAGAAAACAATATACGTACATGAAATTAAATTTCAACTTATAAATTGTTTTAATTAAACTTGGTTTATAGAGCTATAGGGTTCTAAAATAAATTAAATTTGGGACTGTGACTACTAAATTAATTTATTTCAAAAAATAATGTATCATTTGTTGTTAAGAAAATAACTCAAAATTCATACTCGTATTTAAATTATACCAATTATCAAATTGTTTATACATTATGGTGTTGCAAGTGTTTTTTTAATAAAACTTGTTCTTTTACTTAATTTAACTCAAAGTTTTTCTCACAAATTTTGATTTTTTTAACCTAAAACTTTCCATCTTTTGGATTTTAACCACATAACTTTTTTACTTTCAACTTTGGTATCATATACCTTTTATCTTTCGTAAAGTTTCCGTTTTATGTTTCATTTTACGTTTTGCAATTAACATGACGCAACATATACGTGTGGTTTCATATTTTTACATTTTTGCCTTATGTTTTCTAAATTTTGTGAGCTAACAAGGCATTACATGCGTATGTGATTCAAAATTTTTACATTTATCTTATTTCCATAATTGGCAATTTTGTCGTAATGCGTTGATCCTAGGTCGACTTAGTTATATTTTTATATATTTTACGTTTCGGTCTAATTTATTCACTTAACACATCACAACCTTAGTGTTGATGGTAGCCAGCGGTAGTGTGACATTAATGCTTTTTGGCATCGTTTTACGCCTACATTTAATGTTTTTCAATTCCCTTTTTAAAGCGTTTTGTTGGACGACGTACGTGTCTACTATTCAACAGTAGGTTTCTATACGCAAAAGGACCAAATTAGCATGAAAAAAATAGAAACCAAACAACACACACGTAAAACATGTGAAGACCACAATTACGTCCAAAGACGGTGGCGGTTTTTGTGAAGGAGGATACGTACACTTGTTTTAGGTTGATGATTAATTGTTTAAAAAAATCATTATTTTCATAAAATATAAGAATTTGGCAATGTTTTGTGATTTATAATACATAGATGGTGGAAATGCATAATACGTTAACTTTACTTGTTGACAAAGTGTCTTCAATTCACCATTCATAATGAACTTTCACGTATGAATAAATTAGACGATAAACCCGTCAGTAATTACAAAGAATCACTGGGAAAAAGAAAAACAATATTTAATTTTTTTCAGGCTTCGTCGGTTAAGTTTAAATTTGCCCCGCACGTTGTGTACTTCTGTTGCAAAATTTGAAGTTAATATTTTCCTTCAAATTTTCAGAAATTATCGGAAAAGATTCTTGTGGTCGACAACTCTTCGGTCGTTTAATTCATATTAGCTTTTCATTATTTTTTATATATTTATATAGATTTATTGTTATTTTATTATTGTATTTTATAATTATAAGTACTTTACGCAATGTCTTTCATCGATGTGGTCATGTTAAAATTTTGAATTTGGTGCTCAAAGTTTAAAATCTTTGAATATAGTTCCTAGCATATATTTTTCTTTTATATATGATCCTTAATTATTTTAGTCAACGGTTAATAATGTTAAATAACATATAAAAGCCGATGCATCTAAAACATTTAAAATCTTCCTACATACATACACTGAAGTGCAGAAGTAGAAATGCTTCGAATGTTTTACACCATGCATTGTAAAATATTTTAAGTGTAAAATCTTCCGAAGCAGCCAATATCAACATCTTCCGAAGCTTAAAGTGAAGTCTTCCGAAGCTTAAAGTAAAGTCTTCTGAAGCTTTAAAAACGAAGTCTTCCGAAGCCAGGAAGTGAAGACAAATTATCTTCCGAATACTTTTGAAGACATGCTTTTATCTGATGTACTTCACCATAAAGCTGGACCACTTTCCGTTGCAACTCTATTGACTCACCAACTTTCACAAGTTTGGGAAAATGTCCATGCTTTTGATAGCTGTATATTAAGATCTTGAGTCTTTTACTTTCTACTTTATTTACTTTTATCATTTTTGTAATATATTAAAATGTGAGCTATGGTATATCATAGTCACTAGTCATAAGTATCTTATTGATTTTGTTGTTGTCTAGATCATGTATCCAGCTGGCCTTCAAAGTATGGTCGGCTGTAGGATGTAGTATAAGTATCTCAGATTTTGTAACTTAGAACATGTTTGTAAAATTGTAAAAGAACTTGAAAGAAATATACAATATCCTTAAAAACCACATACTTGTGTCGTTCTGTTCTTGTTCTGTCTTATATTTTGCTTGTGTTCTAGGTATCACACTTGTATGTTACCAGTTCCCTATTTGACCTGTTAAGTGTTCAAAACATCACTCTACTCATTGTGTGTTGCGTTGTAAGTGACAAAACCACTCTTAAACGGTCCTTCAATTGGTATCAGGGTTTTCGAGGCTCTTGATTGTAAGATCTTACTATCTTAAGATCCCTCACACACACAAAACACTTAACATCTCAAATGGCAGCTATCAATAAACTAATATGGAAACTTGAACCATGACAAAGTCCCCACTGATCACTCCTGAAGACTTTGACACTTGGTGCCAACGAATGGCAGGGTTCATCAAGTCAAAAGACTCCAGGATGTGGGAATCTGTTGTCTCGAGACCTTACATACCAAGCACCTCTTCAGCTGCTGCTGCAGGTGGTATGATTCCAAAGGCTATGGCTGATTATTCTGATGAAGACAAGAAGAAAGTTGAGATTGATCAAAAGGCTATGACAGCCCTTCAAACTGCACTTTCAAACTCCATATACAGAGGCTGCAAGAAGTGCAAAACAGCTAAACATTTATGGGATGCACTGAAGCTGATGTATGAGGGGTCAACTAAAGCCAGGGAGAACAAGAAGAATCTCTTGAAGCAGGAGTTTGAGAATTTCACCTTTATAACAGGTGAAACCATGACTCAATAATACTTCAGGTATGTTGAGATTGTGAACACTCTAATGGATGTTGGAGTGACTCTTGAGAACAAAGACATTGTAAGGAAGTTTATGTCCTCTCTTCCTAGGTAATGGACACATTACTGTGTTGTTATCAAGAAGACTAAGAACCTTAAGACTCTTACTCTAATAGAGTTGTATGGTATCCTCAATGGATACCAAATGGAGATGAACATGCAAAGTCATTTGGTAACTCTAGCAATCAAAAAAGTTCAACCCTCCATGTGGTTGAAAAGGATAGCATAGAACCATAATATCATCTTATATGCTACCCTGCCAACTCATTAAAAGGTCCTTTCATCACCTTCCTGGAGACACCAAGAGAAGGCTACACTCAAGGAAACCCATTCTAAGAGACAAGCTCTTCACATGCCTTTGTGTCTTCTGATAAAAACACAGATAACTTTCTATTCACTCTTGAAGACCTGGATTGTATCCATCCAGATGACCTGGAGTACGTGGAAATAGTCCAGAAAATGGCTCTTCTCACTCACAAAGCCAAGAAGTTCTGCAAGAGGACAAAAAGGAAGTTTTCAAGCAATGCAGCCAGTGGAAAGTTTGGGATAGAAAAAAGCAATGTAAAATATTACAACTATAACAAAATGGGCCACTTTGCAAGGGAGTGCAAGGCAAAAAGGACAAATGGTGGCCAAGCACAAACAGACCAAAGTACACTGAGAAAGCCACCTAGAATAAGAAACCGAAGCAACAAGCTGTCGTTGTTGTTAAAGAAGGAGGCTTTGACTGGAGCTTTCGGGTAGAAAACGCATCTTCAAACCAAGCATTGATGGCTGACCATGATAAAGTAAAGGTATTAGAACATCTCTGTACACCTGAATGTATGGCTAAAGTTAATAGATACATGTCCTACAACTTAGAAATGACATCTGATCTTGAGTCCATAAATATATTAAAATCTAATTTTAAAAGGGCTGAAAATAATTATAAATTGAAAATAGAGGACTTAGAGAAAACCATTTCAACTCTTAAACATGAGCATACAAATTACAGGACTCAAATCAAAGATCTCATAACTAAGTTGACTGAATGCCAGGCTGAGCTTCTGATCAGCAAATCCAAGGCAAAAAAAATATGTTCTTCAAGAAGAGACCTTCAAGAACATTAAATCCTCATCCTTGCATGCAAAAGTTTGTTATCAGAATAAGCAGGGACTAGGATCTAATGAGATAGCTCCTCCACACACAATCTTGTCTGTAATTCTAGGTGTGGAACTTGTGAAGATAAGCTTCCTCTCATAGACCCCTTAACTCAAGAGGATGAAGAAGAGATAGTGAAGAATGCCTCTAAAAAGAATGAAGAAGAGGATTCTAAGAAGGGTCACTATCCTTTTGAGGAGAGTAAGACTGGAACGACCAAGTCTATAAGAAAGAACTTGATCAAGAAGAGCAAGAGAAAAGCAAAAAAAAGGCTCAAGAGATCAAGGTCAATTTCAACTCTATGCAAAAACAAGTTTTTATCTCTGTAGGATTTGAGGTGGTAAAGACTTAGATACTAACTTAAACTCTAGTACAAAGATTCTAGTTTAGTGTTAACATATCCCAACAACAAGAAAAAGGTTGATCAATTGTGTACCACTGCTACACAACCTGAACCATCCAGGTCCAAAGGAAGTTCTCACCCTAAAGGAACTCCCACTGCATATGCAAAGATAAAGATGGAGAAAGAAAGTGATCAAGTTCAGCCTTGTTCACAGAAGAAGGCTCTTAGGAAGAAGAAAATGGATTGTGTCATGTGTGGGAGTACCTCTCATCTTGCTAAGGATTGTTCTTACAATCCAAAAGGTACCGTCCACATGACCAAGAAAGAGACTTCTAAGAGTTTCAAGAAAAAGCAAGTTTTGAAAGGAAAAAACATTTCTTTTCAGAAGCCCCAAACTGAAGATGAAGGAAAGTGGAAAATTGCCTTCGAAAGAAAGTTCAGTCTCGGAAGAAAGGAATGCTTTCGAAGCACTAAAGTCTGTTGCAGTGTTAGCAAGATTTTCGAAGGTCCAGTCATCAAAACTTACGAAGTCAGCAAAACTTTTGAAGTATTGAAGGTCAAGTCTATGCTTCCAAAGGTGGTGTGGAACACAAAAAAAGACCAAATGACTGAAAGTTCTCCATCAACATCAACAAAAGATCCTCAAAACATAACCATAGGATCTATAACTGTTGCATTACCTTCAACTTCATTTAATGAGCCCAAGACCAATAAGACTTAGGTATCCAAATGTAACTAACCATCTCTTTTGTGCAGGAACAACTAAAGAGAAACATAAATGTACGGATCATTGATAGTGGTTGTTCCATGCACATGACATGCAATAGGTCACTACTCCAGAAATTTAAAAGGATTGATGAAGGACCAATTGCTTTTAAAGGATATGCTAGTGGTTACATCACTAGAAGGGGCAAGGTCACAAATGGTAAGCTCAGCATTAAGAAGGTAAACTTTGTCAAGGAGCTTGGATACAATCTTCTGAGTGTACCTTAATTTTGTTATCAGAGTCATAACATGCTCTTTACTAAGTATGAATGCATTGTTCTCAAGCCTGGGGTGGTCATTCCTCATGAGCATATCTTGCTCAGAGCCCCTATGTAAGGGAAAATGTACAAGATGGATTTGCAAGAAACATCCCTCTCAGGAGAAGTTTTGTTAGGATCGTGTATTGAACGAAATACTAACTGATATACGTGTATACCAAGTCAAATAATGTGAAATCCTATTTGATTGGCGATCCAATCAGTGAGAACGCACGTAGAAACAATTGTAGATTGAATCTAAACGTTAAGAACAATTGGTAATCGATCTATGAACTTGTAACAGGTTCTTATAGTCTCTGGACGGCTAGGGTACGATTTAGTACGTAGGTTTTCGAAGTGTTATGTTTTTCTACGATTTAAGTGGTATTTATAGGTTAGCATTTCTCATTCAGGCGACTGAACCATTAGCATGGTTCAGTCATGCGATTGAGTCATGCGGTTGATCCATTCGCACGACTGAGTGTTCAGTCATGCGACTGAGCCAATCTCATGTTACAATCGTGCGACTGATCCAGTCTCCTGGTTCAGTCGTGCGACTAGTTCATTAGCATGAAGTTGTTCATGCGTATGGTCCATTAGCATGGGCCATTCGCATGAGAACTTCATATGACTAAGTTCGAATATGTTTCACAATCATTAATTGACTTAGATCACAAACCTATATAGTTAGTTCAATAAGCGTTAACATACAATAATCAATGAAATATTAAACATTATAAGCATAAACCACACATTGTATTTCATTCAACCATCCATTTACATATATGTAAGACATGAAAGACTTTTACATTAAGCTCATAAACTAGGTACATATGTCTCTACAAGTTTCATGCTTTCTATCTAAAGCAAATAATGATGAGTCTTTCCTCTGGCATAAAAATGTGCCATGTAAACTTTAAAACATGAATAAACTAGTTAAGAATGATTTGGTAGCTGGAATGCCAAAGAAAGAGTTTACAAGTGATGACCACTTGTTGCATGCTTGAAAGGGAAGCAACACAAAGTATCTCATAAGCCAAAAGAAAAAAATTACAAGGATAAGACCCCTGAGTTTCTCAAGCATTTCAACTTAAAGATTAAGAATTAATCTGATCATAAGGTCAAGGCCATAATATGTGATCAAGAAACTGATTTCAAGAACCAAGTCCTTAATACATTTTGTGATGAAAAGGGTATTACAAGACAATATACAGTGCTCCCAGGACTCCTTAGTAAAATGGTGTTGTTGAGAGGAGAAATAGGATATTTAATGAAGTTGCAAGAATTATGTTGTCTAACTCTAAACTACCCATCACCTTCTGGGCAGAGGCAGTCAACACTGCTTGCTATATGCAAAACAAAGTTCTAGTAGTTAAGACACATGGTAAGACTCCTTATGAAATTTAGCATAAAAGGAAGCCTTTCATTAGCTTTCTCATGTCATTTGGATGTCCTTGCACCATCTTCAATACCAAAGATCAAATCCCCAAGTTTGTTGAGAAAGCAAATGATGGACACTTTATTGGATACTTTTCTCAAGCCAAAGCATATAGAGTATACAATCTTAGAACTATACTAGTTGAGGAGTCAACTAATGTGACTTTCAATGAACACACACCGAGTGTAAATGGTTCTGGTCCTAATTGGCTATTTGATATTGATTTAGTTACCAACCATTTTAATAAATCTTGTGAGAATGTTTCAGGGTCCATAGATAAACTATCTCCAGGTGATCTTGATCCAAGATTTGAGCTGAGAAGACCTTCAAGCCACTCTACTTCAGCTCAAGTTGTAACTAACCCTACAAATGGAGAACTTATTAGCACAACAATGACAAATTTAACTGATACATCTGAAATGCCTTCAAATTCCAACTTAGAGGTACAAACCTCAAGTGTAGTAGCTTCAAATGTAGGAGAGAATGATGATGGTGATAGTGATCAAGAATTTCTAGATGTTGATAACCATCCCATTGAAAACAACATCAATGATGTCACACACTCATTGGATCAAGTCTCACTTGATAAGTGTGCTGATGTGGTGGGAGAAACCTCAATGCTAGATATAATTTTCTCTAATTTGGATCTGTCTCAGTAACTTGCTGTGATCCCTCAGCTAATGATCCAGAAGTATCAGCCTACCTCAATATCATTAGAGATGTTGATTTAGGGATAAAGACAAGAGGATAGACCCATGATGCAAATATATGTCTCCATTCTTGTTTCTTGTCCTAGATAAAGCCTAAGAAGATTGATAAGGCTCTGAAGGATGGAAGTTGGGTTGAAGCTATGCAGGAGGAGTTGTTTCAATTCAAAAGACAAAAGCTTTGGAACCTATGTCCTCTTCCTCATGGAAGACTACTATAGGAACCAAGTGGGTTTTTAGGAATAAAAAGGATGATAGAAAACTTGTCATCAAAAACAAAGAAAGACTAGTTGTTCAAGGACACACACAAGAAAAAGGAATTGACTATACTGATGTCTTTGCTTCTGTTGCAAGACTAGAAGTTGTTAGGATATTCCTGGCATTTGCTGCATCCAAGAACTTTAAGGTATACCAGCTTGATGTCAAGTGTGATTTTTATTATAGAGTGATTGATGAAGAGGTGTATGTCAAACGCCCACCAAGGTTTGTAGATCCTGATCATCTTGATTATGTTTGTAGGCTTGATAAAACTCTCTATGGGTTGCATCAAGCACCAAGAAAATGGTATGAGACTCTATCTCAGTATCTCTGTCAACATGGATACAAAATTGATACTATATATGGAACTCTCTTTAATAAAGGAATAGGGAATAACTTAATGCTAGTTCAAGTATATATAGATGACATCATTTTTTGATCAACTTAGCCAAAGGTCTGCAAAGACTTTGCGAAGCTGATGAAGGAGAGATTTGAAATGAGTGCCATAGGGGAACTCAATTTCTTTTTAGGAATTCAAGTGAAGCAAGTTGAAGATGGCATCTTTATAAGTCAGTCAAAGTGTGTTCAGGACATACTTAAAAGATTTAACATGACTGATTGTAAGGTTGCTAAGACACCCATAGCCAGAAACCACTCCCTTGGTCCTGATCTTGAGGGGGAGTGTGTGGATGAACACCTTTATAGGGCTATGATTGGATCTCTTATGTACCTCACAACCAGTAGGTCTGATATCATGTTTGCCGCATGTATTTTTGCAAGATATCAAGCCAAACCCAGGATATCACACCTAATCACTGTCAAGAGAATTCTAAGATATCTCAAAGGTGCTCCAACACTTGGCCTTTGGTATCCAAAGAATTCAGACTTCAATCTGTATGCATATACAAATAGTGATTATGGTGGCTATAACATGACTACAAAGTCTACATCAAGGGGATGTCAGTTCCTTGGTGGAAGGTTTGTCTCATGGCAATGAAAGAAGTAATCTTGTGTATCTGCATCAACTATCGAAGCTAAATACATTGCTACTGCAAGCTGATATGCTCAAGTGCTTTGGATTCAGAATCAGATGCTAGACTATGGATTCAACTTCAAGGAGACTCTTATTCATATAGGCAACAATAGTTCCATCTCTATCATAAAGTATCCTGTGCAACACTCAAGGACAAAACAAATCAATATCGGGTATCATTTGATTATAGATAATTTTGAAAAAGGATTAATCAAACTAGTCAAAGTTAACACAAATGAACAATATGCTGATCTGTTTACAAAAGCTTTTGATTATTAGAGATTTAAATATCTTGTTTCAGCTATTGGGATGATTAACTTTGAGTAGATTTTTTTAAATCTTAATCATATTATTTCTAAAACATTTGTGTGTCCTAAACTTGTCTATTCTATCACTTACATAAGCCCTTGTTTTTCTCTATAAGGAAAAATCTTTTTAGAAGATATTCCTAAGATTTTTAAAAATTTAACTTTTATCCTTCGGAAGATTTTCGTTTACCTTCGGAAGAAACTTAACTATTCAAAACAAACAACTACTTAAGAAAATATACCTTCAGAAGAAATTTCCAAAATCTATTCTGAAGCTTAACTTTTTCTTAAATACTTGTATGTTTTAAAGAACAACTTTCTTTCAAAAGCAATTTACTCTCGGAAGTTTTTACAAAAACTTTAAAGTGTTAAATTACCTTTGGAAGATTTTAGACTTCCAAGAAAACTAACTTTTGGGCAAAAGAAACCTACTTTTTAGATGTGAGACTGACTTCCAGATTTCAAAGCTTATCCCCTTTCATTAACTTTATCTGAGATCCATTTCATATATATATCCAACAGTTCCCCCTCTTTTCATTATCTTCTACCTCTATACCTTCGCTAAACCTATATTAACCCAGAAACCACCTTTATTCTTCATTTTCTTCAACCTAAGCTTTCTAAAATGACTAATCTCAATCGTGGAAATGACCCAAATTTCTCCATGTAACTTCACAGGAAACGTAATCAGGTTGCTCTGTTGCACTCTGAGAAAGATCGTAGTTTCTCAAAGGTTTGTCAGTTTTTGGCTTTTTTAAATTATTTTACCTTCCTTACCATTGATCCTCCTCTCTATGAGGATCATCTGCTTGAGTTTTGGAAGACCTGTCAAGAGGTCATCATGGATGGGGAGAAGGCACTGTCTGCTACAATGCAGGGGAGGACAATATGCATCACTCCAGCCATCACCAACACTCACCTTCAGCTGAATGATGAGGAAGGTGAATTGTTCTTCCCTAAAGAAGCTATTAACCACTCCTTTAAGCAGATGGGCTATGAAGGATATTTCTTTGTAAAGACCTTTAGGAAGGGGAAGGTCTCACCTAAGTTGAAGTGCCTACTCCATGCGGTCATCCACAGCTTTTCGAACAAGCATGGAGGTAGGGACCAGATTCCTGAGGACCTCTCCTTCATAGTGCATAGGATGGTTTAGGAGGTCGAGTTCAGGTACTCTCAGTTTGTTTATACAAATTTGTTTGCTAACTTGGACTCTTTAGAATATTACATATTTCCTAGATATGTTTAATATATTCTCAACTATGAACTAGGCTCACAGTTGAGGGAAACAGGTAATATTCTTATACTAGGACAAATGAAGCCTGACATCTTTAAAATCATGAAAAAGCCAACTATTGGCTTCTCTGGGGTAGAAACAGCTGTAAATCCCCCATTTTCAAACTATAAACCCAAACTTGAACCCATTTTGAACTTTCATATAATGGAAAATACATCATTTGAAATTTATTTTATTCAATATAATGAATTAAATGCAATTTAGCCAATATGGTGAATTGTTTTGTTCAATTATTATTTATCAAATCATTAAAACAAGTTATTATAATTGAATGATTTATAAAATATTTTATAATATATAAATAAGGTTTTATAAATTTATGAAGTTTTATTTGTCATTTATGAGTTCAATTATTAAATTATTAATAAAAAATTAAATTTCAAAGTTAAACAAATTTACAAAGTGATAAAAAGTTTCTAAGTAATTTAGGTTATTTTTATATAAGGGTTTTAAAAGGTTAAGAGTTTAAATTGTAGTTTTTAAAAGTTAAATTAAAAGGTTTTACATAAAATGTTAGATGGTAAACATGAGGGACCAAAAGTGTAAATGTTATTTAAACCCAACCCTCAACATCGACATCCTCTCCCGTCGGCCTCTTCCATCTCCGGCTAAGACTCCGGCGACCACCAAAACTCAACAAAACATCGAGTTAAGTTCAGTTAAACCGTTCTAACCCTTCGCGACCTTGATTCGAACTTGTAACTACATTCAATTCGAAGCATCCTAACATTTATATTGTTTACCTTCAAAATCGATTATACAATCAAAACTAAATTGGTTTCATCTTGATTAGTGAATGTGTAACATAATTGTGAGATCAGAAGCATTTAGGAAGTAATGACAGATTCAAAACCATAAGTAATTAGCATTAACATCTTGTAATTCTAAGTGAATTATATCCGAAACGCCCGAATCAAAGTTTAATTCGTTGAACAAAAAAATGAATGAATTGATTGCTTAAACTTGAGGGTAGACACTCCAATAGATCCTTTCAAACCTTCTGTAACATCAATTTCACTTACAAACACATAAACCACTAATTCGATCTGTACCTTCATCACGAACCTACACCATACTCGAGCACCATCATCCGGACTTCATGGTCTGAAATTGATAGAGGGCTTTTGCTCACCAAGACCTATGGAAGCTGTTGTAACCGTCTGCAACACGAATTTGATTATCATCAACATTTGAACCTCGAACCAACTTTATCTTGGTCGTGGCTATCCTTATTGTTGGATCAAGAAGAAGGCTGGTGCAACCAAAACCAAATCACTTAGACAAATTTTGGTGTTACTTACAAAGGCTTCCGAAGCCAAGTGTGGAACTTCCGAAGTAAGTAGAGTTCTTTTGAAGACAAAGTAAAAGTTCCACTTCCGAAGGCAAAGCTCTACTTCCGAAGATAAAGTATTCACTTCCGAAGATGAAGTCTCAAAGGAAGAAATCAGAAGACTACTTCCGAAGTATAAAGAAAGAAGAAGTTCTCAAGCCTCGGAAGAAGCAGCCACTTCCTGACTACCATATCTCAGATAAGATTTTATTTGAGATATGGTAGTGAGGACATGTCCCCGACTTACCTTTTGTTACCAACTAAAGTTGGTAACTTGTACTAACATAAAAAGGTGAATAGTGGAATAAAGTATGGTCAACTACATGGCTATTTGAGAAAACACCATGCGGTATCAGAGGTCTGCAGCAGAGTATCAGAGACCATACTTATGTCCACTGGTTCATAGCAGTGTCTTTTGAAGGTTAAATGGCTTCGGAAGAACAAGTACTTCCAAAGCCACTTATACTTCGGAAGAGGCTGCTTCTTCCGAGGCTTGAGAACTTCTTCTTTCTTCATACTTCGGAAGTAGTCTTCTGATTTCTTCCTTTGAGACCTCATCTTTGAAAGTGAATACTTTATCTTTGGAAGTAGAGCTTTGCCTTCGAAGTGGAACTTTTACTTTTTCTTCGGAAGAACTTTACTTTCTTCGGAAGTTCTACACTTGCTTCGAAAGCCTTGTAAGCAGCACCAAAATTTGTCTAAGTGATTTGGTTTTGGTTGCACCAGCCTTCTTCTTGATCCAACAAACTCCCTATAGGCTGATGCTACCAAAACCTCACTTGTTTCTGCTCCTCAAAACTTTCAGCACCAGGAGAGTAAATACTTTTCAGTCTCCTTGTTCTTCCCCCATGTGGTGCTGAGAAGTTTGTACAAATCTTTGTTTGACAGGATCTCTAGTCTGTCGCCCTGAATGATATGTACCCTTTGTTGTGGCCCTTTGAAAAGAGTTAGTTCCAATTCAAGACCTTCCACCATCTGTAGAATGGATGTGCCCTTGGTGGGAGATCTATCATTGTCTTCCTTTCTTCTTAATCTTAACTCTTCCTCAATCTTAGCTTTTGCTATTAACTCGGCCAGATGAAGTCTGCTGAGATGATTCTTGATGTGAGCAGCAATTTCAGAGTAGAGGGGTTAGAGAATGGTTTCTCTGCTAACTTAGCAATATCAAATCTGCTAGAGTGTAGCAGAGAGGTGGCATTCAGCCTGTTAACTTCATCGTTCTCTCTTTCCACAACAAAGTTGTGAGTAGCTTCATCGAACCTCCACTGGAGTATATTCTTTTTAGGCACAAGGACCTGACTAGGAATCTTGTCCTCTTTCCTTGTATCCAGTAGAATCACCAGCTTCCTTCTTAGTTTCTTCTCTTCACCATTTAACGATTTTGAGTTAATACCTAGAAGTACTGCAGCCTAGTCCAGTGTTCCTCTGGGTATATCAAGAAATTAATATCTTGTGAGGGAATGTGAAGATCCATCGACATAGGTTAGCTTGATGGAGTCTTCCTCATAGGAGATATCGCTCAGGGTTGTGCAATTGATGAGCCTATTCTTGATCCTTTTAAACTCTTCTAGAGAGAGATGTTTAGAAGGCTGAGGGGATGGTTAGGAAGGTTGTTGGGTAGGATGTGGTGAGGTGGTTCTTGTAAAGTTTTAGGTTGAAGGATGGGAAGTTTTGGTGGTTCAAGTGAGGAAGTGGATGAAGGTAAAGGTGTGGGTTCAGGAGTGTAAGGTTCAGTTTTGATGGTGAAGGGAGAGGGAATGGTTTAGGTTGGGGTTGAGTGGTTGGTGTGAAGGTCATCCCCTGTACCCTTCTATGCATCTCTCTCCTTTTCCCCGAACGAATGTCAGCTTTGATCTCACGTACAATTCGTTGGAGTGTCCTTTTAGATATGGGACCCACTTGCCTTCCAAAGAAGCCATGAGCCCAGAGATAGTCTTTCATCCAGGCTTTGTCACTTATCTTCCTAGTTGCAGATGCCCTTGCTTCTTCTTCCTTCTTCTTCTTTTCCTTCAACTTTTCTCTTGCAGTTCTTTTTCTTTCTTTCTCCATTTGATCCTGCTTTTTGTTGAAGAGCCAAAGGATCGTTTCATCATTGTGTGGAGAAAGTTTTGAAGAGAGAAGCCTCTGGAGGTTAGGAAATCTATCCTTTCCCTCCTGAGCTGCATGTCAGCTTCCCTCTGTTCCTTTTCCTTCTCTTCCTCTGAGGCCAACCTTGCTGCTTCCTGCTGTAGCCTGGTTGCCTTTTCTAGTTCCACCAACTCCTCTAATGGTAGCAGGAGTGTTTCTTCATTGGCAGCTCCAAGCTGAATGAGCTAGTCAATGATCTCTTCTCTCTTTTTGTTGTTGACAGCCTCCTGGTTGGCCGCAACTGCTTTTGTACTAGTAGCCAATAGCTTCCCAGTTGGAAGTCTTCCTTTTCTTTTCAACTTCTCAATCTTCTCCTCTTCCTGAAGCTCTTCTGCAGTCATCTTCTATTTTCTTTTGTTATCTTTTAAAGAACTTGACTTTGGTGGTTCTTGGACAGTGGATTCTGATTGTGAGAGGTAGAGAAGGTGTCTAAATAGGAGGTTGATCCAGAAAGTCCTCACTGTTCACCTCATATGCCATTTCTAGGATTGCATCTGTGATGATTAGTTCCTCGGACATTTTGAACAGTCCTTCCGCAGCTTCCATTTCAGTTTTGGAAGATTCAGCTTATTCTTCCGAGGCTTTAATTTCAGCTTCGGAAGTATGAGGGAATGCAGATTCTGTCCCAACTGTTTCAGTTGCTGGGCCATCAGTCTCCATTTCCCCTTTGAATTGAATCCCAGGTTCCATGTGGACCTTAGGTTGACCAACTTCTTCCATAGTGGTAGAAGGTGCAGTTAGCCTCTAAAGCTCTTCAACTCCAAAGTATATCATGGCAACATCAAGACTTGACTGATCACAAGCAGATCTCAACAAGAACTGAGAGAAGAAGATGTAGAGATCTCTGAGCATCCTTGAATCAATTGTTAGAGTGACTTGAGATGGCTCAGAAGAAGTTGTGATAGGATCCAAATATTTAGAAGTTGAAGATTGGCTCTATGGGTCCTCAGATGTTTGTCTCTGAACACTCTCCCCTGTTTTGGTAGCATCATCCTGAGAGCTAGATGAGCTAGAGGAAGAGGTCAAGAAGAACTGAATAGGTACATACCTAACAGACTTCTCATCTGTTTCTCAACTAGTTGAGCCTTGAGATTGTCAATCTCAAGTTGCTCAGTGGCAGACCTACTTCTAAAGTACTAACCTTGGATTCAAGGTTAAGACTTTAGATAGTAGGTCTTTAATGAAGAGTTGCATGCTTCCCTCATCTTCTTTTGAAGAATCACGAGGAAATGAGGTAACATACCTAGTATGTTCAGCCACAACCACCAGATGTGGTTTCTTGGCACCCTCGTTTCCCTTGCTTAGTGATGTCTCTTTCAGAGTCATCAAAAGGTATGGTTGCCATAGATTCAGTCTCAGAATCGTTACCACTGTCCATAGGGTCCATTGAGCACCTTCTGTAGTGGCAGCTGAATCTGCATGAGTCCCCTCCACATCAGTGGGACTTACCTCAGTAATGGTTTTCTGATGGGGGCTAGAGATAAGAGGTCTCTCTAGGCTCTGTTGATATTGGAGAGGGTGTTATAGATCAACATCATTGCCATGGAGAGATGTTATCTCTTCATCAGTTTTAAAGAGAAGGTCAGTAAAAGATAAAGAGGTTAAACCTACTGACCCGGGAACTTGGTCAATGTCTACAAGCATTGAGCCGCTATTGGCTGCTCAGAGGAGTGTAAAGACTCACCCTGATGGGTTTCAAATTGGGTAATGGGCTCTTGGGTTTGAGACTGAGGAGACTCAAGACCCATATTGAGTCGATAGTGAAGGAAGGTGAGACCTCAGACTGAGTGGGCCCAATGTTCCACTCTAGCCTTTTTAGGTTGAATAGGAGGAGCTTGTTCAATCAGAGTAGATTGAACAAGGGTTCGTTTGGGGCTTCTTATGTAGGTAATGGTGATGTGAGGAGAAGGTAGTGTTGGCATTATGGTTGCAGTTGCTGGTGTGGGTTCATCACCTGTGGGTGAACAAGGATGTCACCAGGAGCGATGTGCTTAGTCATACTAAGAGGTAGAGAAGTGTACCTTCCAGTGAAGTTGGTGGATACCCTCTTCAGTGTCTTGAAGATGGTTGGCCTCATGTAATGAACAAATAGAGTGGCTGCACAAACAAGCCGACTCTGGTCCAACTCATAGTTGATAATGTGCTGAAGAAATCTGGGATACATAAAGAATGTTTCCCTCTGAAGATTTCCATTAGATTGAGCAGCACAAATCTTGAGTAGTTAAAGCGCATGCGTAGCATAAATCCATGAATTAGGCACCCTAGTTCATATGGGATTTGATCCCATCCCCCAGATTTGTTTGACAACATTGAAGGAAAATGTGCAGGAGGAACTTCCAGTTGTAGGAGAAGTTGAATTTGTTGACGGTCGACCTGCTCACATCCCCACTATATCCCATAAGGATGTAGGTGCTGTCTAAATCTACCTTGGGGAACTCAGTAGGGGCACCTTCATCACGAAGCTCCAGATGCTCCCTAATGAGTTGTTCAAAGATGACCAACTCTTGGCTACAAATGCGGGATCGTATTACATGAACCCCATTAGGGTTTCAACCTGACCGTTTCCCTAAAATTCAGTCATGTGATTGAGGTAAACTGTGGGATTAACAGTCAAGGCGGTGTAGTAGGATGATTGGGTGAGGAAGGAGGTGATTTCAGAGAAGTCCGCATCTCTTGAAGAGTCAAGAAGTGCGACTTAGTTTTGTTGAGGATTTAGGGCCATTGGGAAGATGTGAAGGTAGAGCAGTTTGAGCTTGGGTGAATTTGGAAGCAAGGAAACTTTTAGGGCTATAAAATTTGTGGTAAGAAGATGAGAGTGAATAGTTGGGATTATTTAAAAGAGGGTGGAATGGCGGTAAAGTGTTAGGATAAGGTGAAATGACGGTTTAGTGGATGAAGTGACAGGGGCGGTAAGGTTTAATTCAGTTAAATAATCTGACATCATTAACAAAATCTTTACTTTTACACTACGAGGCCCAAGAGATTTCCGTTACACAGTAAAATCTCTCTTCCGAATATAAAACATTTCCGAAGGTACTTTGTCTTCCGAAGGCAATTTCTACTTTCGAAGGTAAAAGGTTACTTCTGAGAGTAGAGATTTCTTTCCAAAGGGAGAGGTTTTGTAAGCTTCGGAAGTAGATTTGATATGAAATCAATCGCTTCTTCCGAGACTAAAAAATCTTCCGACAAGAAAGTTATCCTTGGAGAAATTTTGCTTCGGAAGATATGAAGATAACTTCCGAGGGTTAATTTCTCTTCGGAAGAAATTTATACTTAGAAAATTTCAGAGAGATCTTTTGTAACAGGGCTTAGATTGTATTGACATAAGACATTACATATTAAAAGGTTTTCAAAAGAGTTAAGCTAATCAATGTTTATCATCCCAATAGCAGTAATGAGATACTTAAATCTTTGTTTATCAAAATCTTTGGTGAACAAATCAGCATATTGTTCATTTGAATCAACTTTGATTAGTTTAATTAGATTCTTCTCATGAATATCTCTAATGAAATGGTACCTGATATCAATGTGCTTTGTCTTAGAGTGCTTCACCAGATTTTCTATGATGGAGATAGCACTGTTGTTGTTAATATGGATATGAGTACTCATAAGGTTGAATCCATAGTCCAACATCTGATTTTGAATCCACAGCAGCTGAGCATAGCAACTAACAGTAGCAAAGTATTCAGCTTCAGCAGTTGATATAGAGACACATGATTGTTTCTTGTATTGCCATGAGATGATCCTTCCACCAAGAAATTGACATCCTCCAGATGTTGATTTCTTGTCAATATTGCAGCCACCATAGTCACTGTCAGAATATCCATAGAGATTAAAATCATTGTTTCTAGGATACCAGAGACATCCTTGTTTCTTGTATTGCCATGAGACACCTTTGGATCAGCCTGATATCTTGCACAGATGCAAGTTGCAAACACAATATCAGGTCTACTGGCTGTGAGATACATCAGAGAACCAATAATCGCCCTATACTAATGTTGATCAGTATCCTCCCCCTCAAGGCCAGGACAAAGATTATGGTTTCTTGTTATGGGTATCTTGGCTAGCGTACACTCTTTCATCTCAAATCTTTCTAAGATGTCATTGACATATTTATATTGATTAATGAAAATCCTTCCTTCAGTTGCTTCACCTGAATTCCAAGGAAAAAATCCATTTTTCGCATGAAACTCATCACAAACTTCTTCTTCATAATGCTTTCAAAGTCCTTACACATTTGGTCATTTGAAAAACCAAATATGATGTCATCAACATAGACTTGAATAAGCAAAATGTCCTTAAGAGACTTCCTTATGAATAAAGTCTTGTCAATGGTTTCTCTGGTGTAGCCATTCTTAAGGAGAAACTGAGACAGAGTCTCATACCACAGCCTTGGTGCTTGGTGCAGCCCATATAGAGCTTTATCCAATTTGCACAAGTAGTGAGGATGTTGTGGGTCTTTAAATCCTGGAGGCTGGCACACATACACTTTCCTGTCTATATCCCCATATAGAAAGGCACACTTGACATCAAGCTGGTAGACAGTAAAGTTCTTGGATGCAGAATAAGTAAGGAAGATCCTAACTGCCTTAAGTCTTGCAATAGGTGCAAAGACATCAATATAATTAGTTCCTTTCTCTTGAGTGTATCCTTGAACTACCAGTCTTGCCTTGTTCTTGACGATCAAGCCTCTGTCATCTCTTTTGTTCCTGAAAACCCATTTAGTGCCTATTGGTACTTGACCAGATGGTAGCGGACATAGGTTCCAAACCTTTTGTTTTTGAATTGAAGCAGCTCCTCTTGCATCGATTCAACCCAGCTACTATCATTCAAGGCATCTTCTACCTTCTTGGGCTCCATCTGGGATAAGAAGCATGAGTACAAGCAAACATTCCCATGATGAGTCTGCCCTCTGGTTCTCACACCTTCAGAGACATCCCCAATGATGTTCTCAACTGGATGAGTGTTGTGGATCCTCAAATGAGGAATCATTTCCAGTTGCCAAGATAAGTCAAGATTAGACATATTTTGCTCAGGAACTGGAACACTTTATCCAGCTGTTATTTCAAATTCATTCAATGAGGAATGATTGAATGAATGAGAAACATTATCAATTGTTGGCTGTGAAGTAGCATTAATAGTCACCTATTTCTTCAAAATGCTACCTCCCTCAACTTGGTGTTGTGTTGGATCACCTGATGAGTTTTGAGGATTAGCAGGTGATTCACTGGTTGAAGCTTCACTATTCCTTGATATAGTTATACTTTCTAATCTGTGAATAGTGGGAGCTTGATTTGTTGCATATCTGGAGAACCTGGAAGAGGTCTGGGTAGCTCAATAGTTGATTAGCATCAGTATCAACATCAGCATCAGCATCATTTTGAGCACCTGTTCCAACTGAAACATTCTCACAAGAAGGTTTAGAATAGTTTGGAAACAAATCTAAATCAAAGATATGATCAGGGCTATTCCCCCTAACACAAGGAGTGTGCTCATTAACAACTATATTAGATGACTCCTCAAATTGTTAATTCTTAATGTTGTATACTCTGTAAGCTTTGGAGCTAGAAGATTATCCAACAAAGATAGCACCATTTGATTTTTCAGCAAATTTTGCTAAATTTTCCTTTGTGCTAGGTATGGTACACCTGCTGCCAAAGGACCTTAGAAAGCCAATGAATGGTGGCCTCTTGTTCCATAGCTCATAAGGGGTTTTTCCATGTGGCTTAACTACAAGAACTCTGTTCTGCACATAGCATGCAATGCTAACTGCCTCTGCCCAGAATGTTAGAGGTAGTTTGGAATCAGCTAACATAGTTCGAGCTGCCTCAATAAGTGTCCTGTTCCTCCTCTCAACAACACCATTTTGTTGAGGAGTTTTGGGAGCACTATATTGTTTGGAGCTAGAAGAGTATCCAACAAAGATAGCATCATCTGACTTTTCAGCAAATTTTGCTAAATTGTCCTTTGAGTTAAGTATGGTACACCTGCTACCAAAGGACCTTAGAAAGCTAATGAACGGTGGCCTCTTGTTCCATAGCTCATAAGGGGTTTTTCCATTTGGCTTAACTACAAGAACTTTGTTCTGCGCATGCGGTGCTAACTGCCTCTGCCCAGAATGTTAGAGGTAATTTAGAATCAGCTAACATAGTTCGAGCTACCTCAATAAGTGTCCTGTCCTCCTCTCAGCAACACCATTTTGTTGAGGAGTTCTGGGAGCACTATATTGTCTGGCAATCCTTTTTGAGTTACAGAATGAGTCAAGAATTAAATTCTTAAACTTCGTCCTTTGATCACTCCTAATAATCGTAACCTTGTGATCAATTTGATTTTCTATTTTAAGAATAAAAGATTTTAATGGTTTAGCAGTTTCATCTTTAGTTCTTAGAAAGAATACCCATGTAAATCTTGTAAAATCATCAACTATCACAAGGTAGTATGATTTCCTTCCAATGCTCATTATACTTGTAGGACCAAAAAGATCCATGTGCAATAAGTGTAATGAGTAGTAATAGAGTTAACACTTTTGGATTTATGAGAGGCCTTGTGTTGTTTCCCTTTCAGGCATGCAACACAGTTATCTTTGCAGAAAAATTCCTTTTTAGGCAGACCATGTACCAAGTTATTTTTAGCCAATTTATTCATTGTCTTAAAATTTACATGACACATAGGTTTATGCTAAAGTCTTGACTCATCACTATCAGCTTTGGAAAGAAAGCATGATACTTCACCCATTAGGGAAGCATTGTTCATATCCAGCTTGTATATATCCCCTTTCCTGGGAGATCTAAGAAGCACCAATTCCAGAGGAATTGTCATCCTTGGTTTGAGGATAATGCACTCATGCTCTGTGAAAAGCATCTGATGCTTTTGATCACAAAACTGAGAAACACTTAACAGATTATGTTTAAGCTATTTGACAAAGTTAACTTTGTCAACTTTTAACTTACCATTGAATATACTCCCTCTGCCAGAAATATATCCTCCGGCCTCACCTCCAAATTAGACAAGACCTCCATCATAGTGTTGAAACTGTTGAAGAAGAGATCTGTTCCCTGTCATGTGCCTGGAGCATCCACTGTCTACAATCCAGACATTGTTGGTCTGATACTATTTGTAGGATCGGTTTGTGTCACTAAACACTTGGTTTTCTCTCAAACTTACTTAAACAACACTCTCGATGAAAGCAGAGTCTTTAAGAGTTGATAACAATATAATAAGTAATAATCAAACACAAGAAGTAATTTTCAAGGTACTTGCATATATTGCTTCTCAACTCAAGTATTACAAGACTCTTAGAAGCATCTATTTATGAGTTACAATGAGAAACTATATATATACTACCTACAGCCAGATATACTTTGATACCAGCTGGAATCCTCTAACTAAAGCAAATACTACAAAGCTATAGTTTAAGGTATCTCAGATAAGACTTTACCTGAGATATGGTAGTCAGGACATGTCCCTGACATACCTTTTGTTACCAACTAAAGTTGTTAACTTGTACTAACATAAAAAGGTGAACAGTGGAATAAAGTATGGTCAACTACATGACTCTTTGAGAAAACGCCATGTAGTATTAGAGGTCTGCAACGGAGTGTCAGAGACCATACTTATGTCCATTGGTTCATAGCAGTGTCTTCCGAAGGTTAAATGGCTTCGGAAGAACAAGTACTTCCGAAGCCACTTATACTTCGAAAGAGGCTACTTCTTCCAAGGCTTGAGAACTTCTTCTTTCTTCATACTTCAGAAGTAGTCTTCTGATTTCTTCCTTTGAGACTTCAACTTCGGAAGTGAATCCATCTTCATCGAATCGAACTCAATAACGTAAGTTTCACACATCCATACACTCGATTTCACTTAGGGAATAAAAGCCCTAAGTTTGATTTCAGTATCGTTATCGAAATGATGCTCAATCGAATCCAATTCGAATATAGGGTTCATGTGAATTTGGGGATTTAAGCGATTAGTGTTTAAAATATTTTAAAGTGGGATTATGAACACACCTGGGCTTTAGCCCGACTGGTAACTAGTATCCATCATAGGTATGAGGTCCCGAGTTCGAACCCGGGACCTCTGCCACCTTTTTATTTAATTGTTTTCTTACGTTTTCTTTTATGCAGAAAAATATATAGTTATGTTAATAAATCTAAATAAAATTATTTTGTTAACCAAAAACATTCTAGAAATTATTAAGTTAATTTTTAAGAATTTTGAAAGTTATAATTCTTAAATTAAAGAATAAAATCATACTATAAAAACAATATTAATCTTTTATATGTTATAAATATATTATAACTCAAACTTGAATTATTCTAAACATATTGAACCAACATATTATAAATACTTTAAATAGTTATTATACAAATGATTATTTAAGTAATTATATAAATAATTAATTATTCAATGATTATTTAACTATGTTAAATCATAAATAGTTGATAAATTTATTCGTTAACTTTCATTTAAATTTTTAAAATTTGTAAAATAATATAATTTTCTTTATTCTTATTTTTTTAGGTTTTGTATTATAAAATCTTTATGATAAATCATTTTAAAAGCTCAAAATTTTATAACATGATTTTAAATAATTTTATCGACATTTAAATAAGTATTTAATTAATTCTCTTTATCAAGTTTTAACTAATTGATTATTAAATTAATTATTTCTTTTCACATATTATACTTAATTTCTATTAAATCAATTACTTAAATTGTTGGGACATTTTTAATTATTCTTAAACTTAATTGATTTATATTATCTTTATTAAACCAAACATAAAGGATTCATTATTTCACTTAATTAATTAAACCCCCAAATTCCAATTGTTGGGAACTCACCAACTTTATAGTTGACCCTTTATTTTTAACATGTTTCAGGGTTACTACTTGAGGACCTCTTCGTGATCATATAGGATTTTGTAGAGATTAATAAAGAGGCTGATGCAACCTAAACATCCAAAGTCTGTCCTGCATGCTGCACAAGTGTATTGAAGAAAAATGCTTAGGAAGTTTCACACATGCAACATAAAATACTCTAAGTGTGAAATCTTCAGAAGCCAAGACCAATATCTTCCGAGACCAAATATGAAGTCTTCCAAAGTATTGCACCCTGAAAGGATCATACATGCCAACTCAATGGGTGAATTGATGATTGCTCAGCTGAATCCCACAAGTCCAAGATGAAATGCGGATGAAGATTTGCAAGGAAAATAACAAGTGTTATATTCCACATTAGTCAATGCGGAAGACATAACTCTGATGCGGACAAGTGTTTACTCTTCCGCATTGACTAATGCGGAAGAACAAAAGAAGATGCGGACAAGACTTTTCTCATCCGCATTGACAAATGCGGATGACCAACCAAATGCACACAAGTATTTGTTCATCCATATTAAACAATGCGGATGACCAACTTACTAATGCTGATGATCAAGTAGAAATGTTGATTAAGATTAACTCATCACATTTGTCAATGCGGATGAACAAGCAGAGATGCGGATCAAGACTTAGACTAGCTTCTGATGTAATAGGTCAGGGGTAGTTTAGTCATTTTGTAAAGGCACTTGTCTGTCTATAAATAGAATAGTTAACCTCGTACTAAGGTGACGGCTGATAGATAGAGAATTTTTGTTGTAATTATTCTCTGTAACTTATCAACTTTCATATATCAATATAAACAACATTTATGAGTAATTTTTCTTGCTTTGAATGTTCATTGATTGTTTGTTTCCGCTACTCAATCATTGACTTGATTATCATATTAGATTCTCAGTAAGAATATCACTCTTACTCAAACCCAGTCAATTGGTATCAGAGCTTTGGCTCTCGATTCTCTTTCAGATCTATGCACAGACTGAATAGAACTCGATTAATCTGATAATCAAGTTGCTAGTAGTAGATATCATCATCTCTACTTAGCAAACAACAATATACTTCTGTCAAAAAGCAAGAATACTCATTCTGAACCTCAAAAGAACTGCTTGAAAAAGTTGGACTCATCAAACATAATCAATCTTAAAATCAACTAAATCAATACTTTCACAAATCAACATGGATTCTAACAGTTACTCTGAACTAGGTCATACACCTAAACCTCCTATGCTTAAACACAAATCTGAGTTTAAACAATGGAGAATAAGGTTCAGAAATTATATCACAGGTGTAGATCCTGATTTTTGGATCTCAATATGTAAGGGTCCACACATTCCTGTTACTCTATCAACAGCTCAAGCTGCACTGTACAAGTCTGCTAGAATACCAATTGAAGACTTAACTCTGGATGAAGATGACTATAAGAAAATCAAAATTGATCTCAAAGCATACTCAATTTTGACTCAAGCACCCAAAATGGATGTGCTGAAAAGATTAGAAAAGTATGGAACTGCTAAAGCTGTTTGGGATGCTCTCAAAATTATATGTGAAGGTAGCAGTGAGGTTGCTGAAATTAACAAAGACAAGCTGGTCAATCAGTATGAAACCTTCCATCACACCAAAGGAGAATCCATTTCAAAACAACTACACAGATTTGTACAGTTGGTCAATGACTTGGAAATTATGGGTGTTTCATACAACATTAAAGAACTTAACAAGAAAATGCTTCACAGTCTACCTGAAAGCTGGGAGAAAAATGTCACAATGCTGAAAAATACTCTTGATCTTGAGAGTACCACTCTAGACATTATGATAGCCAAGATTGAAGCTTTGGAACTTGATGAACGAAGCAGAAATCTGAGTGGACCAAGAGTGATTGAAGCCTACAAATTCCCTTCAGAATCACATTCTGTTGAAAATGCTTTCATCACAGAGGAAGATGACTTCATCTCATCAAGAGATCAAATGAAAAATACTGGGTTCATTGCATCTCCACCATTCAATCACCCTTCAACTTCAGCTTAAGCACCAAAAATCTCCACTGTTCCTCAAACCTCTCCAGAAGACTTAAAATCAGAAGAGCAAAAGGCAACTTACAATGCCTTTATTGCAAGTTTTAAAGCATATCTAGGGGGAAGACTCACTTCTGCCCACCTAATACAGGAAGATTTAGAAGAAATAGATCTTGATGATGTTGAGGAGATGGATCTACAGTGGAAAATGGTAATGATTGCCATGAGAGCAAAGAAATTCTTCAAAAAAGGAAAAAAAGTTGAGCCTGAATGAGAACACAAAACTTGGATATGACAAATCCAAGGTAAAATGCTTCAACTTTCTCAGAGAGTGCAATGCTCCTAAAAGAAACAACCATTAAAGAAACTCTCCAGGTCAATCATCATCACAGCCCAATTCAAGCTATCACTAAAACAATCAACAACAGCAGTACCATCATTCTCATCATCAACAAACATACCAGAATCAACCACAGCTGACTAATCAAGCCCATGCAAGCAGTCAACCTTCTGCCAGTGCCCTTGTGATCAAACAAGATGGGATATGTGACTGGAGTGTGTATGCTGTGGAAGTCAAGCCTCAATTCCAGAATCATGCTCTTATGGCTCACATCAATGATGGACCATCTTCAATGCCTACTGAGGTAAAAACTAACCTTTGTAGTGAGAAATGCATAAATGAATTACAAGAGTAGAGAACACAACCATAAACTGGCAGATAAAATTAAAGAAGAAAAAGTGAAGTCAGAAATGATGAAGAGAGAACTAAAAAGTTTTGAAATCAAAATCAAATCTCTCATTTCTGACATAGAAAAATTGCATGGTGAGAACACAATCTTGCAGCTGAAAATGAGCTACTTACTGAAAAGTTAGCTCAAGCTAAAGCTCAACAATCTATGACTGAAGTGAAATTTGAGAAGTTTCAAATGTCTTCAGTCAAGCTGCAAGAGATGCTGGATTCACAAAAGGATCCAAAGGACATGTCAAGGATTGGGTATAATTCATGTCCTCCACCATACAATGACAATTACACTGTCATGCCTGACTCTGTCTCACTCTCTGAATTAATTGAACCTAAAACTATGGAACCTAAATCAGTAGTGAAACAAGTGACAAATCCTCAAAACAAACCTGATGTTTATTTTGAAACCAATGAGGATAAAATCAAGCTAGGACACCCAATCAAAATCAAAGAGTGCTCAGACAAGACAGTGAGTGTCATGAAACCATCAAGCCCTGTAAAAGCAATTGTACCTTTTATAAAATTTATACCATCTGTCTTACATGGCAAACAGAAATATGTCAAAATAGTGAAACCCACTACTGAGAGTAGTTCTGATAATGAGATTGTATCTCCACAAAATTCAAGCAAATCAGAAAAGGTTTCACTGAAAAAGAAACAAACTGTAAAACTGAGTTCAACACATAAAACTTCATCAGATCCTCAGTCATCAAGGTTAAGGCAGGGAGTTGGGTTTGATATCTGTAACAAAGAACATGTTGACCAGTTTGAGAAAGAGGTGAGAAGTAGGTTGAAGAAACAGAAACATCCCAGACAACTGAACAAAAGTAGTGTTGTAAAACAATCTACTAAAAGGGCTGATTCTGATTCATCACCTAAAGAAAAGAAAGTGACTCATCAAAAGAAAGTATCAGTTGAGTCACACAAGGAAAAATCTGATTCAAGAAACAAACAAATGTATTATGATATTTGTGACATGTTTAATCACAAGACAGATAAATGCTTCTTTAATCAATATTGTTCTATCTGTGATATGAACAATCACCCACCAAAAATTGCTATTTCAACAAGTATTGTTCAATCTGTGACATGAACAATCATAATACATCTGATTGTTACTTTAATCAGAAGGGGTTGAGAATTTCACAACACAAGCCCATCTCAAAAACATCTACTGTGATGCATTCTGTTAGACCTCATCTTCATAATACTCAATCTAGGACACCTAGATCAACAAATGACAGAAATAACCTGAAGGATTTGAGGAAAGTTCAAAGAAATCATCTCACAATGAAACACAAACTTGACCTTCCTAAGCAAAAACCAACTTTTGATAATGAAACTCAGGCTAAACTTTCACAAAGAAATAGAGATCAACGATTTCATTATTCATCTGAATCTTTAGTAGATGTTGATGAGATGACTCGACCAATTCATTACCAAAAGTCTCCCAGATCACCTCCATCTAAATCACTATTCATAGGGAAATACCAGGAGGTGACTATCATGAATAGAACGGGAAACCCAAGACCATCATGGCTTGGGTTCCTTATTCTAATTAGTTTGTTTTGTTTGTAGGTTCATCCACTCAGGTCTAATAGCCTATGGTATGTAGACAGTGGATGCTCCCAACACATGACTGGAGATCGCTTCCCTCCTTCATGATTTCAAGTACATACAAGGAACTACTGTGGCATTGGGTGGAGATTCAAAAGGTGGTAGGATTACAGGAGAAGGATCTGTGACAAACAGGATGCTGGGCTTTGACAGAGTGAATTACTGTGAACAAGTGAATTACAATCTGCTAAGCGTGTCTCAGATCTGCGACAAAAAATATTCCACTCACTTTACAAACACTCACTGCTACATTTTGAAACTTGGATTTCAAATTCTTGAATAATGGGTTGTCTTAAAGACTCTGAGGAAGAATAATACATATGTCTTAAACCTGTGTTCTGCATCACCTAAGGAAGAAACATGTCTTTTGTCTAAAACATCATTTGATGAGTCACAGCTTTGGTATAGACGTTTGGGGCACACTAACTTTAAAAATATGAACAAGTTAGTCAAAGGAAACCGTGTAATTGGTCTTCCTAAAAAAGAATTCAATTTTATTGATCAATGTTTGGACCAACTCATATAATGAGTATGGGAAAGAAACAATATTGTTTAGTGATCATTGATGACTTTTCTCGATTCACATGGGTGTTCTTCCTACTTCATAAAAACGAAGCATCCCAAATCATTCAAGAATTTATCACTAAAATTGAAAATCAACTTGATCTCAAAGTCAAAATAATAAGAAATGATAATGGTACAGAGTTCAAAAATGAAAATATGAGTTTCTTTTGTGCAACCAAAGGCATTGCTCATCAATTCAGTGCAGCTAGAACTCCTCAACAAAATGGGGTAGCTAAAAGGCGAAATAGAACATTGATGGAAGCAGCAAGAACGATGCTAGCCGATGCTAAACTGCCAATCACCTTCTGGGAAGAAGCAGTTAACACATCGTGCTTTGTGCAAAGTCGAACTCTGATTTTTAAAGAAAGTAACATGACACCTTATGAACTGATCTTTCATAGGAAACCATTTATTGGATTCCTCAAATTATTTGGTTGTCCAGTCTCAATATTAAACACATGTGATCATTTGGGAAAATTTTCATCAAAGTCTGATGAAGGATTTTTTGTAGGTTATTCTTCTGTCTCAAAGGCTTATAGAGTGTTCAATCCTCGACTGAACATTATCGATGAATCCACAAATGTTCAATTCAAAGAACATTCGTTTCCCAAATCTACAAATGGTCCTGATTGGTTGTTTGATATTGACACTTTTACTAAATCATTTGACCAATTTCACTTGTCTGATGCAGGAAATATACATTCAGGTGATACTTCATCAACTATAGAAAGAAGAGATAATTATCCATTGATTCCACCTACATCTGATGAACATATGAATGAAGATGTTCCTCTTCAAGCTGATCCCATCATACATTGTCACAAAACCTTAGTGTTTCTTCTATAGAAGGTCCCAGCCTGGTACCGTCTCACTCAGATGACTTGTCACATGAGATCAGAAATCAAAAACAGGCTTCTCATCCAGTAGAAAATCAAGGTACATCAAATGATGCAAGCAACCTCAGTTCTGCTGAAGATGTAGCAGTTACTGAAACAAAAGCTGACAATCTTCATAATTCAACAACAATACAAGATGAATGTGCCTCTGACCATAATGAACTGAATGTCTCCAATCTTGATGTAACTATTGCTGGTGACACCATTCCAACCACAAGAATACACAAGAATCATCCAGTTGAAACCATTATTGGTGATCTTAATGAGAGGGTGACAAGAAGCAAGTCCAGTATTGCAAACATCTATTTGTTCTCCTGCTTTCTATGTCAAACAGTACCCAAAAACATCAAAGAGGCGCTTCAAGACAATAGTTGGATTGAAGCAATGCAGGAAGAATTGCTCCAATTCAAGAAGCAAGAAGTATGGCAGCTGGTAGATCTTCCCGAAGGACAATACCCTATCGGTACCAGATGGCTGTACAGGAACAAGAATGATGATAGAGGGATAGTCATCAAAAATAAAGCAAGACTAGTTGCACAGGGATACACTTAGGAAAAAGGAATCGACTACGACGAAGTGTTTGCTCCTGTTTCCAGATTAGAAGTAATCAGAATCTTTCTTGCATATTCTACATCCATGAAATTTACTGTTTATCAAATGGATGTAAAGTGTGTCTTTCTGTATGGAAAGATTGCTGAAGAAGTCTATGTGAGTCAACCACCTGGCTTTGATGATCCAGATTTCCCTCATAGAGTTTACAAGCTTGACAAAGCTCTGTATGGTCTTCATCAAGCACCATGAAAGTGGTATGAGACTCTATCATCCTTTCTTCTTGAACATGGGTATGAAAGAGGAAAGATTAATCTGACTCTCTTCCAAAGAATAAGAGGGAAAGACATGCTGTTAGTCCAGATCTACGTGGATGACATTATATTTGGCTCGACAAACAAGAAACTCTACAAAGAATTTGAAGATCTTATGCATTCAAAGTTCCAAATGAGTGCTATGGGGGAACTCACCTTCTTTCTAGGGGTGCAAGTCCAGCAAACAGCAGATGGGATCTTCATCAATCAATCAAAATATGTAGAAACCATGTTGAAGAAATTCCACTTTGCTGACTGTCAGTCTATCAGAACTCCTGTGGATACTACAATGAAGATTGGACCTGACCCTGAAGGCAAATCAGTGGACCAGACTCACTATAGATCAATGATAGGTTCACTTATGTGTCTAACAACCAGTAGGCCTGACATTATGTTTGGTGTTTGTGTGTGTGCTAGATATCAAGCTGATCCAAAAGAATCACATGTGAACGCAGTCAAGAGGATATTCAGATATCTGAAGGGCAAACCAGCTCTTGGATTATGGTATCCAAAGAAAGGAGAATTTAATCTCTATGCCTACACAGACAGTGATTATGGAGGATGTAACTTAATAGAAAATCCACTTCTAGCGGTTGTCAATTTCTTGGTCCCAGACTAGTATCCTGGCAATGCAAGAAGCGGAAAAATGTGTCTGTGTCCACAGCAGAAGCTGAGTATATTGCTGCATGAGCATGTTGCTCTCAAGTTCTCTGGATTTAAAACCAGATGCATGATTATGGTTTTAACTTTTTGCATACACCAATTTCTATTGACAACACTGCTGCTGTTTTATAACTAATAATCTAGTTTAGCACTCAAAACAAAACATATTGAGATTAGATATCATTTTTTGAGAGACTGTTCTGAAAAGGGTTTAATCAAATCGATTCAAGTACCAACAGAAAATCAATTAGCTGATTTATTTACCAAGGCATTTGAACCTAGTAGGTTTGAATTTCTGGTTTAGTCAATAGGCATGATTAACCTTGACTAAACACTATGAAAAACATCAAAAACAATTTAAAACATCAAAAAAATCACAAAAAGAAATCATGTGTTATGAAGAAAAGAATTTTGGGAAATGATATAATTACAGTCGTTATATCATTCACTGTGCTTAATTTCAAAATGCAAAAGACTGAAATGACTTACCAGATTTGTTGGTAGGCTCAACTTGGAAGAAAAGATACATACAGTGATGAATTAAAGACATTCAATTGTGAAACACTCATCATAAAGTACAGGTATGTATTGGCTTATCAGAATGCATGTGTGTGTAGTAGCCTAAACACACCAGGTAATGATACTTTATGAATCTCTTTCACCACGTCATGTTTCATCTTTGTTTTGCTAAGAAAAGACCTGATGAAACTTGCACATAGTGCAGATGTCATGATCCAAAAGATTCCCAATGTGGAACACATCCAAAAATTGGATGAATCAACAAAGTAATACATTCCAAGTGAATGAACAAAAGAATCCTATCATGGATCACCTTCCAAAGTGAAGTGAAAAGAATCCTAATATGGATCAACATGAAAAAGGATCAAATTAAAAGAATCCCAATAAGGATCAGTGAAAATGAGATTTCATGACTTAAGTAACCTGGTAAGAAAAGTTGTGAAAAAGTTCTACCATGCATTGTATACGGAGGGTTGATCATTTCATGCTTATGTGTGTGAGGTACACACTGAATAATAAATCAACCAAAACATGATAAAAGTCATTTGCATCAAAATATCAACCAGGTATGAGTTTAAGAGGACAAACATACCTTCAATCTTCAAGTTCATAATCATGTCCATTTAATCATAAAGGATGCACACATGTAATGTAAGATTGATATGATCCCAACAAAGAGATTTTTCTCTTCATTATTAATAGTAATCAAAATAATATTCAAAAACTTTTAAATCTTTAAAGTTTCTCTCCAAATGTGGACATAAACTTTAGGGGGAGTAATTAAAAGGTTTGAGTAAGTCTAAATTTTTGTTTATCAACTTAATTTTGAAAAACAAAACAAAAAGAGTTTTAGTTGGTGTTGTTGCAATAAGTTTTACCATTATATCTCAGCTTATGCAGATTCTAGAAGCATGATAAGCCCAAGATCTATCAAAATTAGGAAACTTGTATTAGTTGTGACATACAAGTCAATCCAAGCAAAAATTGACAACTTCAACAGCCAACTTCATAAGATGAACAATCAATTCAATCACATTAACTTTTGACTAAGTTCAAAAGGTAATGCAGGTAAGTGCATTAGGTAATGCGGGTGAAGGTAACCCATGCATGTAACTAATGCGGGTAACAATATTTTTGAAGTGCAACTAATGCGGACAATGATTTTACTCTACCACATTAGTGTGTGAAGTGAATGTGAAATTTACTCTACCGCATTTGATACAGTTAACAAATGCGTATGAACAGGTCTCTATCGCATTTGCTACAGTGCTATGTTGACTTGTCAACCGTATTTGATGTAGTTGCACAAATGCTGATTGACTTTGTTCTATCGCATTTGCTACTATGTACAAATACGGATAGGATAAAACAAGCAACTCAACTGCATTTGTTACAATGTTGTTCTTTCGCATTTACTACAACACAAATGCGGACTGCCAAAAATTTCAAGTTTAACTTCCGCATTTGCAAGAGTACACAAATGCGGATAGAATAAAAAATTAAGGAACAAAACTTCCGCATTTGTAGCAGTAGGGTAATGTGGACAATCAGTCAAAAATAAACCTTCCGTATTTGCTACAGTCACAAATGCGGATGACCAAAAGTAGTCAAATGCGGACTGTCTATGTCAAAAGTTTGTCTTCCGCATTTGCTACAGTCAACAAATGCGGATGACCAAAATTAAACAAATTAACCTTCAGCATTTGCTACAGTGTTGACTGTATCTGCTTGTAAACTTATAAAATTTTTCAAATTGTATTATTTGACTATTTAAAGGAATTCAAACGGATCATTTAATACTTTTCAAATTTGAGAGAATTTATTGTGAGACGAGCGCAAACCTACAGTACACCACCATCAATCATCATCATCATCATAAACATTCAAAGATTTTGTTGTGTTTCTTCTTAAAACATTCTTGTCATCGATTCAGTACCACAGTTATTTCGAAGATAAGGTATAACTTCAACAAATTTTGAAACCAAGACCTAAGTCTCGGGCTGTTAACCTAAATCGAACAATGAACCAGATAATATTGAAGAACACCAAAATCAAACTCATTAATATGATGCAATACACATTTTCGATCTCAATAAACATATAAATTGATAGGAATTCAACTGATATTGAAAACCTTGATAATCATGTTTACTGCAAAAAATAGAGCAAAGTGAAAAAGAAAAATGTGTAAAAAATCAAAGTCACATCAAATCAAAGTTAAAGTCAAAATTCTTAACTAACACATATGTCTCTTATGCAGATTACATGGCAAATCTTACATGGAGCAAGCTCCATAACGTCAGCGGTTATCTAAACCCTGATGTGTCTGAAGCCGAAGGTCTTAGAGATATGATAAGATCCTTATCTACCACAAGGGTAGCATATGCCATGACAGTAAGACCAACAATCTACGAGAATCCCATCAGGTCATTCTGGGAATCAGCTGAAGTAGTTGAAGATGATGGAGTGAAAACTCTAACTGGGAGAATCAACAATGAACTCACTCTGAGGATCACAGAAGAGTCTGTTAGAAGATGTCTGCAATCAATGATAATGCTGATGATCCTCTTGAATTAGATGATGAGGAAATAACCACATTTTTCTCTGAAATTGATTATGAAAGGAGTTATGAAGCAAAACAGATAGTCAAAGGATAGTGGACCTACCTTGGAGGTTCCTAATTCATATGTTTCAACATTGTCTGTCAAAAAGAAAACAGGATGGAATGACATTCCAGTCCTCACATCTTCTGCAATATGTGCTCTCTGCACCAACAGACTGTTTAATATGTCTGCATATGTATTCAATGGCCTAATCTCCAACATTCAAGAAGGGTTGAGATACAAGTTTCTGATGTACCCCAGATTCATTCAATGTCTAATCAATGAATCATTTCATGACATTGTTCATGAAGGACCTGTGCTTAACATCCCTTATTATGATGCAAGATCCTATAAGTACATCAAGAAGAAGGACCCAAGGAACTTTTACAGTGGTGCCCATTCACCCTTCTTCCTTGGATGCTTCAACAAATACATCAAGCAGGTCAAGCTCAACCACCTCCACAACAAATAGCACAACCACCTCTACAACCAATAGCACAACCACCTCCACAACCAATAGCACAACCACCTCCACAACCAATGACTCAACCAACTCCACAACATTCACTAATACCATCTCTAATACCATCTCCAATACCATCTCCAATACCATCTCCAATACCATCTCTAATACCATCTCAATACCATCTCCATACCATCTCCAATACCATCACCATGCCATTACCACAACAAATACCACAACCTCTCCACAACCATCTCTACAAACATTACCTCAACCATCATCACTTTCAACTCCACACCAACACCACAAATAACCACTCAACCTACACCAATATCACCACATCATCAATCTCCAATATCACCACACCAATCACCTATTTCTCCTTACCAACCTTTACCATCATCTCATGATCACCCTGATGAAATAGAAGGATCAACAAGTGCATCTAAATCATCCAAATCATCTTCTGATGTGGAGGATCATCATGATCAAACCAAAGCTATGAAAGAACCTTCTGAGGCTGCTACTTCAGAGAGCTATGCTGAATCCAACATCAACATGCCTAATGAAAAGGATGATTAATCTCTGAGCTGTTACTCAAAGTGGAAAGGATGGAAAGAACCTTAAACAAGAGAGCTGGAATCATCAATGATAGAATCCTGGAACTGGATGAGAAAGAATGTGAATTGAAAGAACTTATAAGAAATATGCAGCTGAAAGAAAAGAACAAGACAAGGAGATTGAGAATTTAAAAGCTGCACTAAAACACTCAAGAGAAGAAGTGAGTGGACATGAAGATACTCTTGAAATACAAACAATTGCAACGGAGGAACAAGAAAAATCATAGAAGAACAAGCTGATATCATCTCAAAACTTGAAAAGGAATTGAGAGCCAGAACAAAAGAATATCCGAGCTTGAAATGATGATCAAGATTCAAAGAACTGAAGTGAATGATGATGATGAGAAACAAAAACAAGAAAAGGTTGATGATGATGACAACCAATCAGTAGATGAGAATGAGAACAAGGAGGTGATGAAAGTCAAACTGAGATTAAAGATCAAAGTCTAGACATGGTAGTGTATTCTGGAAACATTGGTTACTCAGACTTTGAAAAAGGTGAATTTGAAGAACTCTTCAGTGCACTGGATAGTTTTGTATCTGAACAATTCAGCATTGATGATGACTTCTGGAATTCATAAACAACCAAAGAACTGAGTCCGAGCCTATTGTCTTTATTCCCAAATCACAGTGACTTTGGAAAAAGAATTAACTCTGCAAATTGTCCCCGCTATCTCATTAACTGATTTACAAAAGCAAGAACTCAAAGAAAAGTATGAAAAAGAAAGGAAAGAAGAAACTGAAACTGAACAGAAAGAGAATGAGAAAAGTAAAATGAAGGATCAAGAGCCAAGTACACCTGAAAAGGTACCTCAACTAGAAGAACAAACTGAAACCTCTAGCCCTCAACTTCAAACTTACTCACAAAAGAGGAAGTACTTAGATGAAAAAGCCAAAGGTAAGAGACCAATAATTGAAGAAGAACCAACAAAGAAATAAAAAGATGACCCAAGAAGTCTAGCAGCAATTGCTAAATTTTTGGAAGCACATGAGCAGGTAGAAGCTCAGTTGAAAAAATTGGCTGGTGCAATTGATCTAGAAGAAGGTGAAATTGCTGGTGGATATGAAGTTGAAAAGGATGTTCTCATGGACAGTCCTATTAATGCAGAACAGGCGGTGGAAGACATGTATTCAAAGCACAAACTGATGACTTGATGATTAAAGCCATGTTTTTTATCAATCAAGGCTATGATCCTGATGAAGTGTTTGGAATGACTTATGAGAGAATGAAGGAGGAGGAAGAGAAAGTAAAATTGTTGCTTAGACACTGAATATGAGAAAACAATGACAAAGGATACTCCAAAACATAAAGATTCATCTTTGAAAAAATCAACAGGGTATGAAATACCATTGCCAAGAAGGGGTCCCCTACACAAACTGTCTCAAATAAAGAAATCATCCTCATCCCATGAATCATTATTTTCTGATCCTTATAATATGTCTGAGAAGGAAATGAAGGAATATCTCTTAAGTCAGGGATTCATAAGAAGAAGGATTGCTAACATGAAGACAAATTCTTTAAGAGCTGCAACTCTTCAGTTATCAATGAAAAGAAAGAAAAACTCAAGAAACTGGAAGAAGAATTGACAAGGACCAAACCAAGAAACAGAGTGTCAGCTAAAGACATGTTGTTGAACCAAAAAGCCCAAGAACTACTTGCCCTAGTGCTCCACAACTACCCTGAATGGTTTGCAGAACCATCTCAGTTGAAACTGCAAGAAGGACTGACTACCGCAGAACTGATCAGAGGGGTGTCTACTCCTAAGGTTAGGTAGATCAAAAGATAATAGCCTAGAAGTATGACATCACATGGAATATGTTCATGGTAAGAGAATCTCAGGGCTAGTACAATTCTTTATAGAGTACTCAGCTCTTGTAAATGCCCTTGAGATTCATGATTTGAAGGCGCTAGCTCAACTTGAACTGATCAATCATGCAACTATGTTCAGGGGATATGAGTTTGAGAACATACTTAAGATGTTCAGAAGAACAAACAACTTCAATTTATTAAAGACAATTTGCTTGAGAAAAGATAAAACTTTTGTCAATCCCCTGGATAAGAAGAAAAAGATGCAAGCAGAGGAAATTGTATTTCGTGAGTTGAAGGTAAAGCCAACCGAATCATTGAAGAGGAAAGTAGTATGTGGTACTCATTCCTCCACTCCCATCTCAAACGTAACTATGATGAGAAAACCTATGAGATAGTGATTGAAAGGAAGTGGGGAGGAAAGGAAGGAGCTGACATAAGACTATTCAGTGGATATGAAGTAAGATTACTTGATGAATCATACATCCACTACATTTATACCAAGCATTTCAGGGAATTAAATAACAAATTAGGTGAACAAGAGATGCACTTCTTTCTGAAATGCATCAAGTTGTTGAAACTGGCTTATGATAGAATAAATATTAAAAGATACAAAAGAAAGAAGAAGAAAACACCACTGCAACTTGGAAATATTGTTAAACTTGAAGTGGATGTGGGGGGGAAGTTTATTGATTCATAGAGATGGTCTTTCTACAATCTCCATCTGGGAACCTATTTCACTGAAAAAGTTACCAATGGAAGCCATCTACAACATGAGCAGAATGAAGATACATGTGCTAAGTAGAGACAGGATGTCAGAAGCAACTGATTTTGTAAACATGATCAAGGCTATCTTGGATCCTACTAAAGGTGCATTCATACTACCTCCTGAAGACCTAGCTGAATCATCACAACATCAATCACCTCCTAAACATTAAGGAAAACTAGGTTCTATAATCCTTAGGGGGAGTATTGTTGCACCATGAAAGGATCATACATGCCAACTCAATGGGTGAATTGATGATTGCTCAGCTGGAATCCCACAAGTCCAAGATGAAACGCGGATGAAGATCTGCAAGGACAATAACAAGTGTTATCTTCCGCATTAGTCAATGCGGAAGACATAACTCTGATGCGGACAAGTGTTTACTCTTCCGCATTGACTAATGCAGAAGAACAAAAGAAGATGCGGACAAGACTTTTCTCATCCGCATTGACTAATGCGGATGACCAACCAAATGCGCACAAGTATTTGTTCATCCGCATTAAACAATGCGGATGACCAACTTACTAATGCTGATGATCAAGTAGAAATGCTGATCAAGATTAACTCATCCGCATTTGTCAATACGGATGAACAAACAGAGATGCGGATCAAGACTTAGACTAGCTTCTGATGTAATAGGTCAGGGGTAGTTTAGTCATTTTGTAAAGGCATCTTGTCTGTCTATAAATAGAATAGTTAACCTCGTATTGAGGTGACGGCTGATAGATAGAGAATTTTTGTTGTAATTATTCTTTGTAACTTATCCACTTTCATATATCAATATAAACATCATTTATGAGTAATTTTTCTTGCTTTGAATGTTCATTGATTGTTTGTTTCCGCCACTCAATCATTGACTTGATTATCATATTTGATTCTCAGTAAGAATATCACTCTTACTCAAACCCCGTCACGAAGCCTTAGTGACAAAGTCTTTCGAAGCTTCAACTTATGAAGACAAATTTCTTCTGAAGAATTTTAACATATGCTTTATCTGATGTATTTTTCCCTAAAGCTGGACACCTTTCCGCTGCACCTCTGTAAGGTCACTAACTTACATGAGTTGGTGAAAAGGTCTATGCTTTTGGTAACTATACATTGAGGTCATGAGTCTGTAACTTTCCACTTCATGTACTTTATCCTTTTTGTAATAGATAAGGATGTGAGCTATGGCATGTCATAGTCACTAGTCAAAAGGCAATCTGCCTTTTGACTCTACAGTTGATTTTGTTTTGTGTCTAGTCAATTGTATCCAGCTGGCTTTCAAAGTATAGCCGGCTGTAGGATTTAGTATAAGTATATCATGTTCTTGTATCTTTCCATTATGCCTTGTAACACTTGTAATAGAACATAGAGAAAGCAATGTACTGCATTCTTGAAAACTAAACACTTGTGTTCTGTCTCTTACATTACTTGTATTCTTAGTATCTTATTGTGGTTAATTCAGTCTTACTGTTTGATTAAGTTCTAGTTAATCTCCTCTTTGTGTTGTTGTGTTGTAACTGAATCCCTTCACCGGTCCAGCATTTGGTATCAGAGCATTCCAGGCTCTTGATATAAGATCTCACCATCTTAAGATCCCTCACATACACAAATACTAAACTTTTCAAATGGCAGCCATTTCCAAGACTGATATGGAAACTGGAACCATGAACAAGTCCCCACTGATCACTCTTGATGAGTTTGATACCTGGTGTTTGAGAATGGAAGGTTTCATTAGGTCTCTTGATTCAAGAATGTGGGAGTCTATTGAGAATGGACCTTTCATACTTAGCACCCCTTCTGCTACTGGTGCTGGTATGATCCCCAAGGATATGGCTAACTACTTTGATGAAGATAGGAAGAGAGTAGAGATTGACAGAAAAGCCATGACAACCCTTCAAACTACCCTTCAAACTCTATGTATAGAGGTTTCAAGAAGTGCAAAATAGCCAAGCAGCTATGGGATGCACTAAAATTGATGTATGAGGGTTCCTCTGAAGCCAAGGAGAACAAGAAGGATCTCCTGAAGCAGTAGTTTGAAAACTTTATCTTCAAAACAGGTGAAAAACCATGACTCAGCAATACTTCAGGTATGTTGAGATTGTGGATACCCTAGTGGATGGAGGAGTTTCTCTTGAGAATAGAGACATTGTAAGGAAGTTCATGTCCTTACTTCCTAGTCAGTGGACACACTACTGTGTGGTGATCAAGAGGACTGAAAATCTCAAAACTCTCACTCTGACAGATTTATATGGGATTCTCAGTGGCTACTAGATGGAGAAGAACATGCAAGGTTCATCTGGCAACTCCAACAATCAAATAGGTTCAACCCTACATGTGGTTGAAAGGGATAGCATAGAACCCAAGCATCATCTCATATGCTACCCTGACAACTCACCAAAGGGTCCTTTCATCACCTTCCCAGAGACACCAAAGGAGAACTACACTCAAGGAAGCCTATTCCAAGAAACAAGCTCTTCTCAAGCTTTTGTGTCTTCTGATGAAAGCTATGGCAACTCTCTTTTTACTCTTAAAGACCTGGACTGTATTCATCCAGATGATCTGGAATACATGGAAATAGTCTAGCAGATGGCTCTTCTCACTCATAGAGCCAAGAAGTTCTACAAGAGGACTGGAAGGAAGTTTCCAAGCAATGCAACCAGTGGAAAGTTTGGCCTAGACAAAGGCAAAGTCAAGTGTTACAACTGTAACTTGATGGGCCACTTTGCCAAAGAGTGTAAGGCACCTAAAACAAGTGGTGGCCAAACACAGTCCAGACCAAACTACACTGACAAAGCTCTCCAGAATGAGAAGTCAAAGCAGCAGGCTGCTGTTGCTGTTGAAGAAGGAGGCTTTGACTAGAGCTTTTAGGTGGAAGATGCTTCTCCTAACCAAGCATTGATGGCAGATCATGATGAAGCCAAGGTATTGGAACATCTCTGTACTCCTGAATGCATTGCTAAAGTCAGTAGATACAGGTCCTATAACTTGGAGATGAGATCTGACCTTGAGTCCTTAAACATTTTAAAATCTGATATTAGAAAGTTTGAAAATGATTATAAACTAAAGATAGAGGACCTTGAGAAGACCATTTCAGTTGTAAAACATGAACACATAGATTTTAGGACTCAAATCAAAGATCTCATAGCCATGCTGACTGAGTGCTAGGCTGAGCTTGTGATCAGCAAAGCCAGGGCAGAAAAGAGTGTTCTTGAAGAAGAGACCTTCAAGAACATGATATCCTCATCCCTGCACAACAAAGTGTGCTATCAAAACAGGCAGGGACTCGGATCAAATGAGATAGCTCCTCCACACACAATCTTGTCTGTAAGATCTCCTAGGTGTGGAACTTGTGAAGATGAGCTTCCTCTCATAGATCCTATGAGTGCAGAGGATGAAGAAGAGATAGTGAAAAATTCCTTTGAGAAGAGTGAAGAGGAGGATTCCAAGAAGGGCCACTATCCTTCTAAGGAGAAGAAGAAGACTGTGATGACCAAGTCCATGAGAAAGAACTTGATCAGAAAGAGCAAAAGAAAGGCAAGGAAGGCTCAAGAGATCAAGGCTACTTTTGACTCTAAGCAGATACAACTTTTCATATCTGCAGGACTCAAAGTAGTAAGGATTGAAGATATAAACCAAAACTCTTCTGCTAAGAGTTTTGGTTCTTGTTCAACTCATCTCAGTAACAAGAAGAAGACTGATCTGCTGTGTACCACTACTGCACAGCCTGGACCATCAAACTTCAAGAACAGTTCCTAGCCCAAAGGAACTGTCTCAGCATCTGCCAAGATGAAGGTGAGAAGGGATGTGACCAAAGACAGTCTTGTTCCCAGCCAAAGACTCTTGTGAAGAAGAAAATGATGTGTGTCATGTGTGATAGTATCACTCACATTGCTAAGGATTGTCCATACAATCCTAAAGGTACTGCCCATATGACCAAGACAAAAACTTCAAAGAGTTCTAAGAAGATTCAAGCTTTGAAAGGAAAACCTGTTTCCTTCGCAAGCTCCAAGTCTAAGAAGAAGGGAAGTGGAAAATTACCCGCAGAAGAAAAGTTGGTCTCGAAAGAAAGGAGTTCTTCCGAAGCACTGAAGTCTGCTATAGTGACTGCAGAATCTTCTGAAGGTTCAGTCATCAAAACTTCCGAAGTTCCAAAAGCTTCTGAAGTTTTGAAGGTCAAGTCCGAGACTCCAAAGGTGGTGTGGAAGTATAAGAAAGACCAAGTGACTAAGAATTCTCCATCAACAACAGCTCAAGATCCTCTTAGCATAACCATAGGATCTATTACTTTTGCATTACCTTTTGTTTCTGTACCCAAGACAAGCAAGGCTTGGGTTTCCAAATGTAACTAATCATTTTCTTTGTGCAGGGACAACTGAAGACAAACAAAAATGTCTGGATCATTGATAGTGGTTGTTCCAGGCACATGACAGGCAATAGGTCACTACTCCAAAACTTTGAAAGAATTAATGGAGTACCAGTTGCCTTTGGAGGAGATGAAGGTGGATACATTTCTGGAATGGGCAAGGTCAGAAATGGTAAGCTCAGTAATGATAAGGTAAACTTTGTCAAAGAGCTTGGGTACAATCTTCTGAGTGTATCCTAATTTTGTGATCAGAGTCATAATATGCTCTTCACTGAGCATGAATGCGTTGTTCTCAAGCCTGGTGTAGTCATTCCTCATGAGCATATCCTGCTTAGAGCCCCTACAAAAGGGAACATGTACAAGATGGATTTGCAAGAAACATCTCCCTCTGGAGAAGTTTTATGCTTTCTGTCTAAAGCCAATAGTGATGAGTCTTTCCTATGGCATAAAAGAATGTGCCATGTAAACTTTAAGAACATGAACAGATTAATTAAAAATGATTTGGTAACTGGAATACCAAAGAAAGAGTTTAAAAGTGATGACCATTGTGTTGCCTGCTTGAAAGGGAAGCAACATAAGGTATCTCACAAGCCTAAGGAAAGGAACTCCATCACTACACCCCTACACTTGTTACATATGGATCTCTTTGGCCCCACTAGTGTAATGAGTCTAGGGAGGACCTCTTACTGTTTAGTGATCATAGATGACTTTACAAGATTCACTTGGGTTTTCTTCCTTAGAACTAAGATGAGACTCCAGAGATTCTAAAGAATTTCATCTTAAACATTGAGAATCAATCTGATCACAAGGTCAAGATCATAAGATGTGATCAAGGAATTGAATTTAGTAACCAAATCCTTGATACATTCTATGATGAAAAGGGTATTACAAGACAATACAGTGCTCCTAGGACTCCTCAGCAGAATGGTGTTGCTGAGAGGAGAAACATGACACTGATTGAAGCTGCAAGAACCATGTTGTCTGACTCTAAGCTGTCCATCACCTTCTGGGCAGAGGCAGTCAACACTACGTGCTATGTGCAGAACAGAGTTTTAGTGGTCAAGACTCATGGCAAGACTCCTTATGAACTTTGGCACAAGAGGAATCCTTTCATTGGTTTTCTTAGGTCATTTGGTTGTCCTTGCATCATCTTGAATACCAAAGATCAAATTGCCAAGTTTGCTGAGAAATCAGATGACAGACACTTTATTGGATACTCTTCTCAAGCTAAGGCTTATAGAGTATACAATCTCAGAACTAGAATTGTTGAGGAGTTAGCCAATGTGACTTTCAATGAACACACACCCTGTGTTGCTGGTTCTGGTCCAAATTGGTTATTTGATCTTGACTTAGTTACCAACTACTTTAACAAATCTTGTGAGAATATTTCAGGATCTACAGAAAATTTAAATATAGGTGATCCTGATCCAAGATTTGAGCTAAGAAGACCTTCAATTCATACATCTTCAGCTCCAGTTGGAACTACTTCTGCTAATGAGGTTTCTATTAGCACTACAACGACAAACTCAACTGATACATCTGGGGTGCCTTCAAATTCCAGCTCAGAGGCTCCACAACCAGATAAGAACATCTCAATTATGGAAGACAACAATGGTGGTGGTGACAGTGACCAAGAATTTCTTGATGCCACTAACCACACCATAAATGAGAACATCAATGATGTCACACACTGCTTGGATCAAGTTTCTCTTGACAAGGGTGCTGATGTGGTGGGAGAAACATCCATGCCAGATCTAAATTTCATTAATTTAGATCTTTCTCAGCAACTTGCTGTGATGCCTCGGCTTAGGCTCCATAAGTCTCACCCCACCACAAACATCATTGGAGATGTTGTCTCAGGGGTAAGAACAAGAGGACAAACCCATGAAGCAATGTTTGTCTTCACTCTTGTTTCTTATCCCAGATAGAGCCAAAGAAAGTTGATGAGGCTCTAAAGGATGGAAGTTGGGTTGAAGCTATGCAATAAGAGCTGCTTCAATTCAAAAGGCCAAATGTTTGGAACCTTTGTCCTCTTCTTTTGGGAAGACTAGCATTGGAACTAAATGGGTGTTTAGGAACAAAAAAGATGATAGAGGCATCATCATCAAGAACAAGGCTAGACTAGTTGTTCAAGGATACACACAAGAAGAAGGGATTGATTACACTGATGTCTTTGCTCCAGTAGCAAGATTAGAAGCTGTTAGGATATTCCTGGCATTTGCTGCATCCAAGAACTGCAATGTCTTTCAACTTGATGTGAAGTGTGCCTTTTTGTATGGAGTGATTGATGAAGAGGTATATGTCAAACAACCACCTGATTTTATAGACCCTGATCATCTTGATTATGTATGCAAACTTGACAAAGCTCTCTATGGGCTGCATCAGGCACCTAGGAAATGGTATGCGACACTATATGAGTATCTTTTAAACATGGATACTGTTAGGATCAGTGATCTATGTTTGATTGATTTGAGAGTATAGCAGCGGAGAACAAATAATGAATTAGCCAATTCACAAGAACACAAAAGATATTCAAGGTAAGAACAAACGGTTATAGACAGAAATAATTCTGAAAAATATATTTCATTCAATATTCGCTTTCGTGGTAACAGAATGTCACTCATACAATTAGGTCAACATCTCTTATATAGGAGATGTGACGTCTGCTGATGTCACTTGATAGTGACATCTAACAGAAGTTATTCAAACTACTGATAGTTAACACAACTACCGAAGATGTCAAACAGCCGGCATCTTCTTACAAAAATACTATGTGTTAACTATCACTACAACTACTGAAAAGAAACTACTGAAACTACAACGACTGAAGAACATGCTCTTCAGTCGTTTTACAAATACTGAAATAAAAAGAAAAACTACTGAAAGGAAACCATCACAACAACTGAAGAATGCTTCTTCAGCTGTTGTAACAAACTTTGAAGGCTTCAGTACTTGTACTTGAACTTCAGCTGTTGTCATCAGCTAATGTCTTCAGTACTTTGTTCTTCAGCTGTTGATCTTCAGACTTTGGTCTTCAGCTATTGAAGTCTTCAGTACTTTAGTCTTCAGCTGTTGAAGTCTTCAGTACTTTAGTCTTCAGCTGTTGATCTTCAGACTTTGGTCTTCAGCTTTTGAAGTCTTCAGTACTTTAGTCTTCAGCTGTTGAAATCTTCAGACTTTGTCAAACAGCTGATCAAGTCTTCAGCAGTTGTTGTGATGTCTGTGGGACTTAGAGGTTTTTCTGATCAGGCTCATTGGTTCTTTTGGTCCAACAAACTCCCCCTGAACCAATGCAGCCAAAACCTCTAAACTTATTGAAGATGTCCCACTTATTATGGCAGAAGGATTGGTCTTTTTGTCTTCTAGATCAGCTCAGAAGTGACCCTTTTAAGCACCGGCCTAGGAAGAAGTCTCAATGATTTGTTTGGCAAAGTATGAATGGGAACTCTGTCTTTGGGAACTGGACACAGAGTTGTTACCCCATCCATGAGATCTACTTCCCCACTATGAGTCTGTATGACTCTCTTGTGTAGGCCTCAAGGAAGGTAATTTGTTCCTCCATGGTCAGCTCTTCAGTACCTCCTTCAAATAATGATTCAGGACCATAGTACTCAGATAGGTATTTGACCTGTTTCCCATTCTTTAGCTCCACAGTTGTTATTATTCTATAAGCAAATTCATCAGGGTGATTACCCTCTAGAAACAACTGGAGCTCATTCTTTCTGACTTCTTCAAGCCTCTTATAAACTAACCCCTTTTTCACCATTTTATTTTCAAGCATCTTCTGTGAGGTTTGGTTAGCTTTATAAGCTTTCTTGAAGTCTTCTAGGATTTCCCAGGGTGATACTATAAAGACCAGGGAGATCACTTCATCTACAATCTTTTTCACCTGGCCAATGTATCTCTATGGAATGTTTTTGTGAGACACCCTGGGATCAGGCCAAATCCTTACTCTCTCCTTTTGATATTGAAATGTATGCTTAAGAGTGTATAATCTGAGAGCATGCTTCTTCATGTTGATGATAGAAGATGTGGCTTCATATGCTTTGTCAACCCTCCTCAACAATTCCTCATCGTGTTGTTTGTGAAGTTCTTCTTCTTCTAGCTTCACTTTCAAATTTGCCTTTGAGTTTCAGGAGTAATTGTTGGAGAGTGACTTGTGGCCTTCGGCAACTGTATAACAGCTGAGAGTGGTAGCCTATCTTCATCTTCATCATCATCTTCTTCATCATCTTCTAGCCTCAATACCCTTCTCTTCTTCTTCTGGGGTACATCATCGGCTATTGGTTTTGAGGGAAAAGGAGTTGGTTTGGTGGGTTGTTGTTTTGGTTTTAGATTGCTTGGAAGCGAGTGTGGCTTTAGATTGCTTGGAAGTGAGTGTGGATTTAGATTGCTTGGCTAGTTCAGTCCTGCTCCCAGAACCAACTTCATTCAAAGCTTCAATAACTAATCCTTTAGTGTATACTTCAGACGAACAGATCTTGGTGGTTATTGCCAAGATGCTGTCCCTGGACCAAGCCTTGATTTCGATCATTGATCTTCCAAGATATTTTGCTATAAATCTGATCTGTGATCTCCAGCCTTTCTCTTTCTAACACATCATAACTTGCCCATCTGTTTTGGATTTCTTCAATCTCTAATCTTCTGATCTCAGAGTCAAGTTTGTCAGTGTCATGGCCTTGCCTAAACAACTGATCAATGATGTTATCCATTGATCTGCTGTGTTCGGCATCAGCCTCTTTTACCATCAGCTCCAAGGCAGTCTCCTTTTCATTCTTTCTTTTCTTTGATTTCTCCATGTCAGCTTCCTTCTCCTTCTCTTTTTTAGTCTCCATAGCCAGCTCCAAGGCAGTCTCCTTTTCATTCTTTATTTTCTTTGATTTCTCCATGTCAGCTTCCTTCTCCTTCTCTTTTTCAGTCTCCACAGCTAACTCCTTCTCTTTGTCCACAACTATCACTTCTGTTTCTTTCTTTTTCTCTTTTCTCTCTGCACTCCTCTTGTTTGCTTTCACTGACTGAATCTCCCCTTTTTGGGTGCATTGGTTGCATGGGTTGATTGTCAGAAAGCTTTTTGCCCACAACTTCCTCTATTAAGGGTTGGATTACTGAGGAAGCCTCTCATCAATGGTTTTGATCACTATATCAGTGATTATAGATGTGATGAGAGGTAAGGAATTTTGGAAGATAGCAGCTATTTGCTCAGGGGGGTTCTGTTCCTGAGAAATAGTGCCAGAAGCAGAGGCAGGTGGATGAGAATTTGGGAGTGGCTCTGTGTTTAGGAGACCTTCAGATGAAGGTGCCATCTGTGGGGTTTGAGAGGTAGATGGTCTTTGATCCGCAGAAGTTTGGCAAGCAGCTCTTGATCTGCTCACCTCCTTCCAAGGATGGTGTTTTGGGCTAATACATCGTAAAAGAAGCCCAGGTTATCATCAGTGGTTACTGAATCACCTGACCTCCTGATAGAATCAGGATGAACATGCACCGAGTGTAGATCAGTTGTAGCATGTGCCCCTTTGTCTTGGAACTGGGGACTTCCTGCCTCAGGACTATGTCCTTCATTAGCAGTTGCCTCTGGTAAGGTCTTAGTAATGGTACCAACTACATCTTGATCATATGCTGAAGCAGGATAAGTGGCAGCCTCACCAGAAGTTCCAATCTCCTTTTCTACACTAGGAAATGGAACATCGTAACCCTATGGTGGGTATCAGATGCACTTTGATCCTCCCCCTCAATGGTAGAGGTATGCCCAGTGTAATTGGTATTGGGGAGGGGGTGAGGAGTGCAACTGACTCAGCACTTGTGCAACAATTAATGTAGGACTTTGCGGGGCGGTGCATGTGGTGATTGGGTAGAAGCAGATTGCACCCGGGGTGAATGGTGCGCTTCAATGGTAACCCTCTCAAGTGAGATAGGTTCCACCAGTGTGGGTTCCCCAATATTGGTTGCAACAGGATCCTGTTGAGAGGATACCTGTGCGGCTTTGGCAGGTTGAGTCTTTGACACAACTGGGGGGTTAATACCAGTATGTGGTTCCTGTGTTTGTGGTACAGGGGCAGCCTCAGGGGACTCATCTCCCTGAGTAGTCGTTTTTGGCTTTTTGGATTTAGGTTTGGTGGGGACTCTGGTTCTGGAGGTGGTGGCTGTGGGGTCCAACTGCGTGGGTTTTCGCAGTTGGAAGCCTGTTTCAGTGTTTGGTCAGAGTTGTGCTTGGAGTATACTTCAGGCAATACAGCCGTTGCAGGGACTCCAAGGCCAACAAGTCCCTCAGCTTTCAGCTGATTCTCTATGATGGCCATAATGAACCGAGGATAATATCCATCGATTAGAAAGAGGTTTTGAGGCCATATCCTAAGTTCAAGAAAAATAATTTCAAAAAAGTTTAAGTCTTGTTGCTCAAGGATAGAGAATAGTACCTGCTGCCACCTGGTAGACATTTGATCCCAAGAGGGTCTTAGGAGATAAGCAAACATTAACCATGTGAAAGATAAGACGTTCTACATCATGGAAATGCTTCTTCAGGATGGTAGAGGCACTGAAGTTTCCCTGATATCCAAGGTGGGCAAAGGATAAATCAGTTGTGCCCTTTGGATACCTAACGGGGGAAGTGGCATCATCCAAGTTAAGGGTTTGCGAATGACTTCCGGAGTGTGACCACTTGATGATTGTTGACGAACGACTGGAGAGACTCGGTGTTGTTCTCCCAGTTAGAAGGGTGACGTTCGTCCAAATGGTGTAAGGATTCGACCATGAATGGCGTTGTCGAACTTTGTCCAAAAGGTGATTTTGTGAGGTAAGCAACACAGTTATGGCGTGGTTTGAGCTGCATGGTCGCCATTAATGAGAGAGAAGTTTCTGAGATTTGAACGTTAGGTTTGGAGAGGATGAAGCGCTGAAGGCTTAGGTATTGGGTATTTATAGGGTAAGGGTAGAAAACGACTGAAGGGTTTGGTGTTAGTCATCAGTAGTTGTAAACTATGATGACATGGTATTACCCTTTCAGAAGTTGAAATAACTGAAGTCGTTTTTTAGGCATCGGCAGTTATAAAACTACTGAAAACCATGGTTTTGACGTCAGATGTTTGAAAAAAAAACTGAAGACACGGTTTGGTGTTCAGGTGTTGTAAACAACTGATAACTTGGTATTAGTCATCAGTAGTTGTGAAACTACTGAAGACATGGTTTTGTCATCAGTTGTTGTAAACAGTGATGACTTGGTGTTAGTCATCAGTAGTTGTGAAACTAAAGACATGGTTTCGTCATCAGTTGTTTAGGATGAAACAACAGTTGTAGAAACAACTGAGGAGAAAGTTCTCATCAGTAGTTTTCGTCAATTCATAGCCTTTCAGCTGTTTTACTGTCCTCAACACTTACTCATCAGCCTTTTAGTTGTTTTCAGTTGTTCATAGGACATCAGTACTTATCTGTTTTTACTGACATCAGTAGTTATAACTACATCAGTAGTTGTAACTTATCAGTTGTTTTAACAAAATCAGTACTATATGTGATATGGTACTAATGATCATCAGTACTTATATACTGAGATCATCAGTAGTTATCACTTATTCTAGCTGCAACATACCAAGCCTTAACACTAGGTTTGGAAAGTTGAACTATCCAAAGGCTTAGTAAAAATGTCTGCAAGCTCATCAGCACTAGACACAAACTTAGGATCAATCAGATCTTTTTCAAAACAATCCCTAATAAAATGATGTCTGATCTCTATATGTTGGTCCTAGAGTGCTGGACTGGATTTTTGACAATGCACAGATGTGAAGCACTATCCATTAATAATGGAGTCTTAGTCTCTGCAATGCCATAATCCAAATGTGGTTCTGAAGCCAGAGTACCTGAGAAGTACAACTTGCAGCTGCAATGTACTCTGCTTCAGCAGTGGATGTAGCAACAGATGTTTGTTTCTTACTCTACCAAGAAATCAAACAGTTGCCTAGGAATTGACATCCACCAGAAGTGACTTTCTAGTTAACTTGCACCCTGCATAGTCACTATCTGAAAAAGCAACTAATTTGCAAGAGTGTCAGTGGAATACCATAAACCTAGAGATTGTGTACCTTGCAAATATCTAAAGATCCTCTTGACTGCAATCAAATGAGACTCTTTAGGAGCAGCCTGAAATCTAGCACAGACACAAGTAGCAAACATGATATCTGGTCTAGAAGCTGTAAGTACATCAAGGACCCAATCATACATCTGTAAAGTGTTTCATCAACAGCTTTACCTTTCTGATCCGCATCCAGTTGTGTGGTGTTGCACATGGGAGTAGAACAGGGCTTACAATTTTGTAAATCAAACTTATTCAAAAGATCTTTTGTATATTTGGACTGATGAATAAAGGTTCCATCAGCTTTTGTTTGATCTGCAAACCTAGAAAGAACTGTAATTCTCCCATTGCACTCATTTCAAACCTCTTTTTCATTATTTGGTAAAATCATCACACAACTGGGGATCAGGGATGCGAAAATAATATCATCAACATAAATTTGAACAAGTAGCTTATGCTGATCCACCTCTTAATAAACAAAGTTTTATCTATGGAGCCTCTAGTGAAATTATTCTTGAGAAGAAAAGTGGAAAGTGTCTCATACCAGGCTCCAGGAGCTTGTTTCAACCCATAAAGAGCCTTATCAAGTTTATACACCCATTCAGGATGTTTATTGTCCTCAAAACCTGGTGGTTGACACACATAAACTTCTTCTTTTATTTTGCCATATAAAATGCATTTGACATCCATTTGAAAAACTTTGAGATGGGGGAATGCAGCATAGGATAAGAACAATCTAATTGCCTCTAGTCTGGCTACAGGGGCAAAGGTTCATCATAATCAATACCTTCTTCTTGTGAGAACCCCTGTACAACCAGTCTAGCCTTGTTCTTAACAATAAGCCCTTTCATCAGTTTATTCCTAAACACCCATTTAGTGCCTATTGCACACTTACCTGGGGGTAGAGGAACCAATTCCCACACTTGCTGTTTCTTGAAGTAAAGTAGCTCAAGCTGCATGGCTTCAACCCATCCATTGTCTCTAAAGCAATATGATAGTTCTTTGGCTCTAGCTGACTGATGAAGAGAGCATTGAAGTAGAAGTTAGACAATTGACTTCTTGTTGAAACTCCAGCATTGATATCACCAATGATTTGAGACATTGGGTGATTCTTCAGCTCTTGATAAAGAATGATATCTGTGCAAGTGTTTGTAAAACCTTAGCAGCAGCAGATGTTGATGCAGACTCTTGAAACCAAGAATTTGATGGTAACTCAAAAGATGTAGAGGAATCAGAAATCTCATCAGCATTTGTTGTGGATGGAACTGCTGAAGCTACAGGAACATCAAGTTAGCAGACTCAGGCAGTGGTCACTAAACTTGAATAGGTGAGTTTTGATATATCATCATCATCATCAATACCACCAGGTGGAAGACATGCTGTAGAAGATGATTATCCACATGGTCTGCAACAACTGGAGGTTGATAAGGAACATATTGCAGTATGTCCAAATCAAACAACTCCATAGGGTTTTGTGGAATCTTGTCCATTGGATATTCATTAAACTTCATATGCAAAGTCTCTTCAACTATCTTTGTTCTGCAGTTGAAGACTCTGTATGCTTTGCAAGTAGATGAATAACCAACAAAATACCCTGCATCCACCTTAGGATCAAATTTTTGGAGTTGATCCTTTGTGTTGAGAATAAAACAGGGACACCCAAATGCTCTGAAAAATGAAATGAGAGGAGCCAAGTGATGTAGAACTTCATATGGAGTCTTCATCAACCTCTGATTTACTAAGGCTCTATTCTGCACATAGCAAGTTGTGTTAGCAGCTTCAACCCAAAAGGTCAGTGGCAAACCAGAGTCAGCCAACATAGACCTTGCAGCTTCAATTAGGGTCATGTTCTTTCTCTCCACTACTCCATTTTGTTCTGGAGTCCTTGGGATGCTAAACTGCCTTTTGATTCCCTTTGAAAGATAAAATTCATCAAGTGTATGGTTTCTGAATTCAGTTCCATTGTCACTCCGTATACACTTGACTGAAAGGGAATACTGCTTCTCAACATACAACACAAAGTTGATAATATTCTGAGCAACCTCATCCTTTGAATACAGAAAGAAAGTCCATACAAATTTGGAGTAATCATCCACAATTACCAGACAATATTTCTTCTTTTCCATGCTCATCACTCTCACAGGACCAAATAGATCCATATGCAGTAATTGCAAGCAGGCAGTGGACTTAGGCTCTTCAATAGGAGGAATGAGACTTTGTGTTGTTTTCCTTTTAAACAAGCAGTGCAGGTTTCATCACAGTGGAACTCCTTTATTGGTAAGCCTCTCACTAAACTATTGTGGATCAGCTGATTCATGTTTTTGAAATTAACATGACCCAGCCTTCTGTGCCACAGTTTAGATTCCTGAGGAGAGGCTTTGGAAAATAGGCAAGGATGGCCTCTGAGATCTATTTTCTTGGAAAGATCTAAGGCATACACTCTTCCTGTCCTGTTGGCCCTCAGGAGAGTGTGATCATCCAACACCTTATCAATCAAATTCAGAACTTGGATGACAGAATCCTGCAGTTCTGACTGGTGAAAAGAGCAACATGGCCTTTATCACACATTTGACTGACACTCAAGAGATTGTACTTGAGATTCTCCACATGGTTAACATCATCAAACCTTATTTCCCCATTGGAGACAAAGCCTTTGCCAATGATGTAACCCTTAGCATCATTGCCAAAAGAAACAAACCCCTTCTTTCCTTGAGAGTAATCATGAAGAAGAGAGTTGTTCCCTGTCATATGCATAGATCCTCCACTGTCTACATACCAGATGCTACTTTGGCATACTGAAGAAGAACCCTGCAATCATAATAAATTAGTTAGTTTTGAGACCCAAACCTTTTTGGTTTTGGGTTGTTCACATCAACAGATGGTAAACTAACAAATTGCTATGAAGAACAGCCTGGGGGATGGAGATGGTGAAGAAGAAGAATCCTTTGGCATGGATTTTCTTCTCTGTGGTTTCAGCACAGGAGCATGTAATTGGTTAACTCTCCCCATAGATGTTGAACCATCATAACAAGTTGTGTCTGATTCTGTGATAAAGCCTTCAGCTCATCAGAGACATTAGTGCTTGAGATTGATGGATTCCTGTGTTGTACCATCTTCCTTTGAGCAACCTCAGCTGTTGCCTGATTAACCCCTTCCTTTTGGATTTCTTTTTGGATTTTTTTGGGGTTACAGGTTTTGATGTTGCTGGTACAAACTTGGTTTCGAACTCAGTTTTCATTTATCCATTTCTTTTTAAGGTTCTCATTGTGTTTGAGTTTGGAGCCCTTTTTATACCAGCAATCATCAGTAAGATGATTGAATAAGCCACATATTTCACATGGCTTTTTCTCATCTTAAGTTGATCATCTGCTGAAGAAGATGAAACACTGAAGACTTATTCTTCAGCAGTTTGCGACCAGTACTAGCAGTTTTCTCCTTGCAATACATGCTTTCTTGATATCTTCTTCAGTAGTTTTCCCACCCTTTCTACTGGCAGTTTTTTCTTCCTTTAGTACATGCAGTAGCTTGGGTTTGTTCTCCAGGTGTTATGACTGCTCTTTAGTACTTTCAGTACTTTGTAAAATACCACCTAGAGTGATCAACCTTTTGATCATGTGAGTGAGTGTCAGCATTTGAACCATCAACATCAGCTGATAGTTCATATCAACAGATGGTAAACTAACAGACTGCTATGAATAACAGCCTGAGGGGATGGAGATGGTGAGAAGAAGATCCTTTGGCATGGAATTTTTCTCTGTGGTTTCAACACAGGAGCATCTAATTGGTTGACTCTACCCAATAGATGTTGAACCATCATAACAAGTTGTGTCTGATTTTGTGATAAAGCCTTAGCTCATCAGACACATTAGTGCTTGAGTTGGATGGGTTCTGTGTTGTACCATCTCTCTTTGAGCAACCTCAGCTGTTGCCTGTTTAACCCCTTTCTTTTTGGATTTCTTTTTGGATTTTGGGGTTACAGGTTTTGATGTGCTGGTATAAATTTGATTTCAAACTCAGTTTTCATTTTATCCATTTTCTCTTTAATGTTTTCATTATGTTTGAGTTTGGAGCCCTTTTTATACCAGCAATCATCAGTAAGATGATTGAATAAGACACATATTTCACATGGCGTTTTCTTCATCTTAAGTTGATCATCTGCTGAAGAAGATGAAACTACTGAAGACTTGTTCTTCAGCAGTTTGCTATCAGTACTAGCAGTTTTCTTTGCTTTAGTACCTGCTTTCTTGATATCTTCTTTAGTAGTTTTCCCACCCTTTCTACTTGCCGTTTTCTTTCCTTTAGTACATGTAGTAGTTTGGGCTTGTTCTCCAGGTGTTATGACATTCTTTTTAGTACTTTCAGTACTTTGTGAAATATCACCTGGAGTGATAACTTTGTGATCATGTGAGTGTCAGCATTTGAACCATCAACATCAGCTGATAGTTTCTGAGAGGAATTAATGCTGACTTCTACTTTGATGGTGCTGTATTAGATAGTAGATCACATGATGAAAAGGATTGGTTATTGCTTTCACCATCAGATTCTACCTCTGCTCTAGGAGTAAAGTCTGTAGGAGGAGCAGTGTGATTATAACCAATGCCAAACTTCACATTGGAAGCAGATTGCTTACTAAGAAGCATTTCAAAACCCTTGCAAGAATTTACCCATCGATCACACTCTACCTGGGTAGTTGCAAGTGTTTCTTTGAGGTCTCTGTACTTCTCTAGAAGTATCTCTTCCCTAGCCTTATCATCAGTGATTTGGCATTTAAGTTTGTAAATCTCATCATTCTTATCATTAATCACAGACTCAAATTCAGCTTTGCTTTTGGAAATTGTTTGTTCTAGCTCAATGTTCTTGTTAATTAAAGCTACATTTGCTTCTCTAATAGATGCAAATGCGGCTATGCATGTTTCAGAACATAGTTTGGCTTTTGCCTCAGAGGATACCTGTGATACCTGTGGTGTAGAGGCATTAGAGGATGAAGTATTAGCAGACTCCAAAGCCATAAGAGCTAGATTTCCAAAAGGACTGTCACCACCATGTTGACCAGAACCAAGAACAGTTGTTCATGACCAGACAAATCATCTGGTAAACTGCTCCAGTCAACAACTCCTGGGGTGAAAAAGCTGTGTGTTGAGGTTGAGTTTGTTGATGAGATTGGGAAGGTTGAGGTTCAGGTAATGCATGTGGTTGTTGTGCAATTGGAGCTTGAACCGGATTTGGCTGAGGCAAGTAATAGTAGGGAAAAGGATATGACATTGGACCCTAGGGGACAAAGTATGCAGGAGATACAAGGTGTGATTGATGACCAGAACCAGCAGGATGTTGCCCTCTGTTTTGTAGACTAGTGCCAGTAAAAGTCACAAAGGGTGCAGAAGAGTTAGATCCAGTTGATCTACATTCTCTTGCAAAGTGTCCAAGCCTTTGGCATTTGTGACACCTCAACTTACTCTTCTCAAAACCAACTTTGGTTTTGCCAGAGAGTCCAGGAAATTTCCTGCCAGTTCTTTTCTAGAACTTCTGAGATATGATATTAACTAAGGCCATTTGGCTTAGAATATCCATCTCTTCTAAATCATCATTAGCAATTCCCTTCAAATCATCCATGATGAAGCATAGATTGTCACTATTACTGCCAGAATGACTATCAATACCAACAAATGCATGATCAGAACTGTTTGAAGAGAAATCAATATGCTTATCATAATTGCTTTCAGATGCAGCATATTCTGACTCATGACCAACCAAGGCAGTGTTCCCTGGTACAAAGTCATCAGTGAGCTTTCCTGATGATGACAGTTTCCTTTTCTGCTCTATCTCTCTTCGAATGTAAGCAGTTTCCCATGAAGTTGGGTGAGAGATAGGCTATCCAGATTTGCACTAGAGCGTAGGACAATAGTGTATGTGTCCCATCTCTCAGGCAGTGATCTCAGGAATCTGTTATTCATCTGGCTGTTGGTGTATTCTTGTTTCACCATTTTCAGCTCAGAGATCAAACAGGAAAAACGCTCAAACTGTTGAGTCAGTGTCTCACCCTTTCTATGAGAAAATGTCTCATATTGTTGGGCGAGGATTTCTCTGTTGTTTGCTAAGACCTCATCAGTTCCACCGAATTGTTCCTTCAGTGCATTCCAGAGGTCATGAGCAGTTTCATGATGCATAAGCCCTGAATAGATTTCATTAGGCAGTGCCATGGCCAGAATTCCATGGGCTTTAGCATCAATCTCAAACAGTTTGCGATCTTCATCTGAGTATTGTTCCTTCTTCTTCGGAACCATTTGATTGGTTTCCGGATTGTTCACCATAGGCTTATGTGGTCTATGTACCACAGATGTCTAACAACCTGAACTGTTAACAGACAGGTGATGAAGCATCCTTCGTTGCCATATGTTATACTCAGTCCTAACCAGCATCGGAGGCTTGGTTGAGGAACCGGTATTGTGAGGGTCATTAGAAGAAGTAGTAATCTCAGATTCAACCAAATTCAATTAAGCTATAACAGATTTAGAACAAAAACACAACAAACCAAATTGAACCAAGAGAGATCTCAAAATTAATAAACGAAAGCGGCAGAAAATCAATAATCTATAACCAGTTCTTGCAAATAAGCTAATTCAATCAAACATAGATATCAAATAGCAGTTTCAATGATCAACTGTTAGATCGATCAATGATTAACCAGCTCTGATACCATTTGTTAGGATCAGTGATCTACGTTTGATTGATTTGAGAGTATAGCAGTGGAGAACAAACAATGAATTAGCCAATTCACAAGAACACAAAAGATATTCAAGGTAAGAACAAACGGTTATAGATAGAAAGAATTCTGCAAAATATATTTCATTCAATATTCGCTTTCGTGGTAACAGAATGTCACTCATACAATTAGGTCAACACCTCTTATATAGGAGATGTGACGTCTGCTGATGTCACTTGATAATGACATCTAACAGAATTTATTCAAACTACTGATAGTTAACACAACTACTGAAGATGTCAAATAGCTGCCATCTTCTTACAAAAATGCTAAGTGTTAACTATCACTACAACTACTGAAAAGAAACTACTGAAACTACAACGACTGAAGAACATGCTCTTCAGTCGTTTTACAAATACTGAAACAAAAAGAAAAACTACTGAAAGGAAACCATCACAACAACTGAAGAATGCTTCTTCAGCTGTTGTAACAAACTCTGAAGGCTTCAGTACTTGTACTTGAACTTCAGCTATTGTCATCAGCTAATGTCTTCAGTACTTTGTTCTTCAGGTGTTGATCTTCAATTTTGGTCTTCAGCTGTTGAAGTCTTCAGTACTTTAGTCTTCAGCTGTTAAGTCTTCAGTACTTTAGTATTCAGCTGTTGATCTTCAGACTTTGGTCTTCAGCTTTTGAAGTCTTCAGTACTTTAGTCTTCAGCTGTTGAAATCTTCAGACTTTGTCAACAGCTGATCAAGTCTTCAGCAGTTGTTGTGATGTCTGTGGGACTTAGAGGTTTTTCTGATCAGGCTCATTGGTTCTTTTGGTCCAACAAATACAGGAGAGGTACTATAGATGGAACTCTTCATCAAAGAACAGGGAAATGACATATTTCTAGTTCAAGTGTATGTGGATGACATCATCTTTGGTTCAACTAATCCAAAGCTCTGCAAAGACTTTGAGAAGCTGATGAAAGATAGATTTGAAATGAGTGCAATGGGAGAACTCAATTTCTTTCTGGGAATTCAAGTGAAGCAAGTTGAAGATGGCATCTTCATAAGTCAGTCTAAGTATGTTCAGGACATAGTCAAGAGGTTCAACATGACTGATTGTAAGATTGCTAAGACACCCATAGCTAGAAACCACTCCCTTGGACCCAATCTTGAGGGGGAGTGTGTAGAAAAGCACTTATACTGTGACAACCGACAATTTCAGGTCAATACCCGACCTTGACTTGGTTATAATTACATCTATAATACTTGATTTTCAATTAAATTCCAATTATTGAAGTCGTTTCATGCATTGAAAACTTTCATATATTGCAAAATTTCAAGCATTACATTTCATGCATCGGTGATTCGGCGTAATTACCATTTATACATGCGATACAACCGGCACACACGAACATTGGTGATAATTAATATATGTGTACTAATAAATACTTTAAATTGTTTCAAAGTATTTTAGATTCCAAATTAAATACACTGGAAAATCTTAAATTTATAAATAAACCTAATCACGTAAATTAATATTTTACCCGGAAAGAATCCTTTTAACGGACCTACTAACTACATGATGCATCATTAACATACCATCAATATTATATATCCTAATGCAAGTTGTTACAATATCCTAATGCATTTTAAAAAGTAAAAAGTAAAAATATAAAAATATGTAAAAATACCTATGGTACAACGAATACCACCTAAATACCCAATACTACACAAAATATGAAAACCAAAACCCCCCTTTCCCATGCATGTGGTCATCCAAGCCACCACCACATTACTCTTCCACCTCCTTCCCAATAAAGCTCACAAAACTTACAAGATTTGACAAAACACAACTTGCTATATTCATGAAGCCTCTCTTTTGATGTGTTAAAGCACATGTCTACCTTACCACTCTTGGAACACCATTTCCCCATCCTTTGACCGTGAATAGGAGCTCATGCTCCAAGAACTTTACAGTTAAAGAGGATTGAGTGTTATAAAAGACATGCACCCTTCACTTCAACTACACCAACACATCACACTCATCTTCCCTCTTTCTCCCTCTCTAAAATTCGGCCAAGACACTCCTACCACCACTCCATTTGATTTTCAACTTATTTCCTTCAAATCTTGGGTGATTCAAGTGCCTTTGGTTGAAGATCAAGTGATTTTTGAAGCTTTCAAACATCCTACAACATCTTCCCCACCTATTTCTTGTTTGGTTCTTAGTTCAAAGGATCGTCTTATTTTTCTTGCATTTCAAGACTACCATCTCTTTCTCCTTGCTTGTTTAAGGTTAGCACTTTATTTCTAATCTTCGATACACCATCATGATGTGTTCATATTCACTAACTCATCCAAAAGTGCTCTAGCAAAGTTTAAAAAGTAACAAAACATGTAAGACATTTTCTGGCAGATTCATGTTCTATGTTTTTGACACCATAACTCGACCTAAACATGGTCAAATGAACAGTTTCTTGAGCCTAAAATTAACCTAGGATGTCTAGTTTATAACTCATCCAACCATGAAATTTTTAGATGACTATAATCTATCCAAAACGTGCAAACATGATTAAGGTGTTGAACCTGAATTTTTGGCAGAATAGATAGGGCTGAAAGATTGAGGCATAAGTTATGCTTAAAGTAACCAAATGGAGATTTTCCTTCTATGGTAACTTATCTTAAAGTGTTAGGTTTAAAAGTACTATAGGCTCTATTTGTGAATGTAAGGTTTGACCCCTCAAAAAGGTGAAATCCCTGGACATGTACAGAAAAATGCTGCACTGACATTTGTTGCTTCATGACCATTTCGAGGGACTTAACCTAGATACATATTGCAAGCTATACCTTTTGGAATCCTAAGACATAGATCTAAATATGGTAAAAAATCAGATTTTATAAAAATGTTTGTATCATGAAAAGAGGATGACAACCAAACCCAAAAATCCCTTTGATTCTGTCAAATGCCCATATTTATATAAAGTAAACTTTTGAAGATATTTGATAAAAAAAGGGAAACCCATACACATGGAAAGTATAATACCATTATACTTAATATAAAACACATTTAATAAATTATGTACTTTTAGTAGGCTAGATACAAAGACAAGAATCTAAATAAAACATTTACGACTCGACATGTCTAGTTAGTCAAGCGACATTTTCAAAACTAACTTTGTGGATGAGTTATGCATGACCATCTGGAGTTAGTAATCATGACCTCATGAATATATTGTGAATTTTTTTAGGAGATTCCTAGACCTATCATACGTACAGACTATTGCTAGAATTCACGCATGCATTACAGGTGAGTTTCACGGCCCATTTTACTTATTTTCCTTTGGGGGAGATTACATGCAAATTACTATTTTCCTGGACACATTTACTTGTTAATGATTTCACATGTTATATAAGTTGTTTACTTACCATATAAAGTCACAATTTATCAAACCGTTAGTTTATTTCCCAAAGCGAGGTAATCATGGATAGTACTATTGGGTTTGACTACCCCCACCCGGATTAATTACCCTAATCTTGACTGGAGGTCTAAACGGGTGCGTTATTAGCTTGTTCACACTCATGCTTACGGTAGGCATGGGTAGGGGCAATTTGTTACAGTTACAGTCTAGCTTCGGTTGCGGTGCTTATATAATATTGTAGTATTGTATGATCAACAACCAAATCATGGAAAGACTTGTGGTCCATTACACTGTTTACTAATACTTTCAAACCTGTGAACTCACCAACTTTATGTTGACATTTTTCATGCATGTTTTCTCAGGTAATTGATAGATGCACCAAGTTAAGCTAGCATGGAACATCTCATGTTTAGGGCCATTCATGCTGTTTGGGACATTCATTTTCGTAATTGTCATGTTTTGATACAATTTACCTTATTACTATTGCTTCCGCAAATTTAACTCTGAAAAATGATGTATTTTAAACTTATTTGAGATGTATGTTTTACAAAACCATGTAGTGGTCGATCAGTGACTATGAAATCATGATGTTCGCACCCCGCGGGAAACCGCTGTGGTTTGGGGGTGTGACATATACAGGGCTATGATTGGGTCTCTTATGTATCTTACTGCTAGCAGGCCTGATATTATGTTTGCTACATGCATCTGTGCAAGATATCAAGCCAACCATAAGATGACTCACCTCATTACTGTCAAGAGGATTCTAAGATACCTCAAGGGTGCTTCAACACTTGGTTTATGGTACTTTAAGAATCTTGACTTTAATCTGTATGCTGATATAGATAGTGATTATGGTGGTTGCAACATGACTGCAAAGTCTACATCTGGGGGATGTTAGTTCCTTGGTGGAAGGGTTGTCTCATGGCAATGCAAGAAACAATCCTGTGTCTCTGCATCAACTGCTGAAGCTGAATACATTGCTGCTGCAAGCTGTTATGGTCAAGTGCTTTGGATTCAGAATCAGATGCTGGACTATGGGTTAAACTTCAAGGAGACTCCTATTTACATAGACAACAATCGTGCTATCTCAATCACAAAGAACCCTATGCAGCACTCAAGGACAAAGCACATCAATATCAAGTATCATTTAATAAGAGATAACTATGAAAAAGGATTAATTAAACTAGTCAAAGTTCACATAGATGAACAATATGCTGATCTGTTTACAAAGGCTTTTGATGAAGAGAGATTTAAATATCTAATATCAGCTATTGGGATGATAAACTTTGAGTAGGTTTTTCTTAAAACTAATTCTTATTATTTCTTAAAATATGTGTGTCCTAAGTTGTCTAGCTCATCACTTTCATAAGCTCATGTTTTCTTTGGATGAAAATTTCTTTTTGAAGACTTTCCTTAGATTTTTGAAAATTTCTGATACTTCGAAAATTATGCTTTTTAACTTTGAAAGTAAATCATACCTTAAAAATAAATAACTGTCTAAGAAATTTACCTTCGAAAGAGTTCTTTGATCTATCTTCCGAAGCTTAAATACTTGTCTCAAACACATACCTATTTTTAAGGACCATTTACTTCCGAAGCAAAATTAACTCTCGGAAGCTTTGTAATTTTATATACAAAGCAATCAAGTTTTAATTTCTCTTCCGAAGCAAGAATTTTAAAACTCTCAGGAAAATCTTTCGAAGTCATTTTAGCTTCGGAAGCCTTTTAATTAAAACTTCCGAAGATAATTAACTTTCGGAAGCTTTTTGACTTCCAAGAAAACTACTTTTTGAGCAAAAGTAAACTACTTTTTTAGAGGTGGGACTGACATCTGGATTTCAAAGTTTATCCTCTTTCATTAAACTTTATCTGAAATCCCTCTCACATGTAAACCCAACGGTTTCCCCCTCTTTCTATCATCTGTTCTTCCTCCAAACCGAAAAACCCAAATTCTCTCTGAATTTTTCTTTCTTCCTTCTTTCTTCATTCTTAAGCTACCTCACAATGGCCAACCTTGCTCATAGAAATGATCCCAACTTTACCATGCAGCTACACAGGCAACACAATCAGGTTGCTCTGTTAAGCTTTGAGAAAGATCCTCATTTCTCATAGGTTTGTCAATTCTTAGCTTTGTCCAACTACTTCACCTCCCTAACCATTGATCCTCCTCTCTATAAGGATTAGCTGCTTGATTTCTGGAAGACCTGCCAAGAGGTCATTATGGACGGGGAGAAGGCACTGTCCGCCACAATGCAGGGGAGAACAATCTTCATCACTCCGGCCATCATCAATAGGCATCTTTAGCTGGATGATGAAGAAGGACAGGTGTTCTTCCCAAAGGAAGCTGTTAATCATTCCTTTGAGCAGATAGGATATGAGGGAGATTTCTTTATAAAGACCTTTAGGAAAGGGAAGGTCTCATCCCAGTGGAGATTCCTGCTCCATGTGGTCATTCACAGCTTATCAAACAAGCATGGTGGATAGGACCAGATTCCTGAGGATCTCTCCTTCATAATCCATGGAATGGTTCAAGGGGTCAAGTTCAAGTACTCTTAGTTTGTTTATACCAATTTACTTGCTAATTTAGACTCCTTAGAATATTACATGTTTCCTAGATATGTCCAGTATATTCTTAACTGTGAACTGGGCTCACAGTTGAGGAAAACAGGTAACATTCTTAAATTGGGACAGATGAAGCCCGACATCTTTAAAATACTGAGAAAGCCCACTGTTGGTTTCCATGGGGGTAGAAACAGCCCTAGTTCCAAAAATGTTAAAGCTCATTGCTCAAGGTGACAACATAATAGCACAAGCTAGTGTTGAGCCCACACCTGCTACCTCCCAACCACCCACACAGCCTAAAATCACTCTCACTTACCAAAGAAAGTCCAAATGAGCCCCTGCTCAGACTATTTAGTCTGTGGAGGCCCCCATATACTCATCCATACAGGAAGAAGTGGACATTGGAGCTCCCACTTCTCCGGAGGAGTAGACCACTCCCATCTCTCCAAGAATCAGTGCTGAGGTTCCTCATGCTCAGCCTGATGAGCTCATTAGCCTAACTGCCTTAAGCCATCACTCTGAGTCTCAACACTCAAGTGATCAACCTTCAGGAGACAGTTACCATCCCCAGCCTATAGTTCTCAACCAACCAATTCCAAACCTTGATTTCTATACTGATGAAGATCTAGGTTTCAGTGAGTATAATGAGTCTCTCTTCTTTACCCCTACTCAAAGAGAGATGAATGCTCTGAGTCTCCTATATCTATCCCACATCAGTCACCTACAACTAAGGTGGACACTTTTGAACTTGTTCAAGATGTCCATATGGAAGAGGCTCTCACTTCTGAAAGTGATTACATCATTAAGACCTCAACTATGGCAACTCAGCCCACTGACATCTCAACAAAGATTGTAAGTGAGCAGAGGAAAACTAGCAGCCAAAAACCTGAAGCTGGTGGTGAGAAAGAGGACTTTGGTCCAATCATCTCATCCCCTAATGATTCTTCTGATGAAGATGAGGGGATATAAGACTAAAGGTGCACAAACTGACTAAAAAATGCACCTATTTAGTCTCAAAGGTCAGTCACCTTGAATCTTAGGTGACTACCTTACACAACAGGATCAATGATCAACAACTTAAGATTTCATATCTTAAGGAAAAACTAGCTGGGAGACCCTTAAGAAGAGCTCAACCAGGAACACAAGAACCTGTGGATGTGATTGACCTATCTTCCAGCTCACCTATGCAAGTGGGTGATGCTACCAAAAAAGGGGAGAAAGTCATTACAGCCACAGAACCTGGGAGTTCTTCAGAGAGTGGACTTGAGGACTCACCATCCTCACTTGCAATTGTGCATTCTCAGCAACCTCCTCAAATTCACATTGATGTGGACTACACAGACTCCTTCATACAGAGTTTGTTTGAGGATGGGATACCAAGGGCTATGTCATCTTCACCATCTTCTAATCACGTCATTAGGTGGAGGTATGACAACATCAGGAAAGCCGTAATCATCATAAGAGTTCAAGGACAACAAGAAGTCTTCAATTTTAAGAGCCTGAACTACTATGAAGGTCTGGATTTAGTCAACATGCCATTTGTCAAGCCAAGCAAATCAAGACAAGCTACCAGACTGGCTCAAAGAATCCAAGACATGATCACTGCAGAGTTCAGCTTAAGAAGGAGACTTAGGCAATCAGGCAATGCCATCAGTCAACTGGATGTTGAGGCAAACCCTATGATTAGTTTCATAAGGTAAACCTTGACTGAAGGCCCAGTGGCAGAACCTGAGACCCCTGTGTCATCAACATCAACTGCTGCAGAGATCCACACTCCTATTGAGACACCTACTGGTGAAGGTGCTTCTCAACCTCTCTCTGGCCAGAGCTTAGAAGCTGCATCAAGCAATGAAGGCCAAAGCTCTCTCCACCTTGAGTCACAGAAGAGTAACAAAGGGAAAAGAAAGATGACATCTGAGGAGATTGAGGTGGAGGAGAGAGAGAGAGGAAAAGGAGGCTGAGGGGAGAAAGTTCCTTTGCTAAGTCTTCAAGACTCATGGAGTCTGCTATCAGGGCTGCCTCCAGACCAGACACTCAAAATGATGAGTTAAGGGTAGTCAGGATAAATTATCTGCAGACAAGGAACTATGACATAGACAGTGTTATCTCTCTCCCCTTATATGAGTTGAATGAACTGGTTGACCTGGAAAGGTCAAAGGAGAAGAAGAAGGGAGAAGATGCAGAGCTTCTAGTACAAGTCAAAGAAGAGAGAAAAAGAAAAAGACTGTACATGGATATGCCTAACCTCTCCTCAGTTCAGGAAAGTCCTGCACAAGAAGATGTGGTTCAACAAGAACCTCAGGTAGAAAAAGAAGAAGAGAGGATCAAGATGATCAACTACCTGAGTGCCACAAGCTTCTATAAGGCAGATGCACTCCTTCCCTTGTCCTATGATTATGTTGAGTTTGAGTACTTAAAATGGCTTGAACTTGAGATAATCAAGGATAGAAAGACAACTAAGAAGAAGCTAAGTGAAGAAGCTGGAAAATCAAGAGCTATCATCCAAAAAAGCATGATGAGCTTCTTGAAGCTATATGGATAGAAAGACAACTAAGATGTCTGTTGATAGGCCGAGGATGATGAGCTTCTTGAAGCTATATGGATTCTCTGGAAGGAGACTTGGCCCCATGCCTCTATCCATTATGGATGAGCATATTAGGGTGATCAAGTAGAAGATCAAAAGTGGAGAGCTTATTGACTTACACTCCACTCCAAGTCAAGCCCCACCTGAAGTGGAGGTTAAGGTTGAACAACCAGAGACAACACAGCCTGGACCACCTGTTGAAACTCAGCAAGCTTCATCTTCTGATCCATAGGAGGGTCAACCTCCCTCTCCTTCTGAGCCTAAGAGAGAGGAAGTCCCAACTGAGAAAGACAGTAAAGATCAATTTGGTACTGTAGGCCAGTCTTCTCAGTTAAAACCTATAAAGAGAAAGAAGAGGATGGCTTCTAAACCAAAGCCAAAGAAGAAGAAGACTGCACCCTCTTCTAAACCCCAGGATGAGCCAGAACATCTTGAGGTTGTGTAGCCAGAGGATGTTACATCAACTCTAATTCAAACAGCTCCTCTAGCATCGGGAAGACCCATATTGTCTTGGACATACACCACAAATCCAGAAAGATGGCATGTCATTAGAGATCAAGGCACTGAAGACATTTACACATGGTAAGATATGTTTCAGTTGCCTCTACATGACCTCTTTGATATAAGGAGACATTTTGACAGTCTAAAGGATCCTGATCATCTTATGAAGAAAGGATTGGTGATCATCCTAATGAGGACTGTTGATATCTGAAGTCTACTAAGTGTTTTGCTAGCATCAGCCTAGGGGGAGTTTGTAGAGATTAATGAAGAGGCTGATGCAACCTAAACATCCAAAGTCTGTCCTGCATGCTGCACAAGTGCATTGAAGAAAAATGCTTAGGAAGTTTCACACATGCAATAGAAAATACTCTAAGTGTGAAATCTTCCGAAGCCAAGACCAATATCTTCTGAAGCCAAATATGAAGTATTCCAAAGCCTCAGAGACAAAGTCCTTCGAAGCTTCAACTTATAAAGACAAATTTCTTCCGAAGACTTTTAACACATGCTTTATCTGATGTACTTTTCCATAAAGCTGGACACCTTTCCACTGCACCTCTATAAGGTCACCAACTTACATGAGTTGGTGAAAAGGTCCATGCTTTTGGTAACTGTACATTGAGGTCTTGAGTCAGTAACTTTCTACTTCATGTACTTTATCCTTTTTGTAATAGATAAGGATGTGAGCTATGGCATGTCATAGTCACTAGTCAAAAGGCAATCCACCAAGGATGTGAGCTATGGCATGTCATAGTCACTAGTCAAAAGGCAATCTGCCTTTTGACTCTACAATTGATTTTGTTTTGTGTCTAGTCAATTGTATCCAGCTGGCTTTCAAAGTATAGACGGCTGTAGGATGTAGTATAAGTATCTCATGTTCTTGTATCTTTCCATTATGCTTTGTAACACTTGTAATTGAACATAGAGAAAGCAATATACTGTATTCTTGAAAACTAAACACTTGTGTTCTGTCTCTTACATTACTTGTGTTCTTAGTATCTTATTGTGGTTAATCCAGTCTTACTGTTTGATTAAGTTCTAGTTAATCTCCTCTTTGTGTTGTTGTATTGTAACTGATCCCCTTCACCGGTCCTGTAGATTTGGACTTAGATTAGTTGAAAATCTTATGATATTGGTTGTATCTTGATTGTTATGTAATGACTTATTTGTATTGTAATGTTCAATGAATAATGACATTTAATATTATTTCAACTTAATTAGTTCCATGTGCTATGAACAATCATTTCACATATAACGACCCTTAATAATCTTTCCGAATGTCTTCCCCTCAAAACCGCATTTACCCTGAAAACCTATTGCAATGATGCACTCATTCTAAATTGAATATTTAATCTTAACAAAAATGAATCTCGTATCAACGTTAAACTAATGAAACTTTGAAAACCTCAACGAAATAGTAAACAAGAATTGATCATCTAAGAACCTTGTTAAAGTTATTTGTTTGAGAAGCTCTTATGAACTCCATATCCCATCCAAAAACATTCTGAACTTATGTCTCGTATCACACTAATACTTAGTGTTTCCCTTATAACAAAACCTTCCTAATCATCTTGAACTATTTGAAATGTAAAAGTCTATAAATTGAAATTTTAATTTAATCTTGTACCCTTTGCCAAGAAGCACATAAAATCATAAATTGTGAAACTTAACAAACTTAAACATAACAAACCATCATAGCTAAACTTGTTGAATTTAAACGCTTCCAAGAGTTCATGTGCAAAAGTGAAATCGAATCCAAGTATCCTCGTATCTTTGAAATTAGTTACTTGTGATTAAATTTCGGGATGAAATTTCTTAAAGTAGGGGAGACTGTAACATCCCCCATTTTCAAACTCTAAACCCAAACTTGAAACCATTTTGAACTTTCATATAATGAAAAATTCATCATTTAAAAATTCTTTTATTCAATATAATGAATTAAATGCAATTTAACCAATATGGTGAATTGTTTGTTCAATTATTATTTATCAAATCATTTAAACAAGTTATTATAATTGTATGATTTATAAAATATTTTATAATATATAAATAAGGTCTTATAAATTTATGAAGTTTTATTGGTCATTTATGAGTTCAATTATTAAATTATTAATAAAAAATTAAATTTCAAAGTTAAACAAATTTACAAAGTGTTAAGAAGTTTCTAAGTAATTTAGGTTATTTTTAAATAAGGGTTTTAAAAGGTTAAGAGTTTAAATTGTAGTTTTTAAAAGTTAAATTAAAAGGTTTTACATAAAATGTTAAGATGGTAAACATGAGGGACCAAAAGTGTAAATGTTATTTAAACCCAACCCTCAACTTTGACATCCTCTCCCGTCGGCCTCTTCCATCTCCGGCCGAGACTCCGGCGACCACCAAAACTCAACAAGACATCGAGTTAATGCAATTAAACTGTTCTAACCCTTCGCGACCTTGATTCGAACCTGTAACTACATTCAATTCGAAGCATCCTAACGTTTATATTGTTTACATTCAAAACCGATTATACAATCTAAACTAAATCGGTTTCATCTCGATTAGTGAATGTATAACATAATTCTGAGATCAGAAGCGTTTAGGAAGTAATTACAGATCTAAAACCACAAGTAATTAGCATTAACATCTTGTAATTCCAAGTGAATTATATCCAAAACCCCTGAATTAAAGTTTAATTCGTTGAACAAGAAAATGAATGAATTGATCACTTAAACTTGAGGGTAAACACTCCAATAGATCCCTTCAAACCTTCTGTAACATCAGTTTCACTTTCAAAGCACATAAACCACTAATTCGATCTGTACCTTCGTCGACCTACACCATACTCGAGCACCATCATCCGGACTTCAAGGTCAGAAATTGATAGAGGGCTTTTGCTCACCAAGACCTATGGAAGCTGTCTGCAACACGAATTTGATTATCATCAACGTTTGAACCTCAAACCAACTTTATCTTGGTCGTGGCTATTCTTATCACCATCTTTATCGAATCGAACTCAATAACATAAGTTTCACATGTAAGGCCCCGTCCCCAGGACGCTTGTAGTTGGATCATCATCACACATAAAACATATATTTATATTCGTATTTCATAAAACATCGCAGCGGAACATTAAAATAATCTTTGATTTCCGTGTAAATGCTTTTGCAAGTTAATACAACATTCATTACAAAATGCAGTTTGTTTGCATTACAATGCAAAAACATTACTCAAAGAATGCCATCCAAAAAAGAGCCGAGTAGCTGCCTGTGCCATCCTCAACAATCATTACATGCCAACGGGAAACACATAAAAAGTCAGCGTTGCTGAGTGAGTTCTAGTTTTATAAAAAAACATACTTTACTTTCATTAAAACCTTTTATTTCCTCATGCGATCATAGATCATACGTATACCCAGATAATATCATTACTATCTTCTTCATTCATTCCTACTTTAACTTTTACATTCTTTTATCATTACACTTTTCCTTCCCATCAACCATAAACCTTACCCTTTTGTTTATGGTACTGGACCTAGGCCTATCATAGACCTTCTATAACGGTGCATCACACCTCATGGCCAGAGCACCTAAGGTAAAGTTTAGGTGTACTATGCAATACCTTTCTGTTCATGTATCTGGACCAAGGCCTATCATAGAGCTTCTAAAACGGTGCATCCCACCTCGTGGTCACAGTACCTAAGGATGAGTATAGGTGTACCATTGGCATATGCAATACCTTTCTGTTTATGGTTCTGGACCTAGGCCTATCATGGACCTTCTATAACGGTGCATCGCACCTCGTGGCCACAGTACCTAAGGTATGAAGCAATAGTTCTATACAAATGGTCAATCACAAAGAAAGACCCCGATATGCATCCTTCCAGGGTGGCGAACCCACATACTGATGGGCTAACACCTTTTAATAGCGTGTCCCAACATACCATGCTTGCAAGACTTTCTTTACATTCATTACTCATTAATGCATGCATTCCTACTTCATGTTCCTCTTTTATTATCTTCCTTTTTACGTTACATAATACTTTCATGCCATTCATTAACATTCCACGTAAAGCCAGGGAAATAAACATACATAATAAGGAACACAAACATAAACATACAACTTTACCATACAGGGCATCATAATAAATAGGCATCAATCATACGCACGCATCAATCATACCTCACATCACACACATCATACATACTATGCATCACACACACTGCTATACGTAATATCACATATAACGTCATACATATCATCATCATCAACATGCCTAACATAACGTTTATGACCTCGAAAATCAACTTACACGAACCTCCGAGAACCTCCCGAGTCAAAACCCACAACTGCACTTTCCCTCGAAAGTCATAAAATAACCTGTTGTTCTTTCGGGCGTATGAGCCCTACTTGGGCGTATGCACACCCTCCAGTCACATGGCCTTCCAGGCGACTGAACACTTGGGCGGATGGACATCAGGCGAATGGACTCCATGTGAATGGACCTATGGGCGAATGGACATCTATGCGTATGGACTCTCAGTCGCATAGCTTTCATGCGTATGGCCTTCAGTCACATGACTTCACGTGTATGGGCTTCAGTCGCATACTCTTCGTGCGAATGAACCTAAGTCGCATGGCAATCGTGCACATGGACCTCAGTTGCACGCCAATCGGCCGTATGGCTTCCAATCGCACTCTAGTCGGTCGCCTAGCCCTAGCTGATGCAGAATGCAGTTCATCCCGACTGCAACCGACGGTTTTCGGCCTCCAACCTCTTCCAATCCTCTTTTAAGCTCAAATAAACCATTTTAAGCCTTAGGGAAACATACCACAACCTCATTCAAGCATAACCAAGCAAGAAATCAAGCCCCAAACGAATCATACACATACACATACATACAAAAACGGGTTTTCATCCAAAAACTCAAAAAAGTATTTTAGATGTGTTTCAGCCCCAAAATCATTCAGAAACGTGTAAAAGAGGGGTCCTAGAACTCATACAAACGATCCCGTCGAGTAGAGCTTCGATTTGACCCGCTACACGACGATTTCCATGCTCGAATCCACACAAACCGAGCTCGAGACCGCCTTTTCTCCCCTTTTCTTTCTAAGGCTGAAATGTGTGAGTGTGGGGGAGGGTGTGGGCTGCCCTCTTCCTTTTATACTCCCACCCATTCAACCTTATCCTATTTTGGCAATTTGGTCCCTCGACTTTGGACTTTATTTCTTTTTCTTCTTTCATCGGCTTCAAAAAAAATTTATGGGTGTCATAAGTCCACCCCCTTATTTAGGTTTCGTCCTCGAAACTTGCTATTCCTCGGAAAACGTGGACAATGCCATCTCATCTCTTCTCCAGTCTCCCACGTAGGCTCAAATCCCTTTCTGTGCTTCCATTGTACGCGCACAAGTGGAACCACTCTATTCCTCAGCCTATTCTCTTTTCGATCGATGATTGCCACTGGTTGCTCCACATAATTGAGCCGTTCGTCTACCTCGATATCTTCCAGTGGGACAATCATATCTTCTTCTGCCAAACTTTTCCTCATATGAAAGACTTGGAACGTTGGATGATTCCACTTAACTCATCTGGTAACTGTAACCTATAGGTCACCTCGCCTACTCGAGCACCATTCGGAAAGGCCCTATGTACCTCGGGCTTAACTTGCCCCACTTTCTAAACCGAATGATACTTTTCCAAGACGAGTTTCAACATAACTCTATCACGCACCTGGAATTCAGTCGGTCAACGTCTCTTATCGGCATATGACTCCTGCCTATCTTTATGCTTTCTACCTCGTGAACCTTCAACTGATGATAACCAGATCGAAGGTCTATCCTTGAAAACCAACTGGCACCTTGAAGCTGATCGAACAAATCATCAATTCTCGGTAAGGGGTATTGATTCTTCACTATCAGCTTATTCAACTCACGGTAGTCTATACACATCCTTATTCTACCGTCTTTATTCTTTACAATTAAGACCGGAGCACCCCCCAAGGAGAGATACTTGGTCTAATGAACCCCTTATGAAACGGCTCTTGCCATTACTCCATCAACTTTTTCATCACAGCCGGAGTCAACCGATATGGTGCCTTAGCTACCGGTTGGGCACCTGGTATCAAGTCAATCTGAAACCAATCTCATGGTCCTGTGACACTCCTGGTAGGTCTTTGGGAAACACATCCGGAAAATGACGTACAACCGGTACATCAGACAGTTGGGGTGTCGGCGTATCTACACCCTTTACACAGGCCAAATAGGCACTACATCCATGCCTCATATACCTTTCCGCTACCGCCATTGAAATCACTTTTGGACCGTCATGACTTGATCACCTTAAACTGTTATCGAACTCCCGTCGGGCGCTGTCAAACTAATCATCTTCTTGCGACACACAATATTCGCCTCGAAGTCTGCTAACCGATCCATTCCAAGAACCAAGTCAAAACCACCTAAGGTCACCGCGAATGGTCTAATTGGAAATTTATGACCTTCTAATTCCACGTCACGACCATCTATCGCATCAAAATCTTGGTAGACTTACCTATGGCAGTTTTTACATCAAAGGGCTTATCAATACTTCTACTCCTAATAGGCAACTTAGCACAAAAGGCAGCAGAAATGAAACTCTTAGTCACACCAAAATCAACTAACACCGAAGTTAGAGTTCGGTTTACTAGAAACGTACCTGACACAACACCGGGGTCCGTACTAGCCTTCTCCTAAGTCATCATGAAAGCTCTGTGCTCGCCCCCTGCCCTTCGGTTCTGATCGTCTTCCTTGCTCCAGAACTCTCTGCCCTTGGTGCCTTGCAGTCCCTACTTATGTGACCCCTTCTACTGCAGTTATAGCACCGTACCACCCCACACTCTCTTGCCACATGACCGGACCTCCCACACTTGAAGCAGAGATTTAATCCCCACCTACACTCTCCTGTATGTCTATTCCCGCAATTACCACATCTCTTTACCTCCATATTGCATGTGACCACACGTCGGTCATCCACCCTCGCAGCCTTATTATTTGGAATGAAAGCCCCACTTTCAACCCGCTTTCCTTACCAATTCTTATCGCTGCTACCTTCCTCGTTTACTTCAATCATGTTCGTCTCCTTCACTTACCTAATTACCTCAGTCACCATAAATGGCAGAATCGTCTGCATCGCATTTTGAACTCCCGCAACCACAGCCTCTTTCATTGCGGTCCTCAGGTTAGCATTATCGTCACTAGCTTCCCAGTGATGGATTTCAGGCTCTTCGGTGCCATTTCAACAGCCCTCGTTATGCTCCTCGTGACACACGATCTAGCACCACGTCCACCACAACCTTCACCTGACACAGCCTTCGAAGATCTACCATCGGCCATCCTGTAGACACACTATAAGATTTAAACACTAACACGGTCATTCAAGGGAAAGATCAGTTTATGTCAAGTATAGTAAATCTCTAATTACAATGGCCAGTTGTGATTAGCCACTTACTTTACTCTTCATACCCCAAGCATTACCTGTCCTGACTACATCAGTATCCAAATCTACCAGTACACATAAACCACATAACATACGCACGTAATACCAGTTAACTTTACAAAAATACCTAATGGCATGCAGCTACTCAGATTGGCATCCCATTCCCAATCCGTCCCATTCTCAGTTTAAGTTAAGGTTTATTTTGAAAATTTACCCATTTTATTTAAACTTTGGATCTGATACCACTTGTAAGGCCCCGTCCCTGGGACGCTTACAGTTGGATCATCATCACACATAAAACATATATTTACATTCGTATTACATAGAACATCGCAGCGGAACATTAAAATAATCTTTCATTTCCATGTAAATGCTTTTGCAAGTTAATACAACATTCATTACAAAACGCAGTTTGTTCGCATTACGATGAAAAAACATTAATCAAAAGAATGCCATCCAAAAAAGAGACAAGTAGCCGCCTGTGCCATCCTCAGCAATCATTACCTACCAACTGGAAACACATAAAAAGTCAGTGTTGCTGAGTGAGTTCTACTTTTATAATAAAACATACTTTACTTTCATTAAAACCTTTCATTTCTTCATGCGATCATACATCATACGTATACCCAGATAATATCATTATTATCTTCATCATTCATTCATACTTTAACTTTTACATTCTTTTATCATTACACTTTTCCTTCCCATCAACCATAAACCTTACCCTTCTGTTCATGGTACTGGACCTAGGCTTATCATAGACCTTCTATAACGGTGGACCGCACCTCATGACCACAACACCTAAGGTAAAGTTTAGGTGTACTATGCAATACCTTTCTGTTCATGCTTCTGGACCTAGGCCTATCATAGACCTTCTATAATGGTGCATCACCCTTGTGGTCACAATACCTAAGGTATTAATATAGGAGTACCATTGCCATATGCGATACCTTTCTCTTCATGGTTCTGGACCTAGGCCTATTATAGACCTTCTATAACGGTGCATCGCACCTCGTGGTCACAGTACCTAAGGTATGAGTATAGTTGTACCATTACCATATGCAATACCTTTCTGTTCATGGTTCTGGACCTAGGCCTATCATAGACCTTCTATAACGGTGCATCGCACCTCGTGGTCATAGTACCTAAGGTATGAAGCAATAGTTCTATACAATGGTCAATCACAAAGAAAGACCCTGATGTGCATCCTTCCAGGGTGGCGAACCCACATACTGATAGGCTAACACCTTTTAATAGCGTGTCCCGACATACCATGCTTGCAAGACTTTCTTTACATTCATTACTCATTAATCCATGCATTCCTACTTCATGTTCCTCTTTTATTATCTTCCTGTTTACGTTACATAATACTTTCATGCCATTCATTAACATCCACGTAAAGCCAAGGGAAAATAAACATACATAATAAGGAACACAAACATAAGCATACAACCTTACCATACAGGGCATCATAATACATACGCATCAATCATACACACGCATCAATCATACCTCACATCACACACATCATACATACTATACATCACACGTACTGCCATGCATAACATCACACATAACGTCATACATATCATCATCATCAACATGCCTAACATAATGTTCATGACCTCGAAAGTCAACTTACACGAACCTCCGAGAACCTCCTGAGTCAAAACCCACAACTGCACTTTCCCTCAAAAGTCATAAAATAACCCGTTGATCTTTCGGGCGTATGAGCCCTACCTGGGCGTATGGACACCCTCTAGTCGCATGGCCTTCTAGGCGACTGAACACTTGGGCGGATGGACATCAGGCGAATGGCCTCCATGCGAATGGACCTATGGGCGAATGAACATCTATGCGTATGGACTCTCAGTCGCATAGCTTTCATGCGTATGGCCTTCAGTCGCATGACTTCAGGCGTATGGGCTTCATTCGCATACTCTTCGTGCGAATGAACCTCAGTCACATGGAAATCATGCGCATGGACCTCAGTCGCACGCCAATCAGCCGTATGGCCTCCAATCGCACTTCAGTTGGTTGCCTAGCCCTAGCTGATGCAAAATGCAGTTCATCCCGACTGCAGCCGATGGATTTTAGCCTCCAACCTCTTCCAAACCTCTTTTAAGCTCAAATCAACCATTCTAAGCCTTAGGGAAACATACCACGACCTCATTCAAGCATAACCAAGCAAGAAATCAAGCCCCAAACGAATCATACACATACACATACACATACATACAAAAACGGGTTTTCACCCAAAAACTCGAAAAAAGGGGTTTCAGATGTGTTTCAGCCTTAAAATCATTCAAAAACGTGTAAAAGAGGGGTCGTAGAACTCACACAGACGATCCCATCGAGTAAAGCTTCGATTTGACCCGCTACACGACGATTTCCATGCTTGAATCGACACGAACCGAGCTCGAGACCGTCTTTTCTCCCCTTTTCTTTCTAAAGCTGAAATGTGTGAGTGTGGGGAAGGGTGTGGGCTGCCCTCCTCCTTTTATACTCCCACCCATTCAACCTTTTCCCATTTTGGCAAGTTTTGTCCCCCGACTTTGGACTTTATTTCTTTTTCTTCTTTCGTCGGCTTCAAAGAAAATTTCCGGGTGTTACTTCACCCATCCATACACTTGATTTCACTTAGGGAACAAAAACCCTAAGTTTGATTTCAGTATCGTTATCGCATTGATGCTCAATCGAATCCAATTCGAATCTAGGGTTCATGTGAATTTGGGGATTTAAGCAATTAATGTTTAAAATATTTTAAAGTGGGATTATGAACACACCTGGGCTTTAGCCCGACTGGTAACCAGTATCCATCATAGGCATGAGGTCCCGGGTTCGAACCGAGCCTCTGCCACCATTTTATTTAATTGTTTTCTTACGTATTCTTTTATGCAGAAAAATTCTAGTTATGTTAATAATCCAAATAAAATATTTTGTTAACCAAAAACATTCTAGACATTATTAAGTTAATTTTTAAGAATTTTAAATTTATAATTATTAAATTAAAGAATAAAAAAATACTATAGAAACAATATTAAATCTTTTATATGTTAAAAATATATTAGAACTCAAACTTGAATTATTCTAAACGTATTAAACCTACATATTATAAATACTTTAAATAGTTAATTATACAAATGATTATTTAAGTAATTATATAAATAATTAATTATTCAATGATTTATTTAACCATGTTAAATCATAAATAGTTTATAAATTTATTCGTTAACTTTTATTTGAATTCTTGAAATTTGTAAAATAATATAATTTGCTTTATTCTTAGTTTTTTAGGTTTTGTATTATAAAACCTTTATGATAAATCATTTTAAAAGCTCAAAAATTTATAAAATGATTTTAAATAATTTTATCGACATTTAAATAAGTATTTAATTAATTCTCTTTATCAAGTTTTAAATAATTACTTATTAATTAATTATTTCTTTTCACATATTATACTTAATTTCTATTAAATCAATAACTTAAATTGTTGGGACATTTTTAATTATTCTTAAACTTAATTAATTTATATTATCTTTATTAAACCAAAACATAAACGATTCATTATTTTACTTAATTAATTAAACCCCCAAATTCCAATTGAAACCTTAGTTTACGTCTCATTATTAATCTTATTATCGAACTTAATCTTGGAATCTGTACGTTTAGGCAACTTGTAAGAGAAATCATTAGAGCCTCGTTTAAATTCTTATCATCATCTTGTATATATCATGTGAGTTTTCCATGCCCCTTTTTACTTTATTTCACAGCTTTTGGGGTGAAACATGTTAACCTTATAAAATTACACTTGTAAACATCTTGATACTTGTAAATGCACATGCAATTCATCTTTACCTTTTTGTCATGGTTATTTGTGTTATTGTAAGTCTTGTATTAATACATATTTTGTTTACACTCATTAACTATTGCTAGCCTGGCGACGTCTTAGATCTTTGGGCCTGACAAGCCTATTTGGTGCTAAAGTCGATGTATTGCCGGCTCCTGATGACACATGCTTGTTCATCACGGGAACCAAGTACACTTAGCCAATCATATACTTGTAATCAAGTCGAGGTTTGGTTGTAACTATATATGTTCTATAAGCTTGCTAACTCGTAACCATTGACATAAATTGCTACTTGTAAACCTTTTAATATATATATATATATATATATATAGATATATATAATATATATATATATATATATATATAATATATATATATATATATATATATATATATGTGTGTGTGTGTGTGTGTGTGTATGTTCAACCCATGGGAATTCACCAACTTTATAGTTGACCCTTTATTTTTAACATGTTTTAGGGTTACTACTTGAAGACCTCTTCGTGATCATATAGTATTTGGACATAGATTAGTTGAAAATCTTATGATATTAGTTGTATCTTGATTGTTATGTAATGACTTATTTGTCTTGTAATGTTCAATGGATAATGACATTTAATATTATTTCAACTTAATTAGTTCCATGTGCTATGAACAACCATTTCACATTCGTCCGCCCCGATGATTCTGTCGTCGGTCGGGGTGTGACAACAGCCCTTGTCCCCAAAATGTTAGAGCTTATTTCTCAAGGTGACAATCTAGAAACACAAGCTAGTGTTGACCCACACCTTCCACCTCTTAACCACTAAAACATCCATAATCACCGTCACCTACCAAAGAAGATCCAAACGAATCCCTGCACAAGCTATTTAGTCTGTGCAGGCCCCCATATTATTACCCACATAAGAGGAAGTGGACATTGGAGCTCCCACTTCCCATGAGTAGCAAAGCACTCCCATCTCTTCAAGATTCAGTGCTGAGATTCCTCATGCTCAGCCTAATGAGCTCATTAGCCCAACAACTTTAAGCCTTCACTCTGAGTCTCAACACTCAAGTGAACAACCTTTAGGGGAAGTTACCATCCTTATCTTTTAGATCTTGACCAACCAATTCCTACCCTTAACTTCTATGATGATGAAGAGTTGGGATTTAGTGAGTACCATGAATCTCTTCTACTCTTCCCCTACTCAAGAGAGACGAGTGCTCCTACCACTCCCACGTCTAGCCCACATCATCCACCTACCACTGAGGTGGATCTCCCTAAACATGTTCAGAAGGTCCATATGGAAGAGGCTCTTACTTCTGCTAGTGATTACATAATTAATACCTCAACCATGGCAACTCAACCCATTGACACTTCTTTTGAAGTTGTCAATGAGCAAAGAAAACCACATCCAAGAACCTGATGCTGGTGGTGAAACTAAGGACTTTGGTCCAGTTATCTCATCCCCAATGACTCTTCTGACGAAGAGGAAGGAAATTTAAGATTAAAGGTGCAAAAGCTATAAAAAACATGCACCTATTTAGTCTTTAAGGTTAGTCATCTTGAATCACAGGTGACTACATTACAAAATAGGTTAATGATCAGCAATTTGAGATATCTTATCTCAAGGAGAAACTAGTTAGGAGAACTTTAAGAAGAGCTCATCCAAGAACACAAGAACATGTGGATGTGATTGACCTAACTCCTAACTCACCTATGCAACTAGGTGATGCTACCAAAAAGGGCGAGAAAGTCATTACAATCATAGAACCTGGGAGTTCTTCATAGAGTATGGACATTGAGGACTCAACATCCTTATTTGCAGTTGTTTATACTCAGCAACTTCCTCAAGTAAAAGCCCTCTATCAATTTTTAGCTAATGTGCCCAGAAGATGTAGTTCAACTAAGTTGCAGGTTCGCGATGAGGGTGGTGTTCGATGGTGATGTGTGGTTGTGTTGCAGATATAATTGAGAGTTCTATTAGTTTAGGAACACTACTATGATATTTTACACTTGGTTTTAGAGGCTTTATTCAATCGGTTTCAAGTTGATTGAGTTTGTGATTTAAATGCGAACTTCGGTTTCGAATTAGTTTTGTTTAACGAGAGTTAATCCTAAATTAAATTGGGGGTTTGATTCGAAAAAATCGACAAAATGATTTGATGGTGTTTAATTGGAATTAAATGGGTTCTTTTGCGACTAAGCCACCCGTCGAACCGTGTTGGAGATGTGGCCGGAGGTAGAGAGAGCCGAAGGGGGGGATCGATGGTGGTTTGGGTTGTTTTAACCAATTTACACATTTGGTCCCTCTATTTTTTTAATAGTTATTAATTTATGAAACAACTTTAAAACAAAGTTTTATAATTACAAGTTTGACCCCAAACTTATTAGCACTCCCATTTTATATTTTAAATGAATTGTTTTATTTTATTTTATAAAATCTTTATAACTTTATAAGTTTGTTTAACTTTGAAATTTAATTATTTATTTTAATTTAGTAGTTAGAACTCATAAAAGACAATTAGAACCTCATACATTATAAAACTTTATTTTTATAACTTATAAAATTAATATAATTTGTTTAAATGATTTTGATAAATGGAAATTAAATAAAACTATTATCAATATTGGTTAAATTGTACATTTGATGCATTTGATCCATTAGAATCATTAAAATAATTTTAATAACGAAAGTTCAAAATGGACTCAGGTTTAGGTATAAGTCTTGAAAATGGGCGGATGTTACAGTCTCCCCTACTTTAAAAAATTTTGTCCCGAAATTTAATCACGAGATGACTAAATCAAGAATATTAGGAGACTTGGATTTCATGTCACATTCCCAAGTGACACTAGGAACGTTTAAATTCAATGATGTGTTTGCTATGCTTAAATTTGTTAAATTTCATAATTCATGTTTTCATGTATTCTTGACAAAACGTGTAAATTCATTAATTTAGAATTTTTAGTTGATAAACTTTTGTATTTTGAACGGTTCAAGATGATTAGGAAGGTTTTGTCACGAGTACAACACCAAGTTTTCGATCAGTACAAGACTTAGCTTAATGACATGAAAAATATGGTCAAGACACTTTTGGATAGAATATGGAATTCATAAGAGATTCTCAAGCAAATAACTTTAACGGGGTTTCTAGATGATCGATTCTTGTTTACTTATGTCTTTGAAGTTTCAAAGTTTTATTAGCTTAAAGTTGATATGAGAATCATGTTTGTTATGATTAAGGATTCAATTTAGAATGAGAACATCATTGTAATAGGTTTTCAGGATAAATGCGGTTTTGAGGGGAAGGCATTTATAAAGATTTTTAAGGGTCATTAAGAAAAAAATGGGATAATGAGTTTTAAGTTTTCAGGGGGACAAAATCAATGATGAAACGACTCAAACTAACAAGATGCTTCGAGTGTAACGTTAGGTTACAAACCAAAATATTACGTTGACTTATCAAAGTATTAGGTCAACTATAACCTTAATTAATACATGCATACATCTAAGCGGACACTCACCCCAAGGGTTCCCAGGTAAGGTAAATGGATCCATCGGTTGATTCGAGTTATATGAATACTTTGCCTAGACAGAACACCTCGAGATACAGGCAACACACTCTTCCAACATTACCTGTTTCAAGTTGTAGGACCCAAACTTTGACGAGACTTGAAAACCAAAAATAATGATTCAACATTCATTTTTTGAAAACCATTTGATTTAGGTACATAATGCCTTAGAATATCAATTAAGATTCGTGTGTGCATTGATAAGATTCAAAGTATAATAAAAAACACGTAAGACATATAATCACGTAATCAAGTATAAATATATAAGGCACATAAAATCCTATCTATGCATATAAAATCCATGAGATGACTAATATGTAAGGGTACAACCCGATCTGGTTAAAATTTCAGCTTAAATGTTTTATAAACACTAATTACCAAATCCCCCAAAATACTCAAGAACCATAGCTTGTAATTATTCCAAATTGAACATGGATTTGATGTTGTTAATGAAATCAACCATAGGGCTTTTGATCCCTAGATGAAACCGAGGATTTTGGTGTATGAAACTTACGTGATTGAGTTCAGATTGACGGAGATGATGGTAAGAACTTTCATGAAAATGTGAATGTTGATTTAAGATGCAAACTTTGTTGTTAATCAAATTAACCTTGCAAATAGGTTCTAAGTGTCATGACCGTGTACGTACGGAATACTAACAGATTCTGTGTTTATACTGAATCAAATGGTGCGGAATCCTATTTGATTAGCCATCCACTCAGTGAGAACGTTAACCCGATCGATATAAGATTGAAACTAAACATTATGAATGAATAGAATCGATCAGGAACGATCTATGAACTTGGACAGGCTTTCTTGGGAATTCTAGACGGCTAAGGTTCGTGATAATATCAAGTGTTATTCAATTGTTTCGAATTCTTCTATTTTTCCATGAATTAAGTGGTATTTATAGGTTACTGGTTTTCATTCATATGACTGAACCATTAGCATGGTTCAATCGTGCGACTGAATCATGCGGTGATCCATACGCACGACTGAAGGTTCAGTCGTGCGACTGAATCAATCTTATGTCTCAATCATACGACTGATCTGGTCTCCTAGTTCAGTCGTGCGACTGGTCTAGAAGCATGATGTATTCATGCGTATGGTCCATATTTATGGGCCATTAGCATGACTACTCATCCGACTATATTGATCACATTACTTAATCATTATCAATTAAGAATCATGTACAACAACCTCAAACCTATATAATATGTTCATTCATATAAATTATACTTTAACACAATACTAATATGAAATAAATAAACATGAATAAACATCAATCACATATTATATTTCATTGAACCAATTCATTACATATGTGTAAGACATGAAAGACTTTCACATTTAAGCTCATAAACTAGGTACACATGTATTTACAAACTCCCCCTTGGACCTAGTTTTCTCTATTGTCTAACACTCTTCACATGTTCTTGGAACTTCTTGTACTTCTCCTCTTTTGTAACTCCTGCATGTATTTCAAATGCAAAGCAGAGTCTTATCACATGTTGGAACTGGAGAGCTTGTATAATATCCTGCGTGTCATAGAATAGTGGCCACTTGTATAATGTGTAGACATCTTCAGCTGACAAGTTTGTAAGCCACATTAGGTCAAATACTCGGATAGTATCAATCTTTCCATCTCTATTTAGCACTATGACTGCTTCCCCCGTTCGCTAGTCATAATACCACCATTTGAAGTGTGGAGTGAAGTCTTGAGGCATTTCCCGTAAGGGAATCTTTGACATCATGCACGGGGGACTCCACTTCAGCACTACTTTAGGTCTTCCAGTTATGGGATCCGCTTCAGACTTATGGATGTACCTCTTCGGTTGTTGAGGTCTGAAATTTACCCACCTGGTGTGGTATTCCTTTTTCAACGCAACTTCGAACCATCCTGACATCTTCCTTGGATTTGCATATAGAAGATCTAAACATGCCAGATGGTTGAGCTTAAAACTAGGAAGAGTCTTCAGATCATGAGGATATCTGAAGTACTCGATGCCCTCTCTCTCTTTACTACATAGACTCCTAAGTCCTCAAAATACACCCATGCTATAATTTTGCCTGACACTTTCTCATGTCTTTGACTTTGTAGAGCTTTATGTAGGCATTCTGCTTTGGCGGCACGCGTTGTGCTTTCATCTGTGTAAAACAAGCTTCCCATTCAGCTTTCTTCAAGTCGACGTTAGCGTCTGAAGCTTGGGCTTGGCTTTCATCTTTTTCTTTCTTTTTTTCCATCTCTTCCAGTTTCTCAAATGTAGCACTGCCAAACGTATCACGCAAGTTGGGTATAACATTACCTTCGTGGTCAGCATACTCTGGATAATGCTCAGCTGTAACATCCTCAATCTCAATCTTATCAATATTGTGTAGCTCCTCATCACTCAGTACATAGACTTCTGGAGCATCTTTGATAATTTCATCAGGATTGAGTTGGAACATCTCAGCTAGCTAGTCATCGGTTTGATTTAAACATTCAACTCATCACACATTAATCATTAATCAAGACATTTAAACATAAATAATCATTAATTACATTAATGCAACACATAATTTAAGTATAAAAGTTTCAAATACATAAACATCTAATCATTATTTTTGTCTTGTTCTATAGTCTTTTTAGCTTGAGCCAGATATGTACACCACATAATCTTCAATCTGTTCCTTAAAAGATATTTGATCGGCTGAAATTATCACACTGCCAATGCACCAGGAGCTTAGTTTCAACTTCACGGTCATCACCTTCTTATAGGATCTTTAGTACTTCTTCAGCAAGCTTTTGGCTCTATTGTGGATCATTCTGTTGTTCATAAGCCTGAGAGATCTTCCACTGGATCCGATAAGCCTCAACGTCTTGTACATTAGGTGACATAACCTCGTTAGCTTCTTGAGAATCTTCATCATCCATACCACCACCCATTTGCATAGAATTATTCCTATCTCTATCCAAAACATCATCTTTTTCCTCTCTATCAAGTAGGAGAAGATCATATGAGAGCACTTGAACAGGTGGTTTAACATAAGTGCTATGTATGCATTCTAGATTTGGTCGGACATCTCATCAATTCCTCCTCTCCTTGATGCTATGAATTTAAGGATGACATGAGCTAAGCACTTGAACTGGGGGCAAAAGTTTCTCTTGTTTAGCAAACCTGCGTTGATGTCCCCAGTGTACTTCATCCTCAGAAAAGCATCTACATGTGCACATATGTTTGCTTGGTGTTCATTATCCATCGTTCAGCCATGTTGCTGCAACATAAGAAATATATACATTAGATTTGTTGCTAGACTTAACAGGTTGTGCCTGCAGCAGAGTTCAGTCGTACGATTGTGGATGCAGCTGAGTTTAGTCGTGCGATTAAGCCTGCGACTGAGCTTAGACGTATGCTACACTGTTCGGTTGAGTCAGTCATGCGACTGAACCCATAAGCATCATTCATACGTGCGATTGAGTCATTCGTCTGGCTCAATCGTGCGACTGGAGTTCATCAGCGTGTTCATTCGTATATCTCAGTGTTGAACACCAAAGATTTGAATCTTTGTCAAAACATGACCTTACACTTCGTGTTTAGATTCATTTGGACCGCAAAGACCTGAATTAGCACTTAGATTTATTTAAGCCAACATGTGTGACCATTTAAGTGGTCTATTCTTAAAATTAGTCTTGGTTCTAGGTTTTAGCATCTTCAGCCCTTAAAGATGAAATTAAGACATTCATTTTGACCGAGTCCAATTGTAGTGTACCTGTAGATGAGTAGAGTGACTGTTAGAAACTCTAATTAGGCAGAAATCACAAGGAGATGAAGTTTGAGCAGAGTTTCTGTGAGTATGGGCGATTTCAGAGAACTTGAAGGGTGGTAAGGGTTATGACTGTCTGATCCCCTTATTTATACTCTTTTAAATTTCAGTTGTGCGACTGGACCCATACTTATGCTCTAGTCATGCGACTGAGCCTATACTCATGCTTCAGTCGTGCGACTGGCTCATACTCCTTGATCCATTCGTACGATTGGTTCATTTTTGTAGTCCAATCGCATGGTTGTTTCATACTCATGGTCCAATCATGTGACTAGCTCATACTTGTGGTTCAATCATGTGATTGGCTCATACTTATGGTTCAATCGTGCGATTCGCTCATACTTATGAGTTTGACCTCTTTACACTTTCAACCCTTTAAAATATTAACATTGGATAAACATGATGATTTTTTAACACCATTTGATCACCTCAGACGTGATCCTTTTAGTTTAAGACCGATTGATCACCTCAGACGTGATCCCTTTTTAATTTAACACTGATTGGTCACCTCAAACGTGACCCATTTTAGTAAGTGATTCACAGAGTACATCCAGTTGTATAGTCCGACGATTAATCCTACAAACAACTAGAAAATAGAAAATAACTTAGAAATTTAAAGGAAAACAAGACATTTTTTGTTGTTTTGGGTTTGAGTAGAACAACTTAAGTTGATAGATCATTTCTAGAACGATTCATTATGGAATCATACATGTACAACAGAATCATTTGGGAACCCCTTATTAATATGCACTTTGATGCTAGATTCTTGTTTTGTCTAAGAGTTAATAGCACTTTCAAGAAATCATACTAGGGCTATAAGATGCACACAATGATTTTGACTATCAAGAATTGCAGCCACGATGATTGTCAATATGTTTGTCCACTTAAATCCATACAGAGAAGTTTGACTTACATTGGTGATGAATTAGGTTTATTTATTTCAACAAGCATTTGTCAATCCCACATTTATATGGTAATCAACATTTCTTAGGAGATTTTTTTGTGGTCTATGGGTATTGGACAAGAAGAGACTATTCTAAGAGCTTTCAAAGAGATGCCAAGCCTCCGGTCAGTGCCATCGCATAGCAGAGAGGCGCAAACAACAATGAATTCTAGAATATTTAGGTTATGCTTATCCTTAGGTCAGTGCGATCGCACACCAGAGAGGCACAAAACCTATCTTCTTGTTAGAGCATTAGTTTTCTTTTGCACATAACGTACCAACAACATAAGTTATCAGCTTGATTGCTTTTAGCAGTTTTTACATGTGCTTTGCTCATATGTATGGTCCTCCGCACAATTTTGTGGCGTTTATTTTGCTCATCACCCCTTATTGGAAATAAGACGAGAACCCACAACAAGTTGAACTAGTTAGTTTGAATTTTTAATTCACCAATGAATTCTACTCATCTATCGTGTTGAATCTATTGACACATCATATAGTGAACTAGCAACCTCTAGGTCTACTTTCTCTATGTTATCTCAGTAGCAAACTAGTTTACTATAATTATTCTTTAGTTGTGTTTAGACTTCTCGGACTTGTACTTTGAATTTCACATTTTGAGCACACTAGTTTTAAAGTCCCAACCAATTTGTTCCCTGTGTACTATCACATTCCATAGTCTTTGAATCAGAATCACAAATTTGATTTCATTTCTATAAGCTAAGCTGTCCTCCCCCGTCATTTTTTTATAACTAAATAAATACTGCAATTTAATACTAACCTAAGACTATTCTCCCCCTAAAATACTAAAACCAAAAAGTTGTTTGTGTTTTTGGATTTTAATAGGCAGGAAAATAAAATAAAATAATACAGTAGTCGGACTATGAACTATCTTCTTCTTGAATCACCTCGCTTTTCTTTTTCTCGCCATTAACCTCTAAAAGATATAGAAACCTCGGTTTATCAAATGCTTTTAAATTGAGGTTGGCGCGTTGAAAATCAGTATTAATTTTAACAACATCGATTAATTGCAAAACAGTCACGTATAAAGTGATACTTAATACCGATGTGTTTAGTTTTAGGATGTTGGACCGGATTTTTGGTTACAGCAATAGCAACAAAATTATCAACAAAAATAGGGGTGTTATAAAATTGCAAACCCTAGTCGCGCATTTGCTGTTGAATCCAAATTATTTGTGAACAACAACTAGCAGCAGCAACGTATTCAGATTCACATGTTGACAGAGCAACGGAGGTCTGCTTCTTACACTGCCAGGTGACTAATTGTCTACCAAAGAACTGACATTCCGCTGATGTTGACTTGTAATTCATTTTGCAACCACCATAATTCTAGTCACTATACACTGTAAGGTCAAAGTCATCGTCATGAGGATACCACAACCCAAGTGTTGGAGTACCCTTCAGATAACAAAAGATTCTTTTAACCCGGATAAGATGATTTACTTTTGGTTTCGCTTGATATCTGGAGCAAAGACACATGGCATACATGATATCAGGACGCGGTTTGTGAGATACATGAGAAACCCGTCATTCCTCTATACATGGTTGCATCAAGCAGATCACCATTTTCGTCGGGTGCCACGTCATGGTTCTTAGCATGTGGAGTTCTAGTTCTGAAGGATTCTCCATGTCGAATCAATTGAGGATATCTCCAACATACTTGGTCTGATGTAGGAAGATTCATTTTGGTCGCTGATCTACCTGTAAGCCGAGAAAGAACTTCATCTCCCCCATGGCACTCATCTCAAACTCTGCTTTCATTACAGATTTGAATTCTTTACATAATTCTTTGTTTTTGGAACCGAATATTATGTCATCAACATAAATTTGTACCAGCAGTAAATCCCCATCTTTTTCTTTGATGAACAATATACAGTCAATCACTCCTCTATGAGAAAGTTGAGAGTTTCTCATACTAGGCTCTAGGGGTTTGATGGAGCCTGTAGAGAGCCTTGTCCAGCTTCTAAACTCTGTCCCGATAATAAGGATCCTCAAATCCTTCGGGTTAATTGACATAGACCGTCTCATGGATTTCACCATGAAGGAATGCATTCTTTACATCTAGTTGTTAAACTTTAATCTTCAGGTACGATGCATAGGCTAGAAAGATACGAATTGCTTCCATCTGAGCCACAGGTGCAAACACTTCGTTGTAATCTATGCCTTCGACTTGTCGAAATCCTTGAACTACAAGTCGGGCCTTATTCCTTATGACCCCTTGGTCTTCTTTCTTGCATTTCAGCACCCATTTAGTGCTAATCACCTTAGCACCTTTTGGTTTGTCCACAAGGGTCAATACTCCTAACTTCTTGAACTGTAGGAGTTCTTGCATGGCACTGACCAGTGCCTCATCGTTTAATGCTTCACTAACATAGTTTGGCTTAAATTGAGACACAAAACTGTGAAGTCGCTGGATCGGTTGACATCCGAGCGTGTTCTTGACGGAAGGAAAGAAAACCAACAGACAAAAAATAGAATGAACAATAATAGAATGGATTCATTGATAAAACCTAATGATTACAAGCTCGTAAAACATAAGAATCAAGACTCTTGGCGAGGGGAGATCGAGCATGATCTCCCCTTCATCCGCCAGCACTTAGGCCCCAGGCACACTCTCAAAACCCTTACCTCTCTACACAATGAAACTCGTTTTTATAGGCCTTAGCCCATATCAGATGCGACTGGGCCCATTCGTACGATTGGACCATGCATATGGTTCAATCGTACGACTGGACCATACGTATGGTTCAATCATACGACTAGACCATACTTAGGTTTTAGTCTTACGAATGGCCTAATAGCATCTCTTAGTCGCACGACTGGTCCATTTGCATGGCTCAGTCGTACGACTGAGTCTCATTCGCATATGCTCCTGCGAATGACTCAATTTCATGTGTTTACAACATATCAGGTGTATTACATTAAGCCTAGAGTATTCATCAAGTGACAGACACACTATATATGACAATATATGCTCCAACAAATTCCCCCTTGGACGTTGCTTGCGAATAGTAGATAAAACCTCTTACAATCTTTAGTCAATCTTTGCTCTGGTTGCCAATAGAATCAAACGAAAACCATATTAGCTAATGTGGCCGATCCGTCAGGTTGCTACAATATCCCTGAAAATGAATTTAGGCACAATAGCTTTCGTTTACTTTGCAGAACACCATCATAGCAGCAAGATTCCCCCCTGACTCAATTTCATGTGTCTACAACATATCAGGTGTATTACATTATGCCTAGACTATTCGTCAAGTGATGGACACATTATATATGACAATATATGCTCCAACAAATTCCCCCTTGGACGTTGCTTGAGAATAGTAGATAACACTCTTACAATCTTTAGTCAATCTTTGCTCTGGTTGCCAATAGAATCAAACGAAAACCATATTAGCTAATGTGGCCGATCCGTCAGGTTGCTACAATATCCCTGAAAATGAATTTAGGCACAATAGCTTTCGTTTACTTTGCAGAACACCATCATAGCAGCAAGATTCCCCCCTGACTCAATTTCATGTGTCTACAACATATCAGGTGTATTACATTATGCCTAGACTATTCGTCAAGTGATGGACACATTATATATGACAATATATGCTCCAACAAATTCCCCCTTGGACGTTGCTTGAGAATAGTAGATAACACCTCTTACAATCTTTAGTCAATCTTTGCTCTGGTTGCCAATAGAATCAGACAAAAACCATATTAGCTAACGTGGCCGGTCCGTCAGGTTGCTACAGTATCCCTTAAAATGAATTTAGGCACAATAGCTTTCGTTTACTTTGCAGAACACCATCATAGCAGCAAGATTCCCCATATGATTGATTTTTCTAGATAATGACATGAACAGTTTTCCATGGCTCCAATCTTCACACAGGCTAACATGATTAACATAACACCTATAGAAATTTCCCCTCAAATTAAGCATATCTCAATATATAAACATTGTGCTCTCCTGGCGTCTTCATACGGTGTATTGGGCAAAAAGTAGAAGGTTCCAATCCACAACTAACAATCTCAAACAAACCAGCATGCACTCAGATTCATCATCAGAAACCAGCTCATATCATCACTTTCTGATTGTGTCTTCAATTTCGCTATAGATGGATTCCCCCTAAGAATCAGAATTCTCTTTGTGCAGATAAATATAACTTCATTGGCACATAAATAGTCAGATGCTCCTGACTACCCCACAAAATTAGCACTGACTGCTGACATCCTCTCTTCTCTCTTTTGTGTTCTAACTACATTCCTTTATTCTGGAAGTCCAACGAATAATGGGGTAACCATCGAACTTATTTGATAAAGAACCTCAGAGTGAATGTGCTTTGCTCATTCTCAAATCTGTGCAAGAGTCAGTTCCAGACCCTTTTTTTTGGTCTGGAACACCGTTCATTCGTATGACCTGGAGGACAAATATCACATTCGTGTGAATGGATGATACGAATGATATATGTGTGCGACTAGTCATAAGACTGGTCCAGTAGCATGACTGGACATAAGACTGGTCCAGTAGCAGGACTGGACATAAGCCTGGTCCAGTCGCCTGACTGGACATAAGCCTGGTCCAGTCGCACAACTGGACATAAGACTGGTCAAGTCGCACGACTGGACATAAGACTCGTCCAGTCGCACGACTGGACATAAGACTGGTCCAGTCGCACGATGGACATAAGACTCGTCCAGTCGCACGACTGGACATAAGACTGGTCCAGTCGCACGACTGGTCATAAGACTGGTCCAGTCGCACGACTGGACATAAGACTGGTCCAGTCGCACAACTGGACATAAGACTGGTCCAGTCTCATGGTCCAGTCATACGAATAGTCCATTAGCATGGTCCAGTCATATGAACAGATCTACACGCAGATTTTCAGATCTGCAGCTGCCATGGCTATCAAAAACCCTAATCTGATGAATTTTACATGAACGATAACAAAATAGACATCATAAGATTCACAAGGGTGATAAGAACGTGGTTCCGAGTTCGATTTTAACCAAGAAACAACACACGTAACAAGATCTGAGCAAAACACGGAGAACAAGAAGTGGGTTTAACGTCAAAGAACATGAAATAGATCCAGAAATCAAGAGCTCGGGTTGCTAGAATGATTGTTAAATCATTCTAGCAGTAATCGGCTCTGATACCAATTGTGAAGTCACTGGATCATTGACATCCGAGCATTTTCTTGACGGAAGGAAAGAAACCAAGAGACAAACATTAGAACGAACAATAAAAGAATGGTTTCATTGATAAAACCTAATGATTACAAGCTCGTTAAACATAAGAATCAAGACTCTTGGCAAGGGGAGATTGAGCATGATCTCCCCTTTCATCCAGAAGCACCTAGGCCCCAGGCACACTCTCAAAACCCTTACCTCTCTACACAATGAAACTGGTATTTATAGGCCTCAGCCCATATCAAATATGACTAGGCTCATTTGTATGATTGGACCATACGTATGGTTCAATCGTACGACTGGACCATATGTATGGTTTAATCGTATGACTGGACTATACTTATGGTTTAGTCTTATGAATGGCCCAATAGCATCTCTCAGTCGCACGACTGGTCCATTTGCATGGCTTTGTCGTACGACTGAGTCTCATTCATATATGCTCCTCTGAATAACTCAGTTTCATGTGTTTACAACATATCAAATGTATTACATTAAGCCAGATTATTCGTCAAGTGACGGACACACTATATATGACAATATATGCTCCAACAAAAACATCGATATGCACCATCGTGAAGATATCCCTTTTCCATTATCGAGGCATAATCATCGATAGGCATACTCCCGATTGAACATCCCCAATGACATTGTCCAAGGGATGACAAACATTTAGCTGAGATCTGGGAGTTTTTGGAACAACCACCTTATTATCCAGATTGTTAAACTCAGGTTCAGGATCTATAGTTGTTGGAGTATGAGGTTCCGAAGTATAAAGGCATCAGGATTTGATGCTTGAGTACTTTCAGTGGTGGGAACCTATTCCTCCTGGTCCCCATTAGCAGTTTCAACTGCCTCATCATTAGATGAAAAGTCACTTACTTCAAGGTCTCCCCCTAAAGGGCTAGAAGAGTCATCTAATGGACAAGTTGACATCGAGTCTGGTGGAGAAGTGTTAAGAACGTCGTACATCATAGCAGAAAGCTCATCATCATTATGATAAGGTGGTAGATTGAAGGATTGAAAGAATCCATCATAGTCAAAAAGAATAAGGGTCCTTTCCTAGCTGGGGGGGTGGTGTATCATTGAACATCGACATTACACCACATTTCTACCTGACCCGTTGAGTTGTTCTAAACACTCTTGTCTGGTATGATGTATCTGAGAAAGATCCCTTCTTCTGCTTCCTTTTCGCTAAACTTCCCAGTCTGAGTCTTCTTTAACAATGTGCATGGTGCGCCAAATGGTTCTAGATACTCCAGGTTGGGTTTATGTCGCTGGAGTAGTTCATAACATGTTTTCCCATGTCGTTTGACCACTAAGACTCGATTGAGCGTGTAACAAGCATTCACCACTGCCTCATTCCAGAATTGAATAGATAGTTTTAAGTCAGCTAGCATTGTTCTAGTAGTCTCTATCAAACTTCGATTCTTCCTTTCAGCTACGCCGTTCATCTGTGGAGTGTAGGAAGAGGTGAATTGATGAAAAATTCCTCTTTCTCTACAGTATGCCTCCATCCGCTGATTCTTGAATTCTATGCCGTTGTCTGATCGAATCTGCCTAACTTTCATCTTGTAGAGTGATTCCAATGTAGTTACTAGATGTTTGAATGATTCAAAAGTTTCTAATTTGGCTTTCAGAAACATCACCTAATAGAATCTTGAGTAATCATCTATTACTACAAAGCAATACAGATCTCCAACAATGCTCTTTGTGCTGACAGGGCCAAACAAATCCATGTGCAAAAGCTCGAGAGGCATATCAATAGAATTAACTTTCTTTGCCTTATGCGCCTTCTTGGTCTGTTTCCCTTTCTTACATGCTATGCAAAGTCTAGAAGCTGGTAGTTCTTAACATTAACACCATTCACTAGATCCTTCTGAACCAGGTGATTCATCTTCCTAGGATTGATGTGTCCCATTCTTCTATGCCATGAGACTGAATCCCTCTTAGTTGCGTTTGACAAGAAGCATTGAACCTTGTGATCTGTTGTGGAGGCTTTTGATAGATCCAAGACATACAAGTCGTTATATCTTGAAGCTGACATAAGAACTTTATCCTCCTCAATCACATAGTCCTTCTTCAACACATAGCACTTTTTGTTGTCAAATACAACTTTGAATCCTTTTTCACAGATATGGGAGATAGAAAGTAAGTTGTTCTGTAGTTGTTGAACATAGTTGACCTGGTCAAACTTGACTTTCTCGTCTGCCACTTCGCCTTGTGATGTGATGTATCCTCCTTTGTTCCCAACAAAAGAAACATGTCCCCCTTTGATTTGTTTGACGTTGAAAAGGAGGGACGACTTCCCTGTCATGTGCCTAGATGTCCCACTATCAATAATCCAGGTATTGGTGATAGCGCTATAGCGGATACCCTGTACATTCAAAGAAACTTGTTTGTTCAGATTTGGGATCGAAGCCTTAACTGGCTTGGGTGACCCAGAGGAATCACACATCATAAACTCAACCCATTGTCCTTTAGAGGATGAGGGCATATCTTTCTTCTTATCATTATCACTCTCAGACCCTATACTTGATTTTTCTTTCCATAAGCCAGTCTTGTGTAAGGCCTATTTGTGGTAAACAGACGCCTAACTTATGGTTTGAACTTTAGGTTCACTAACACTCTTAGGCGGAGTGTTAAATCTTGTTTTAGAAGAACTTGGTTTTGTGTCATAAAGTTCAATTTCTTTCTGGGCGTCTGATAGTAAGGACAATTAGTAGAAATATGTCCTCTTTTTCCACAACTATAGCAAGATCTTGCTTCTACAGATTGATAAAACCTTTTATTTGGGGATGAGTTAGGTAAAGGTGTGAGCTTTTTCTGGTTGGAATTTATCATTTCTCTTTTAGATGTTTTAGCCTTATTAACAAAATTAATTTTTTTAACATTTTGAACATCTTTAACTTGCATTTTGGTTGGACTTTTATGATTAACAAATTTGTGGTTAACTTGTTTAGTCAAATTGGGTTCAGAAATGGACGTTGGTGAACCTAACCTTATATTAACCCTTTTAAATGCATCATCTAAATTCTCAACTGGCATCTGGCCATTTGATTTCAACATAGGCTCCTTCTGTTTAGTGTCAGATTTTACAAGCTTACCTGTGGAATCAGGATCACTAACTAGAGGAGTAGACACCACATGATCCTTAATTAGGTTGTTATTAATAGGTCTAAATTTTGTATTCAAAAGGATCTCATGTGGCTGTGGTACTACTTTGTATCCCAAACCTCCCCCATTGTTTCGTTCTTTCACTAAGTCTGTACTATATGAGAAGAACTAGCCCAACTATACAATTTTTGTTTTAATGAATTAACCTTGACTTCCAAAACTGTTTTCTCCTTTTTGGTTTCTTCTAATGAATTTAAATAAAACTTTATATTATTAGATTGATTAAGGCAAGAACCTCAGTTTCCCTTAGTTGTTTACCCAAAAGTTCTATCTTTCCTTTAAAACTACACTCATTTTGTTTTAATATACGATTAGCTTTAGTGCAGAGTTGTAAGTCATTTACTAAGTTATCATTGTGTTCTAATAACCTAGCAAATTTTAGATCAATGCTTTCCCTAAAATTTTCACATTCAGAACAAGCATGTTTATTAAACAATTCATCTAAAGAACTTACCTGTGAGGAGTCAGTTGAATCAGCCATCAATGCAGAAGTAGACTCTTTTGGTGTTGGAGATTCTGAACTTGTTGCTCTGAGCTCTTCTTAATCACGTGATTTAACACGTTCACAACTTCTTTTGAATATAACATAGCTTGCTCAGCTGCAATCTCACATTCACTGGCAAACCCATCATCCAATGCTTCGACAAAGGCAATGTTTGATTCTCTAGGATAGACAAATCGGAAGGACCAGTCTTGTCCTTCATCACCTTGAGCAGTTAATGCCTTAGTCTCTTTATTTGAAGAACTAGTTCCAACCATGTCTTTGTCTTGACGGTTGAAAGTAGGAAATGGGTTACCATTTCCAGTTTTCTTGGGCTACACACATTCACGTTTAAAATGCGCATTCTCACCACAGTTGAAGCAGGTGACCTTGGTTTTGTCAAAACCAAAATTCGTATCTTTTGTGGCTACTAGGTTCTGCCGTGTCTTCTTTACAAACTTTTTAGCTCGTCTAACTGCACTTGCTAGAGCCCACATGATGTCCATTCTCTCCAGCTCATTCTCGTCAACCTGCTCGTAGTCTTCATCTGCAAGATGACAATTTCCGATCTTCCCAGAAACTAAACCATCATACGATTGAACCACTACTGCTAGAAGATCCATATGCTCCTTTGCAACTTCCACTATGATATTACTGAGATTCTCGGTCATCAACTTCGTTGTATTGGCTTCAGGCACTATGTATTGAGTCGACGATGACCCAGACATTTCTGGTCCTGAAGCAGTGGTTTGGGAAGGAGTCGCGGAACTGGACAAGAAGGCGATTTGTAGTGGTGCTCCTGAACTAGTTGGAGTGGAACTGAGTTGTATAGTGAAGGATTCTGAATGTAGGATCCTTTCTTCGACTTGTAGTTCATCCTTAGTTCCTCCTCCCTTAACTTCAAGATGAAGTCATATATGTCCAACATAGCAAGTATATCATTCTGTCTCAGTTGGACACAAATAAATCCCATTTCTCAGGCAACCCATTAGCAAAACTTAAAACTTTGTCTACCATTGATGTGGTTACGCCATGAGTGTGCAGCTCACTCATTAGATGATAAAAATCTGTCAATCATATCATCTAAGCTCTTGTTTCCTATCGAAGAGAAGTTATCAAACTCCTTCTTGAGAGCCTTAGCCTTCAGTGCCTTTAACGTCGCATTTCCATCATATCTCTTCTCTAATGCCTCCCATAGCCTTTTGGCCTGCTTGTTCTCAGAAAACTTATGAAAGATGTCTTTTGGGATTGACTTAGTCAATAGGGCATAAACTTTCTTTTCAGCATTGAAGAGTATTTTCTGAGCCTCGCTCATTCCACCCAATGTCAACTTTACTCCATTTGCGCTGACTGGTATCGTGTACCCAGTCTCTATAGAAGTCCAAAGATTTGGATCCACTCCATTTAGGTGAATGTCAAACCGTTGTTTCCATTGTGGATAGTCATCTAACGTTAATGTGGACAGGCTTTCTTGGGCATTCTGGAGGGCTAGGGTTCGTGATAATATCAAGTGTTCGTGATAATATCAAGTGTTCTTCAATTGTTTCGAATTCTTCTGTTTTTCCATTAATTAAGTGGTATTTATAGGTTATTAGTTTTCATTCGTATGACTGAACCATTCATGGTTCTGTCGTGCGACTGAATCATGCAATTGATCCATACGCACGACTGAAGGTTCAGTCGTGCGACTAAGTCAATCTTATGTCTCAATCATACAACTGATCCAGTCTCCTAGTTTAGTCGTGCGACTGGTCCATAAGCATGATGAATTCATGCTATGGTCCATAAGTATGGGCCATTAGCATGACTACTCATCCGACTATGTTGATCACATTACTTAATCATTATCAATTAAGAATCATGTATAACAACCTCAAACCTATATAATACGTTCATTCATATAAAATATACTTTAACACAATAATACTATGAAATAAATAAACATCAATCACATATTATATTTCATTCTATCAATTCATTACATATGTGTAAGACATGAAAGACTTTTACATTTAAGCCCATAAACTAGGTACACATGTATCTACACTAAGGTCGATGATAAGTAAAATCCGTCTATCAATTTTGAGCTAAGGTGTCTAGAAGGTGTAGTTCGACTAAGTTGTAGATTCGCGATGAAGGTGGTGTTCGATGGTGATGTGTTGTTGTGTTGCAGATGTAATTGAGAGTTCTATTAGTTTAGGAACATTGATTTGATGTTTTACACTTGGTTTCTGAGGCTTTATTCGATCGGTTTCAAGTTGATTGAGTTCGTGATTTGAATGCGAACTTCAGTTTCGTGTTAGTGTTGTTTAACGGGAGTTAATCCCAAATTAAATTGGGGTTTGATTCGAACAGTCGAGGGAATGATTTGAAGGTGTTTAATTGGAATTAAATGGGTTGTTTTGCGAATAAGCCACCCGCCGGACCATGCCGAAGATGTGGCCGGAGGTAGAGAGAGCCGAAGGGGGGGTCGACGGTGGTTTGGGTTGTTTTAACCAATTTACACATTTGGTCCCTCCATTTTTTGATAGTTATTATTCTATGAAACAAATTTAAAACAAAGTTTTATAATTTACAAATTTGACCCCAAACTTATTATCACTCCATTTTATATTTTAAATGAATTGTTTTATTTTATTTTATAAAATCTTTATAACTTATAAGTTTGTTTAACTTTGAAATTTAATTCTTTATTTCAATTTAGTAGTTAGAACTCATAAATGACAATTAAAACCTCATAAATTTATAAAAATTTATTTTTATAACTTATAAAATTAATATAATTTGTTTAAATGATTTTGAAAAATAGAAATTAAATAAAACTATATCAACATTGGTTAAGTTGTACATTTGATGCATTTGATCCATTAGAATCATTAAAATAATTTTATTAACAGAAGTTCAAGATGGATTCGGGTTTAGGTTTAAGTCTTGAAAATGGGCGGATGTTACAGTCTCCCCTACTTTAAGAAATTTCGACCCGAAATTTAATCACCAGAGGACTAATTTCAAGGATATGAGGAGCCTTGGATTTCATGTCACATTCGCAAGTGACACTTGGAACATTTAAATTCAATGAGTTTACTTATGATGTGTTTGCTATGCTTAAGTTTGTTAAATTTCATAATTATGTTTTCATGTATTTGTTGACAAAGTGTGTAAAGTCATTAATTAGAACTTTTAGTTGGTAACTTTTATATTTTAAACGGTTCAAGATGATTAGGAAGATTTTGTCACGAGTCCAACACCTAGTTTTGATTAGTACAAGACTTAGCTTGACAACATGAAAAATATGGTCAAGACACTTTTGGATAGAATATGGAATTCATAAGATATTCTCAAGCAAATAACTTTAACAGGATTTCTAGATGATCGATTCTTGTTTACTTATGTCTTTGAAGTTTCAAAGTTTTATTAGCTTAAAGTTGATACGAGAATCGTGTTTGTTATGATTAAGGATTCAATTTAGAATGAGAGCATCATTGTAATAGGTTTTTAGGATAAGTGTGGTTTTGAGGGGAAGGCGTTTAGAAAGATTTTTAAGGGTCATTAAGAAAAAAATGGGATAATGAGTTTTAAGTTTTCAGGGGGACAAAATCAATGATGGAATGACACAAAATAACAAGATGCTTCGAGTGTAATGTTCGGTTTACAAGCCAAAATATTACGTTGACTTATCAAAGTATTAGGTCAACTACAACCTTAATAAATACATGTGTACCTATAAGCGGACACTCACCCCAAGGGTTCCAGGTAAGGTAAATGGATCCATCGGTTGATTTGGATTTATATCAATACCTTGCCTAGACAGAACACCTTGAGTTACAGGCGTCACACTCTTCTAGCATTACATGTTTCAAGTTGTAGGACCCAGACTTTGACGAGACTTGAAAACCACAAATAACGATTCAAAGTTCATTTTGAAAACCATTTGATTTAGGCACATAATGCCTTATAATATCACTTAAGATTTGTGTGTGCATTGATAATGTTAGGATCAGTGATCTAAGTTTGATTGATTAGAGAGTATTGCAGCGGAATTAGAACAACGAATTAAACAATTCACAAGAACACAATTGATATTCAATGTAACAATAAATGGTTATAGAAAAGAGAATTCTACAAAAGAGATATTTCATTCATATGCTTCGTGGTGGCTCAATGTCACACATTACAATTAGGTCAACATTCCTTATATAGGATATGTGACGTCTGTTGATGTCACTTGATAGTGACATCTAACAGAATTATTCAAACTACTGAAACTATGCAAACTACTGAGAAAGTTCTCAACTACTGATTACATCTCAGAGAATGCTAAGTACAAGAACATAAAACTACTGAAACTAAACTACTGAAACTATAACTACTAAAAAGTAAATTACAAGTACTGAAAGGAACCATCACAACTACTGAAGTTGATAACTTCAGCTGTTGTGACAACTACTGATCACTTTGGTCTTTAGTCTTTGTTCTTCAGACTTTGTTCTTCAGACTTTGTTCTACAGACTTTTACTTTCAGACTTTGTCTTCAGCTGATAGCTTCAGACTTTGTCTTCAGTACTTTACTTTCAGACTTTGTCTTCAGCTGATAGCTTCAGACTTTGTCTTCAGTTCTTTACTTTCAGACTTTGTCTTCAGTAGTAGTCTTCAGTTCTTGTCTTCAGACTTATCTTCAGTTCTTTACTTTCAGACTTTGTCTTTAGTAGTAGTCTTCAGTTCTTGTCTTCAGACTTTGTCTTCAGACCTTGTAATCAGCTGATGTCTTTAGCTGTGTGTGATCTTCTTCAGCAGTTGTAATGTCTGTGGGACTTAGAGGTTTTTCTGATCATGCTCATTGGTTCTTTTGGTCCAACAGATAAGATGCAAAGTATAATAAGAAACACATAAGGCATATAATCACGTAATCAAGTATAAACATATAAGGCACATAAAATCCTATCTAAGCATATAAAATACATAAGAGGACTCATGTGTAAGGGTACTTAGTTATATTCTAGGTCATTCCATTTCTAATAACCAAAATCCCTATAACCATGGCTCTGATACCAATCTGTCATACCCTAACCAACGGTGGAATCATCGAGACGGACGAATGTGAAATGATTGTTCATAGAAAATGGAAATAAATAAGTTGAACAAATATTAAATATCAATTTATTGAACTTTACAAGACAATTAAATCATACAATACAAACAAGATATAAACAACAGTGTAAGATTTCCAATTAAACTAAGTCCAAGTCCTATATGAGCACGAGGGGATCTTCAAGTATCATACCTGAAACATATTAAATATAAAGGGTCAACTTTGAAAGTTGGTGTGTTTGTAGATACATGTGTACCTTGTTTAGGAGATTAATGTAAAATGTCTTTCATGTCTTACATATATGTAATTAAATGGGTATGAATCAAATACAATGTGTGGTTAATGCTTATAATGTCTAATATTTCATTGTTTATTGTGTGATAACGCATATTGAACTAACTATATAGGTTTGAGGTTATTGTACATACTTCTTAGTCAATAATGATTGAGAAACATGTTCAAACTTAATCTTGTGAAGTTCTCACGCGAATGGACCATGCTAATAGATCATACGCATGAATACTTCATGCTAATGGACCAGTCGCACAACTGGACCAAGAGACTGATCAGTCGCGCGATTGAGACATAAGATTGACTCAGTCGCACGACTGGACCTTCAGTCGTGCAGATGGATCAACCGCATGCTTTAGTCGCACGACTGAACCATTCTAATGGTTTAGTCGTACGAATGACGAACCCTAACCTATAAATACCACCTAATTCGTGGAAAAACTTAACAATTCGTATACCTACGCAAATAATCATACCCTAGCCTTCCAGAGACTCAAGAAAACCTGTTCCAAGTTCATAGATCACAGTTGATCATGGTCTAATATCATAATGTTTCATTATCATTAGATTGATCTTAACTATGTTCTACCTGATTGGATCGCCAATCAAATAGGATTCGCACTATTATTTGGTGGTATACGCACAAAATCAGTTAGTACTCCGTACGTACACGGTCCTAACAAGTGGTATCAGAGCTTTGACTCTTGATTTTGGCATGTGATTCAATTGTTTTGGTGTAAAAATCATGTTTTTCATCCAAAAACACCATCTTTTTGAGTAAAAACGCGTTTTTGACATCTCCAGATCTAAAAGTTCACATTTTCAACTTACGACAGATTAGGTTTGTGAAAATCGTATTTTTGTGTCAAAGTACCTAAAATCTTTGAATTTTCAAATCCAGCTGCCTCAGTCACACAATTGGATCAATCGCACGACTGAACTCAATCGCACCTCCAAAACACACGATTGAACTCAGTCGCCCCTCCATTCGTATGACTGAACACCGCATTTCATTGTTCATCCGCACTTGCTCAATCGCACGACTGACTCATCCGTATTGGTTCAATCACACGATTGATTCATCCGCATTAGTCCATTCGCACGATTGACCCAATCGCATATCTCCATTAGCACCAGTGAAACAGTTTTGTTCTAACTCTATAAGTATAAAGAAATGAAAAACCAGTACTTGGCGTGTACTGTAGGTAGGGACTCGTGTATCCAGAACCTGTTACTTCTGTAAAATGAGATTGGGAATCACAATAAGCCGCCTAAGCTTATCACGTTAGATGATTACCCACAATGGAAGCAAAGGTTTGAAATTATCTAAATGGTGTCGATCCCAATCTGTGGGAATCAATCAAGACTGGTTATAGTATGCCGGTTGGTGCTGATGGCGTCAAACTTACTCTAGGCAGCATGACTGATAGCTAGAAGGTGAAGTATAATGCTGAGAAAAAGGTGTATGCTCTAATGACTTAGTCGATACCTAAGGATATATTCCACCAATTTTCTGAGAATAAACAGGCAAAGAAAATATGGGAGGCTCTAGAAAAACTATATGATGGGAATGGATTGTTAAAAGCTCTAAAGGCGAAAGCTTTGAAGAAGAAGTTTGAGAATTTCTCATCGATGGGTAAGAGAGCTTGGATGATGTCATAACCGATTCTACCATTTAATGAGTGAGTTGCATACTCATGGGGTTACAACGTCAATGGAAGATAAGGTATCAAGCTTTGCCAATGGTCTTCTGAGAAGTGGGACTCGTTTGTGTCTAATTTGAGATAGAACAATCTACTGGCAAAATTGGACATAAATGACTTCATCCTGAAACTAAGGGAGGAAGAACTGAGGATGAAGTACAGGTCTCAGAAAGGATACAATCAGAACCCGTCTCTGTATAATTCAACTTCCACCTCAAAAAGCTCAGAAGCACCACTTCAAACTGCATTTGTGTCAAGCTCAGTAGCTCCTATGCAAGCCACTACTTCAGGATCTGAAACGTCAGGGTCATATTTATATAGAACCTAAAGCAAACGCTACAAAGATGAAGACCGAGAATCTCAGGAATATCACTGTGGAGGTTGCAAAGGAGCATATGGACCTCTTAGCTACAGTTGTTCATTCTTATGATGGTCTAGTTGCAGGAAGATCGGAAATTGCCATCTGGCTGATGAGGATTACGAGCAGGTGGACGAGAATGAGTTAGAAAGAATGGACATTATGTGGGCGTTGGCAAGTGCTGTCAGGCGAGCCAAGAAGTTCGTGAAGAAGACTGGACATAACTTGATAGCTACAAAGGATACAACTTTTGGTTCGACAAAATCAAAGTTACCTGTTTCAACTGTGGAGAAAAGGGGCACTTCAAACGTGAATGTGTGAAGCCCAAGAAGACAGGTAACGGTAATCCTTTCTCATCATTCAACCGTAAAGACAAACCCACAAGTGAAGTTGTTTCATCAAGCAAAGATCCTAAGGCTTTGACTGCACAAGATGACGAAGGTTAAGATTGGACCTTTCAGTTTGTATCCCTGGGCGAGTCAAACATAGCAAATGTTGAGGTTTTGGATGATAATACTGCAAGTGAAGGTGATATAGCAGTTGAACTAGTAATGTCAGATCATGAAGATACTGCTAATGTGGTCACTCACCTGAATGAAGAGGACCTCAGAACTACAAGTTCAGAATCACCAGCACCCGAACAGTCAAACTCTGCGTTGATGGCTGGTTCAACCGAACCTTCTCAGGTAAGTACCACAGACCAACTTTTTGATAATCATTCTTGTAATGAATGTGATAAATTTAGAGAAAGCATAGATTCAAAATTTTCAAGGTTATTAGATCACAATGATGGCTTAGTAAATGACTTATAACTGTGCACAGAGGCTAACCGGATTTTAAAACAAAATGAGCACATTTATAAAGAGAAAATACAGCTTTTAAATAAACAACTAAGAGAAACCAAAGTTGTTGCTTTTAACCAAGAAAATGACATAAAGGTCTATTTAAACTCCCTAGAAGAAACTAAGAAAGACAAAGCAGTTTTGGAAGTCGAAGTAAACTCATTAAAACAAAAACTGCACAGTTGGACAAGTTCATCTCATATAGTCCAACACTTAGTGAGAGAACAAACAATAGGGAGGGGTTGGGATACAAAGTGGTTCCACCACCACATAAGACAGTGTTAAATGCTAAAAGTAGACCAGTAGATAACAACCCTGTAAAGGATCATGTGGTGTCCACTCCTCTAGTTAGTGATCCAGATTCCACGTGCAAAACGATGGAATCTGTCACTAAACAGAAGGAGGCCACTTTAAAGTCTCCAGGTAAAATGCCAATTGTTAATTTGGATGAGAAATTTGAAAAGGTTAAAGTGAAGTCAGGTTCTAACATGTCTAATTTTGAACCCAAAAAGACCAAACAAGTTAACCAACCTCATGCACCATGTCTTAGTCCAAATAAACAAAAGGGTAAAGATGTTCAAAATGTTCAAACAATGAACTTTGTTAAAGAAGCTATAGCATCTAAACCAAAAGTGTCAAAACTCAAACAAACTAAAGTTACACAAGTGTCATACACTTCCCCATAGAAACAGTTCCACCAACATGTTGAAAGTAGATCATGCTATAACTGTGGAAAGTATGGACACATCGCTTCTCATTATCCTTACTATTAGACACTAAGGAAGAAAGTTGAACTTCATTTCACTAAACCAGGACTTCTAAAGGAGTTATATAACTCCACCAAAAAGGATTAGTGAACATAAAGTTCAAACTGTAAGCCAGTCGTCTATTTATCACAAACAGGCCTTACACAAAACTAGTTTATGGAAGGAAAGATCAAGTCAAATGTCTGATAATGAGAACAAGAAGAAAAGAGATCTGGCCTCACCCTTAAATGGACAGTGGGTAGAATTTATGATGTGTGATGCCTCTAGGTCACCCAAGCTGGTAAAGGCTTGGGTCCCTAACCTAAACTAATCATTTCTTTTGAATGTGCAGGGTGTTTGCTACAGTGCTTCTACAAATACATGGATTGTTGATAGCGGAGCATCAAGGCACATGGCTGGGAACTTGTCTCTCCATTCAAACGTTAAACAAATTAAAGGAGGACATATTTCATTTGCTGGAAATAAAGGAGGTTACATCACAACTTAAGGGGAAGTGGAAAACCAGAAAGTGAAGTTTGATGAGGTAAACTATGTTCAACAACTTCAAAATAACTTACTTTCTGTATCCAAATCTGTGACAAAGGCTTTAAGGTAGTCTTTGACAACAAGAAGTGTTATGTGTTGAAGAAGGATTATGTAATCCCAAAGGACCAAGTCTTAATGTCAGCTTCAAGATATAATGACTTATATGTCTTGGATCTATCAAAGGCCTCCATAACTGATCATCATGTACAATGCTTCTTGTCAAAGGCAATAGAGAAAGACTCCATCTCTTGGCATAGGAGAATGGGACACATAAATCCCTGAAAGATGAATCACTTGATCCAGAATGATCTAGTGCGTGGAGTAAACGTTAAAAACTTCTAATTACCGGATTTTGTGTCGCTTGTAACAAAGGAAAATAGACCAAGAAGGCTCATAAGGCTAAGAAAGTTAATTCCATTGAGTTAACTCTTGAGCTTCTTCACATGGATCTGTTTGGTCCAGTCAGTACGAGGAGCATTGCTGGCGACTTGTACTGCTATGTGGTTACGGATGATTACTCAAGATTCTCTTGGGTGATGTTTCTAAAATCCAAATCAGAGACATTTGAATCATTCAAAGAGCTGGTAACTACATTGGAGTCACTCTACAAGCTGAAGGTATGACAAGTTCCTTCAGATAACGATACCAAGTTCAAGAACCAATGGATGGAGGCATTCTGCAAAGAAAAAGGAATTATGCACCAGTTCACATCTGCCTACACTCCTCAAATGAACGGAGTTGTTGAGGGAAAGAATTGCAGCTTGATAGAGACAACCCGGACAATGCTAGCGGACTCAAAACTGCCCATTCAATTCTGGAATGAGGCAGTTGCCAATGCGTCTTACACCCTAACTCGAGTCCTGGTGGTCAAGGTCATGGTAAAATGTGTTATGAGTTACTGTAATGACGTAAACCTAATCTAGAGTACCTCGAACCGTTTGGAGCACCATGTACTCTTCTAAAGAAAACTCAGTCAGGGAAGTTCAACGAGAAGGCTGAAGAAGGAATTTTTCTAGGATACAACATACCGAATAAGAGAGTTTACAACAACTCAACGTATCAAGTAAAAGTATGGTGCAACATCGACGTTTAGAGATACACCACCCCCTGCTAGCAAAGGACCCGTATTCTTCTTTGATTATGATGGATTCCTTAAGTCCTTCAACATCCTTCTCTCCCTTCTGAAGATTATTTAGCAACCAAAATGATGTATGATGTCTTAAACACACCGTCACAAGACTCAACGACATTAGGTTCATTAGGTGAGTCTTCCAGTCACTCAAGGGGAGCACTAGAAGTAAATGACTCTTCCTCTGATGATGAAGATGTGGAGAACGATCAGGTGGATCAGGTGGAACAGGTTCCTACTACTGCAAGTACTCAAGCATCGGATGTTGATGCCTCTGACACTTCGGAACTCACACTCCAACTGCCTCAAATACTGAACGGGGGTACACAACCTCGATAATGAGATAGTTGTTCCCACCACTCCTAGATCATGCTTAAATGTTTATCATCCTCTGGACAATGTCATTGGGGATGTAAGATCAGGAGTTCAGACAAGAAATCAGCTATACTCAGCTGATTATGCCTCGGTAATAGAAAAGGATATCTTCACGATGGTGCGTATTGATGTTTTGTGTCTCAATTTGAGCCAAAATATGTTAGTGAAGCCCTAAACGATGAGGCATGGGTAAGTGCCATGCAAGAAGAACTTCTTCAATTCAAGAAGGTAGGTGTATGGACACTGGTGGATAGACCAAAAGGTGCTAAGGTCATTGGCACCAAATCGGTCTTGAAATGCAAGAAAGATGACCAAGGGGTCATAATCAGAAACATGGCTCGGCTTGTAGTTCAAGGATTTCAACAAGTCAAGGGGATTGATTACAATGAAGTCTTTGTACCTGTGGCGAGAATGGAAGCAATCTGTATCTTCCTAGCCTATGCATCTTACATGAAGATTAAAGTTTATCAAGTGGATGTAAGGTGAAATCCGGGAGACAGTGTACGTCAGTCAACCCAAAGGATTTGAGGATCCGTATCATCGGGACAAAGTTTACAAACATGATAAGGCTCTCTACGGGTTCCATCAAACCCTAAGAGCATGGTATGAAAAACTCTCAACTCATCTTGTGAAACACGGCTTTCCCAGAGGAGTAATTGATTGTACACTATTCATCAAAGAAAAGGATGGTGACTTACTGCTTGTTCAAATTTATGTTGATGACATAATCTTTGGTTCTAAGAACGAAGAACTATGTAAAGAATTTGAGGTAGTAATGAAAGCTGAATTTGAGATGAGTGTCATGGGAGAGATGAAGTTCTTTCTTGGGTTACAGGTGGATCAGACACCAAAAGGCATATTTCTACATCAGACCAAGTATGTAGGTGATATCCTAAGTCGGTTCGATATGGAGAATGCTTCGGCAGCCGGGACTCCACTTGCTACAAACCACGACGTAGCACCCGATAAAAATGGTGATCTGGTGGATGCCACCATGTATGAGGAATGATCGGATCCCTCATGTACCTCACCACCTCAAGACCTGATATCATGTACGCGACGTGTCTTTGCTCCAGATATCAGGCAAAACCGAAAGTCAACCATGTCATAGGCGTCAAAAGGATATTTCGTTATCTGAAGGGTACACCAACACTTGGGTTGTGGTGTCCTCATGACGATGACTTTGAGCTTACAGCATACAGTGACTCGGATTATGGCGGCTGCAAAATGAACTACAAGTCAACTAAAGTAGGATGTCAATTCTTTGGGAGAAGATTAGTCACGTGGTAGTGTAAGAAGCAAAAATCAGTTGCTCTGTCAACTTGTGAAGCTGACTATGTTGCTCCTACAAGCTGTTGTTCACAATTTATCTGGATTCAACAGCAAATGCAGGACTACAATTTGAAAATTCTCAAACATTCCTATATTTGTTGATAATTCTACTACTATAGCTGTATCTAAAAATCCAGTCCAACATCCTAAGACCAAACACATCGGAATTAAATATCACTTTATACATGATTGTTTTGAAAAGAATTTAATCGATGTTGTTAAAATTAATACGGATTTTCAACGCGCTGACCTCTACACAAAAGCTTTTGATAAACCAAGATTTTTATATCTGTTAGAGGTCAATGATGTTAAAAAGAAAAGTGAAGTGATTCCGGATGATGACAGTACATAGTCTGACGAGTAGACTTCTTTTTTATTTCTTATTTTATTTTATTTTATTTCTTCGCCTATTAAAATTCTAAACGCAAACGCATTTTCAGTTTTAGAATTTTAGGAGGAGAATAGGTTAAATTAGTTGTTTTAATTTTAGTACTAAAAAAAGCGAGGGAAGAGGACAGTCTAGCTAATAGAAATGAGATCATACCTGTGATACTGATTTAGTGTTTATGGAAAATGATAGTACACAGGAACAAAGAGTTTGGGACTTTAAAAGAATGTAATTGTTTAAGATGCAAAATTCGAAGTATAAGTCTGAGAAGTCTAAGCAACATAAAAGGAAAAATGATAGTAAAACTGGCTGCTACTAAGGTAACATGGAGAAATTAGACCTAGATGTTGCTAGACCATTAGATAATGTGTCAGTAGATTCAACATAATAGATAAGTAGACCTCATTGGTGATTTCAAGTTCAAACTAAGTTGTTCAACAAGTTATGGGTTATCATCTTATTCCTGGTTAACAAAATCAACGAAGTTCCAATAAGGGGTGACGAGCAAAATAAACGCAACAAATGTGTGCGGATGACCATAAAAATGAGCAAAGCACATGAAAATTGCAAAAAGCAATCAAGCTGATAACCTATGTTTGGTGTGATCTGTGCAAAAAGAATATAATGGCTCAAACAAGAAGGTAGGTTGTGTGCCTCTCTGCTATGCGGTGGCACTGATCTGAGGATAAGCATAACCTAGATATTCTAGAATTCATTGTTGTTTGCGCCTCTCTGCTGTGTGGTGGAATTGATTTGAGGCTTAGCATCTCTTTGAAAGCTCTAGAATAGTTTCTTCTTGAATACTACCCGTAGACCGCTCAAAAATCTCCAGAGAAACGTTGATTACCATATAAGCGTGGGATCCACAAATGCTTGTTGAAATAATTAAACCTTAAATCATCACCAATGTGTGTCAAAAATCTGTGTATGGATTTAAGAGGACAAGTATACTAACAATCATCGTGAGCTGCAACTTTTGAAAGTCAAAACCACTATGTTAACTTGTAGGACTAGTATGATCTCCTAAACTTGCTAATGACTCTCGATGAAAACAAGAATCTAGCATCAAAGGGCTTTGGTAAAATGTCCCTAATGATTTGATAAACCTGTATGATTCCATATTGATTCGTTCCAATTATAATCAAAGTAACTTGATGCTATACTGTCCAAGAAGAAAATCTGGTAGAAACTTATCTTAGGATTTCAACCTCACACAAAAATAAAAAATTATGTTTTTAGTTTTGTTTTATTTCTAGTTGTTTAATTCAGTTAATTTCAGTTAACTTAGTAGTTAAATATCGGACTACGCATCGGAAGTCAATCTAGGAATCACTCACTAATAAGGTCACGTCTGAGGTGACCAATGTGGTTTTCAAATGTAAAAGGATAACGTCTGAGGTGATCAACAGTTTTCTAAATTAAAATGGTCATGTCTGAGATGATCAATGGTCAAAATGTCTTATCAATAAGTAAAAGAGCTAGGTGTATGAATGGTCATAAGGTCAAACTCATAAGTATGAGCCATTCGCACGACTGGATCATGAGTATGGACCAGTCGTACGATTGGACCATATGTATGAGCCCAATCGCAAGACTAACCCACATGTTTTGACCAGACGTGCGATTGGACCATCAGCATGGGTCAATCCATATGATTACATCATCAGAATGAACCAATAGCATGAATGGAGGTGACCGAATGAGTCAGACGCACGACTAAAACCTAGTCGCACGACTGAAACCTAGTCGCGCGACTGAAGGTGACTGACAGAGCCAGTCGCACGACTAAGCTCCAATCGCACGAATGAAAAGTGTGAATGGATCCAGTCGCCCAATTGAAGCCAGACTCAGTATAAAGGGCTAAAGTCGGTCGCATATTTTCATCACACCTCAATCGCCCTAAATCACCCGAAAGTAGCGACACTCTACTAAAATTCGATTAAATCGATTTCTCATCACCACTATGCTACTGACAAGTTGTTACATCATCTGCAGGTAATTAGCAACCCAAATCGCACGAAATGCGCGACGAAAATAAACCCTAACAGCCCCTAAGTGTTTAAAATCAAGAAATGAGTTATAACCATCAAACAAATCATATAAACATGAAAATTGGTTAAAATTAAAGACATACTACAACAATTAGGGTTCCTGCGAGTCTAAAGAACTTAACCATAACGTTTAGCTTCCAGCTTTTACCTACATTCAGGATTAAAGTGTCGAACAGAGACGTATACGACTGGTCACTCCGAATGAACTTCAATCGTACGATTGAATTGGGCGAATGACACAATCAGCCGAATGAACTAGGCATATGAGCACAATCACCCGATTGAACTCAGCCAAATGCTCAGTCGCCCGATTGAACTCAGACACAAGCTTAGTCGCCCGATTGAAGTCAGTCGCACACTCAGTCACCCGACTAAACTTAGTCGCATGGTTCAATCGCATGATTGAACCAGACTGATTTCAAGACAGTTTAAGGTTCAACAATTTCTGTTATGGACAAATCTAATTTTATGTGTCTTGTGTTACAGAAACATGGCAGAGAAGTGGATCATCAACACCAAGCACAACATTTGTGCTCATCTGGATGCCACCACCAGGAATGCTGCGGATTTTGCTGACATCATTGCGTTTATGAGGAGATCAAGGATCTACAGAGCTATATCTGCACCATGCACACCCTACCGATCTATACAGCAGGCCTTCTAGGAAGGTGCATCAGTCGACAGATCCACTGTGCCTTACTGTATACGCAACACCATTTTTGGGCAAGAGATAGAGGTAACGACAACAGACCTCCGACGTGTTCTTGACCTGGGTGATAATGCTGCTTACCCAACCAGGTTACACCCCTTGACTGTTAGGGGATGTTTTCTCAGGATGAAGTACTCTAGGGACATCAACACAGGGGAGCTGAACAAAAGCAACCTGTGTCGCCAGCTGAAGTACTTAGCACACGTCATTCTCAAGTGCATTGCATCAAGGAGGGGTGGATTCGATGACCTCTCTAACCAAATCCAGAATGCCTACGTGGCACTAGTACTAAACCACCCCTTCAGCTTCTCCAATATGATTTTCTCCTACATGATCGAGAACTTAGAGGCCAAAGGCAAGGAAGGCTTCTGCATGTACCCCCGATTTCTACAGATGATCATTGACGAGAAGCTTCCTTCGCTGCCTAAGGAGAGTCATGATGCAGTCTCTCTCGAGGTCATGGATGAAACCACCCTTAGGTGGATAAAGGTTTACAGGGGCAAGCAGGTGAAGCCCCTGTAAGGAGGTTGTTTGGGCATCTGGCCCGGGATGACTACGTGGTGCCGGCAAGGAGGAAGTGGCACCACGGTGATAGTGACTTGGACGTTGAGCAGATTGCTCTACCCTCCGATGACTCGGACGGGGATGACCACGATGAAGATTAGGGTGGTGATGGTCAGGGTGGACCCGAGTCTGCTCCTATTCACCCTGATTTCCAGATGGAGGAGGAGGAGGAGACTGATGACGAGGAGCCTTAGTTTGGACAGTGGGCAGTAGGGTGGTTGCTACCGAGAGAAGGATTAGGGCAGTAAGTGGACGCCAGGGTGAGTCTGGGGAGGCTGCTACTGACCCATCTTACACCCCAGACCAGCCAAGTGGCAAAGGGGAAGCCATTGTTTCCAAGTGCTCGAGGAGAAAGAGGATGGTCCAACCCTATGGCAAGACGGGGAAGAGGCCAAGGTCATATTGACTACATCTACTCCCACTGCCACTACCACTATACATCTACCACCACCACATCCACATCTACCACAACTACCACGACCACCACCACTACCACACCACCTTTCACTACCTTACTCCCATCCACCACCACTACAGCCTGCCCTTCACCACCCACTCACATACCACCACCCATATTCACCACTACCACCACCAACCACCAAGCCAGACCATCATCCCACCCGATATTCACCACAGGATCATCTCTACCCCCATTGGGGTAGAGGAACAACTGTCAGCACTTAACCATATGGTGCTGAAGCTATTAGCTATTGATGAAGAGAAGGCTGCCTAACTATGTCAGCTTGTGGAGCTAAACGCTACCCAAGCACAGCAGATCTGACATCAAGCTCAGCAAATTGTCCAACTCCAGGAGCATAACGTCCAATCAGCAAAGAGAATAGAGGAGTTGGAGGCTTCTACCAAGATCATCATGCTCAAGTTAAAAGGATCCAAAGATGAGCCCCTCAAGATTAGAGAAGGAGATGATGATGATGATGATGATGATGATGAGGATGATGATGATGATGATGATGATGAAGAGGATGATGATAGTGATGATGATAAGGCTAGTGAAGAAGAAAGGGCAAGGGGAAGGCAGAATGATGATGATGATGATGATGATGAAGGATATGTAGCGGCATCTACCTCAGCTCAGGGTCAAGAGAGACGTACCAAGAGAAATCAAGACCAAGGAGCCTCATCTTCTGGCCCATATGCTGAGAAGCCAGCTATTCAAGGCAAAAGTAATGATTAGATATTTATATATTTGAAAGCTTTTGTACTTGAATCATGTATTAAAATTATGTAATGAATGTTTATATATCTTTATCAAATGTTTGAATGTCTTGATTAATTACTAACAATTGATGTGTTACATGTTTGAATCAAGCAGATCAATCATCTTAGCAAGATGAGTATGATATTACTCCCCTTCAGCAAATCAAGTCTCAACTTATAATGATTCTTGATTTGCAAGGGATAGTCAGAAGTTTGTAAGCTATACTCCTAAAGAAGAAGAAATCATTCATGACCTTACTGATGAACAACTTGTTGAGATGTTCTAGCTCAACCCGTACGAGATTGTCAAGGACGCTCCTACTTTTGAAGTTACAAGTGACGATAAGCTGAATGACATAGATGAAATCAAGATCGAGGACGTCACTGCTGACCATTATCCAGAGTATGTTGACAGAGAGGGAATGTAGTCCCCAATTTGGGTGATACTCTCGTCAGTGATACATTTGACAAACTAGATCAGATGGAGAAAGAGTCTGAGAAGAATGAGGGTCAAGCCCAAGCCTTGGACGTCGATGTTAACATCAAAAAGGCTGAATGGGTGGTCTGTTTTGCTAAGATCCGAGCCATGCGTACTGCACAAAAGCCTAATTTCTACACCAAGTTGTACAAAGTAAAGAAACACTTAAAGGTGTCAGGCAAGATCATCGCATGGGCTTATTTGAGGATCTGAATGTATATGCAGTGAAGAGAGAAAAGGGCATAGAGTACTTTAGATTTCCACACGATCTAAAAACTCTCCCTGGTTTTAAGCTCAACCAGCTGGCATGCCTAAAGTTGTTGTATGTTGACCCGAGAAAAATGTCTGGCTGGTTTGAGGCTGCATTGAGGAAAGAGTACCACACCCGGTGGGTTAACTTCAGACCTCAACAACCGAAGAGGTATATGAGACGGTCTGAAGTTGATTCCATACTAGAAAGCCTAAGGTAGTGCTGAAGTGGAGTCCTCCGCGCACAATGTCAAGAATATCTCTAAGGGAAATGCCCCATGACTTCACTCAACACTTCAAGTGGTGGTACTACAGTTGGAGAATAGGTGAAGCGGTCATAGTCATACAAAAGGAGAGCCAAATGGATACTATCCTGGTATTTGACCCCATGTGGTTGACTAACTTGTCTGCTGATGATATTTATACTTTATACAAGTGGCCACTATTCTATGATTTGCAAGACATTGTACAAGCCCTCCAGTTTCAAAATATTATAAGGCTCTGTTTTGCATTTGAGATACATGCCAGAGCTATAAGAGAGGAGAAGTACAAGAAGTTTGAAGAGCTAATGAAGAATGTTAGACAATGATGTAAAGTAGGTCCAAGGGGGAGTTTGTAGATACATGTGTACCTAGTTTAGGAGATTAATGTAAAATGTCTTTCATGTGTTACATATATATAATTATGAATGAAATACAATGTGTGGTTAATGCTTATAATGTTTAATATTTCATTGTTTATTGTGTGATAATGCATATTGAACTAACTATATAGGTTTGAGGTTATTGTACATAGTTCTTAGTCAATAATGATTGAGAAACATGTTCAAACTTAATCATGTGAAGTACTCATGCGAATGGACCATGCTAATGGATCATACGCATGAATACTTCATGCTAATGGAGCAGTCGCAAGACTGAACCAGGAGACTGGATAAGTCGAACGATTGAGACATAAGATTGACTCAGTCGCACGACTGGACGTTCAATCATGCGGATGGGTCAACCGCATGCTTCAGTCACACGAGTGAACCATGCTAATGGTTCAGTCATACAAATGACAAACCCTAACCTATAAATACCACCTAATTCGTGGAAAAACTTAACAGTTCGAATACTTACGCACATAATCGTACCCTAGCCATCCAGAGACTCAAGAAAACATGTTCCAAGTTCATAGATCACAGTTGATCGTGTTCTAATCATTCATAACATTTCATTAATCGTTAGATTTATCTTAACTGTGTTCTCCCTGATTGGATCGCCAATCAAATAGGATTCCGCACTATTTGAGTTGGTATACACGTAGAATCAGTTAGTACTCCATACGTACATGGTCCTAATAGAGTTCCCATGGATTAAACACACACATATATATAGAAATATTTACAAGTAGGAATTCATGTCAATGGTTATGAGTTAGCAAGTTTATAGAACACATATAGTTACAACCAAACCTCGACTTCATTACAAGTTTATAAGATTGGCTAAGTGTACTTGGTTCCCATGATGAACAAGTCATATGTCATCAGGAGCCGACAATACATCTTCTTTAGCACCAAATAGGCTTGTTAGGCCCAAAGATCTAAGACGTCGCTAGGCTAGCTATAGTTATTGTAAGCAAAATATGTATCTCATAAAAGACTTACAATAACACAAATAACCATGACAAAAAGGTAAAGATGAAATGCATGTGCATTTACAAGTATCAAGAAGTTTACAAGTGTAAGTTTATAAGGTTAACATGTTTCACCCCAAAAGGTGTGAAATAAAGTAAAAAGGGGCATGGAGAACTCACATGGGAAACTCACAAGATGTAGAATGCACTTTAATTACAATAAGATGATTCCAACGATTCCTTGACGATTCAACCTAAGATTTGGTGTCTTAGAATTAGAATAAAGATGGAATTCAACGGTAAACATGAATTAAGGTTTCATTTGGAATTTGGGGTTTTAATAACTAGATCAAATAAAATAAAACAACAATTATGTTTTGGTTAAATAATCTAGTTTTATAATAAGGAATAAGTATAATGTGTGAAAAGAAATAATTAACTTAATAATTAATTATTTAAAATTTGATAAAGATAATTGATTATTTATTTAAATAACTTGTAAGATAACTTATAATTATTTAAATCATTTTATAAAGTTTTTAAACCTTTAAATATAATTTTTATTATATCCAAAACTTTTAGATAAGAATAGAGAATAATAGAAAATTACATTATTTTATTAGTTTCAGAAAAATTAAAGAATAAGTTTATTAGTTAATTATGATATAATACTTTTAGCATTTAAATTACATGAAAGAATTAATAATTTTTTTATAACCCTTGTTATTCTTTAAATAAATAAATAAATTTAAAACCATAAGTTTTGAAACCCTTAAATTTTATTTAATAGTTTCTAAATATTTTAGTTAAAGAAATATTTTTTATTTTGATTTTATAACATGATAATAATTTTTTGAATAATAAAATATGAATAAAAATAATTTAAAAACAAAATGGAGGAGGCCCGGTTCGAACCCGAGACCTCTTGGTCATAAACAATGCTAGTTACGAGTTGGTCTATAGTCCGATCTGGTTAAAGTTTAGCTTAAATGTTTTATAAACACTAATTACCAAATCCCCCAAATTACTCAAGAACCCTAGGTTGTAATTGTTCCAAATTGAACATGGATATGATGTTGTTAATAAAAACAACCATAGGGCTTATGATCCCTAGATGAAACGAGCATTTGGTGTATGAAACTTAAGTGATTGAGTTTAGATTGACAGAGATGATGGTAAGAACAGTCTCGACAATGTGAATGTTGATTCAAGGTGCAAAAGTTGTTGTTAATCAAATTAACTGTAAGGCCTTGTTCCCGGAGACCTCACAGTTGGTCATTCACAGCATTTTCATACATTAAACATTGTAAATTTACAGGCTTAAGCAGCGGAATAATTTTAACAAAAGTCATTCATTTCAAATAAACACTATTGTTGAGTAATACACTATCGTTTAATCGAATACAAAAGAATGTTTAATTGCATTACAAAACAACAGCAATAATAAGTATGAATGGATGTTAGTCTTTCTCTGCCGAGTAGCTTCACCCTCGTGCCATCCTCAGCAATATTTACCTGCCAACTGAAAATGTATAAAAGTCAATGTTGCTAAGTGAGTTCTAGTTTTAAAAGTAATAAAATACTTTCTGTAGGTATACATATGAAAATACACTTTTTATGAAAACTTCATCTCTTTAAATGCGAGCACGCAATAACTATACAATCAGATAATACTTTTCTCTTTACAGTATCCCTTGTTTACTCTGTATTCTTTATCTTTATCTTTCACAGTCTATATGGATCAATGAGCAATACCCTAAACTATGTGCGCGCGGGAAATGGTGTTGGGCCCATTGTTCCCACAAGGGGCTCTTCATACTATATACAGGTTGGCCCAGACACCTAGGGTACGCTGCAAAGGTCCGCCAATCTCAATTGACTGGCCCCGTGTGCATCTTAGAGTAGTTAACCCGCATCATAGTTGAGCTAACGACCTCATGGTCGTGCACCTCCTATAAGCTTGCAAGACTTGTTAACATTTTAAATTAAGTTCCACTTCTCTTCTTTATTACTCTTTCACTTTATTATTATTAATAATACTTTACGTTACAATAATAAACACACCACATAAAGTCATGCACTAATAGCGATAATATTAATATTAATATTAATAATAATAATAAGGAACAATCATAAGGCAATCATAATAATGCATGAAACCAAGCATTTATAAGCCCTAGTCAAACCTCGGTCAAACCCTAAAAGCACAGACTCCCAAAAATTCTGTGATAAATTCTAAGTGTTTAGACGTTTTGACACTATTTTGGGCGCATAAGCCCTGTTTGGGCGCTTCATCACTATGCAGACGCATCAGCCAACACTTAACTGCTTTAACACTCAAGCGCATGAACCATTCAGGCGCATGGATACTATTCGGGCGTATGGTCCATTCGGACACATGGACACTTAGGCGCATGGGCTGTTCAGGCGTATGGATACTTAGGCGCATGGGCTATTCGGACACACGGACATTATTGGGGCGCATGGCCCTACACTTAGTCGTCCGACTAATATTCTAGGCGCATGAGGGTACTGTTCAAGCGCATGAGTTACACTTAAGCATTTCTAAGGCAATTCTAGGCTCATGGGCCTTACTTAGGCGCATGAACCTTCTGTTCAACATATTTCTAGGATATTTTCAAACCCAAAAATCAAACCTATTTATTCTAAGCTTACCTAGGGTATTCTAAACATGAACAACCTATAAGCATCTAAGGAACATCATCAAACATGCATAATACATACAGGTATACATACATGAACATTGTAAAATCGTTTTAATACATTTTCAGCCCCAAGAAGAGTTTAAAACAAGTAAAACCGGGGTCTAGAAACTCACCTGGTGCGACTTTAGGTGTATCTTCCTTCTAACCCGTATGCAAATGAGTTCAAGCACCTAGAAACCACCAAACACACACACACGAACACACACACAAACACATAAGCACATAACCGAGACAAAACCCAACATGAACACTTAAAACCATGAATTCTTACCTGAATTCAGCCTCTTCTTCTTCTTCAAACCGAGGGTTTTTCTACTCTCTCCCTCTCTAGAACCGATGAAAAAGGTGTTGTGAAAAGAGGGTGGGCGGCCATGCCCACCTTTACACCAACTTCTTTGTACTTTTATCCCCTTTAACATTTTTAACCCCTCAACTTGGGTTTATTGATGTTTCATTTCTTTATTCTTCATTTCTTATTTTTCTTTTCTTTTTAAAGAATAACCAGATGTTACAAGTCCACCCCCCTTATATAGGTTTCGTCCCCGAAACCTGTTATTCTTTGAAGAAACGTGGGTAATGTGTCTTATTCTTCCTCTGTCTCCCATGTTGATTCGGATCCCTTCCTGTGCTTCCACTGTACATGCACAAGAGGAACCATTTTATTTCTCAGTCTCTTCTCATTTCTATCGATGATTGGCACTGGTTGCTCCCCATAATTGAGCCTTTCATCTACTTCGATATCCCCAGTGGAACAATCATGTATTCATCAGCTAAGCACTTTCTCAGATGATATACATAGAATGTCGGGTGAATTCCACTTAACTCATCTGGTAACTCCAATCTATAGGCCATCTCTCCTACTCGAGCAATGATTCGAAAAGGGCCTATATACCTTGGGCTCAACTTACCCCGCTTCCTGAATCGGATAATACCCTTCCAAGGTGAGACCTTCAACATAACCCAGTCACCCACCCGGAACTCAATCGGTCTGCTTCGTTCATCAGAATATGACTTCTGTCTATCTTTGGCTGCGTACATGAAGGTTTAATCTTCACCAGCTTCTCAGTCGTAGCCTTAATTACCTCGACACTCCCCAATTCCTTCTGACTAATATCACCCCAACAAACGGGTGTTTTGCATTTCCTATCGTATAGCATCTCATATGGTGGCATGCCAATGTTGGCGTGATAGCTGTTGTTGTATGAGAATTCAACTAACGGTAAGTGGTCCTCCCAACTTCCCCCAAAATCAATCACACATGCCCGAAGCATGTCTTCCAATGTTTGAATGGTCCTTTCTGACTGACCATCAGTTTGAGGATGATATGCCGTGCTAATATGTAACCTCGTCCCCATGGCGTCGTGGAATTTCTTCCAAAATTTAGATGTAAACCGGGTGTCACAATCAGACACAATAGACACTGGCACATCGTGACGAGTTACAACTTCCATGATGAATAGATCCGCCAACCTCTCGGACGAATATGTCTCGCGGATTGGTAGGAAGTGAGCACTCTTCGTCAGACGGTCCGCAATCACCCATATGGCATCGTACCCTTTCGGAGTACGCAGCAGTTTCGTAATGAAATCCATGGTGATGTGCTCCCACTTCCATTCCGTTATATCCAAAGGTTGGATCTTCCCATATGGCTTCTGATGTTCGGCCTTCACCTGTAAGCAAGTAAGGCACTTAATCACATACCCCACCACATCGCGCTTCATACCCGGCCACCAATAATCTTTCTTCATATCTTGATACATTTTCGTGGCACGAGGATGAATGGAGTATCGAGTCTTGTGAGCTTCATCCATAATCTTCACACATAGATCCCCAAAACGAGGAATCCACACCCGTTCGTATCGGGTTTTAACACCAAGTGTGTTTTCACCCAATTCCCCAACCAGACCTCTCATCCTTTCAGAGTTAAGATGATCTTCTTTTAGTGCCTCATCTTGAAACTCCTTGACTTGCTTCATTACATCAGAGGACATGATCAGTTGATATGCTTTCACCCGAATTGGCTCGGGCCTCTCTTTCCGACAAAGGGTATCAGCCACCATGTTAGCCTTGCCCAGATGGTAATGGATCTCGCAATCATAATCTTTTATGAGCTCCAACCATCTTCTTTGCCTCATGTTCAGGTCCTTTTACTCAAAGAAATACTTCAAGCTTTTCTGGTCAGTGAAAATGGTGCACTTCTTCCGGTACAGATAGTGCCTCCAAATCTTTAGTGCAAAGACCATGGCTACTAGCTCCAAGTCATGAGTGGGATAATTGACCTCATGAACTTTCAACTGCCGGGATGCATAGGCCATAATCATCCCTCTCTGCATTAACACGCACCCCAACCCTGAGTAGGAAGCATCTGAATAGACCACCAAATCCTCGCTTCCTGCGGGTAATGACAGGACAGGAGCTTGAGTCAACCTTGCCTTTAACTATTCGAATGCTTCTCTTGAGCTTGAACCCATATAAACTTTACATCCTTCCGGGTCAACTTGGTTAGTGGAGAAGCGATCTTGGAAAAGTCTTGAATGAACCTTCGATAATATCCCGCCAACCCCAAGATTCTACGAATCTCGGATGGCGTCTTGGTGACTTCCATTGCATCACTGCCTCCACCTTTGTGGGGTCTACCATAATCCCGTTAGGATTCACCACATGACCCAAGAATTGAACTTCGAACCAGAATGCACATTTGGAGAATTTGGCATACAACTTCTCCCTTCTTAATGTCTCTAACACCTCCCGAATATGACCGGCATGCTCTTCTTCACTCTTCGAGTAGATCAGAATATCATCAATGAACACAATCACTGATCTATCCAACATGAGCCAGCACACTCGATTCATCAAATCCATAAAGGCAGCTGGCGCGTTAGTTAGACCAAAAGACATAACGAGGAACTCATAGTGTCCATAACGCATACGGAAAGCTGTCTTAAGAATGTCTTGTTCCTTCACCTTCAATTGATGGTAGCCAGATCGTAGATCTATCCTCGAGAACCAACTGGCACCTTGGAGCTGGTCAAACAAGTCATCAATCCTTGGTAACGGGTATCGATTCCTCACCGTCAACTTGTTTAGCTCTCGATAGTCAATGCACATTCGCGTACTTCCGTCCTTTTTCTTCACAAACAATACCGGAGCACCCTACGGGGAGATACTCGGTCGAATGAATCCCTTATCCATCAACTCCTGCAATTGGCTCATGAGATCCTTTATCTCAGTCGGAGATAATCGATATGGTGCTTTGGCAACAAGTTGAGCACTGGGTATCAAATCATTTGGAACTCAATCTCGTGATCCGGTGGCACGCCGGGTAAGTCTTCCGGGAATACATCCGGAAAGTTGCACACCATGGTACCTTAGATAATTGCGGTATCGACGCATCCACATCTTTTACGTAGGCCAAGTAGGCACTACATCCACGTTTCATGCACTTCCCCGCTACCGCCATCGAAATCATCTTCCGGATTGTAGTAACGCGATCTCCATAAATCGTAACCAAACTCCCATCGGGCACAACTAATCGCATCATCTTCTTGCGACATACGATGTTTGCTTCATAGGTGCTAACCAGTCCATCCCTAGTACTACATCAAATCCACCTAGGGGCATCACATGTAACCTAGCAGCAAACCTATGACCTTCTAGTTCTATGACACAGTCCTCTATCACATCAATAATTCTCATGGACTTACCAATAGTGGTTTCTACATCGAATTGTTCACTGACATTTCTACTACTAATAGGCAACTTAGCACGGAAAGTAGTGGAAATAATACTCCTACTAGCACCGGAATCAAAAAATATAGAGACACAAGTTTGGTTTACTAGAAACATACATCACACAACATTAGGATCAGCTCTGGCTTCCTCCCGGGTCATGGTGTAAGCTCTAGAACTTGCCCTCTGCCCTCCTTCCTCCGACTTCTTCTTCGCTCCAGAATTCTCCGCCCTCGGCTTCTTGCAGTCTTTGGTTGCGTGGCCCTCCCCGCCACAGTTATAGCACTTCAGCACCTTACAGTCTCTAGCGATGTGGCCAGGCTTGCCACATCTGAAGCATACATTCATTCCCATCCTTCACTCACCGGTATGCTCCCTTCCACATCTGCCACACTTTTTCAACTCTAATCTTGACGACACACCACAATCGTCCACCTTCCTATTCTTGTTTTTTGGAGCGAAACCACCACGTTCAAACCTCTTCCCGTTCTAGTTCTTACCATCCCCACTCGTCTTCTTCACCTCCACCACAGTTTCCTCTCGCTCATCATACAACCTACCCGCCAAATCCACCACTAATCGAAAGGTACCTGGCTGAGCAGCAATCAAGTGCCTGCGAATGTCAACTGGCAGTCCCTGGATATACCTCTTGATCTTCCTTGACACCGGCGTCAGCTGATCCAGCACCAGCCTCGTCATCTCGTTGAATTTAGTGGTGTACTGCTGGTGGGTCATGGTTCCCGCTTCAAGTTGCAAGAACTCCCTCTCGATTTTATCGAGTTCTCTGTGAGGACAGAATTCCTCGACCACCAACTTCTTCAGTTCACTCCACCTCATCCTTTCAATTGCCCTGGTACCCTCAGCTTGGAGAATATTGTCCCACCAACACAGCGCTAAATCAACGAAAGATTGAGTCGCGAACTTCACCTTTTGGTCCTCGCGGCACTCACTGATCTCCAACACTGCCTCCATCTCTCTCACCTAGCGGTGAGTGGCAGCAGCATTGCCATTTCCATCGAAAGTCAGGGGCTTACACCTTTGGACCGCCCCATAACTACACCCTCCCGTCGCTACCCCCACTACATCATCCTCCTCCTCATCAGACAACACAATCTCAGGCTCTGGTTGTTCCTCCTCCATTCTGCTCCCCTTGCTCGTTGATCCATTTCTATTCTCCCTCTCCTTCCTCTCCTCGCTTCTCACAGCCCTGATGACTTCATTCACTACAGATGGTAAGACTATCTGCATGACCTGGTGTACTTCATCAGTAATCGCCTCCCTAGCTGAGGCATTCAAGCTAGCATTCTCATTCTCTTCACTCCTGCCATGAGCCTTAGGGTTCTTATGGGTCTCTTAGGAGCCTTAGCACTACTCCTAGTCACACGTTGACGGCCTTTGCCTTTAGGAGTCTTGGAAGATTTCCATCCAGCCATCCTCTAACACGCTATAAGATTCAAACACTAACGTGGTCATTCAAGGTAATAACTCAGTTTATGTCAAGTATAGTAAGTCCCGAATTACAGTGGCCAGTTGTGATTAGCCACTTACTTTACTCTTCATACCCCAAGCATTTCCTATCCTGACTTAATCAGTATCTAAATCTACTAAGAGCACATAAATCAAATAGCATGCGCACATGATACCGGTTAACATTAAGAATATACCTCATGGCACGTAGCTACTTGGGCTGACATCCCTCCAATTGTCCCATTTTCAGTCTAAGTTTAGGTTTTAAAAATTATTTAACCCAATTCTCTTAAACTTTGGCTCTAATACCAACTTGTAAGGCCCTGTTCCTAGAGACCTCATAATTGGTCATTCACAACATTTTCATACATTAAACATTGTAAATTTATAGGCTTAAGCAGCAGAATTGTTTTAACAAAAGCCATTCATTTCATTAAAACACTGTTGTTGAGCAATACACTATTGTTTAATCGAATACAAAAGAATTGTTTAATTGCATTACAAAACAACAACAATAATAAGTATGAATGGATGTCAGTCTTTTCCTGCCGAGTAGCTTCACCCTCGTGCCATCCTCAGCAATATTTACCTGGCAACTGAAAATGTATAAAAGTCAGCGTTGCTGAGTAGTTCTAGTTATCAAAGTAATAAAATACTTTCTGTAGGTATACATATGAAAATACTCTTTTTATGAAAACTTCATCTCTTTATATGCGAGCACGCATTAACTGTACCATCAGATAATGTTTTTCTCTTTACAGTATCCCTTGTTTACTCTGTATTCTTTTATCTTTATCTTTCACTGTCTATGTGGACCAATGAGCAATACCCTAAACTATGTGCGCGGGAGAAATGGTGTTGGGCCCTCTCTTCCCACAAGGGGCTCTTCATACTGTATACAAGGCTGGCCCACACACCTAGGGTACGCTGCAAAGGTCCGCCAATCTCAATTGACTGGCCCCGTGTGCATCTTAGGATAGCTAACCCGCATCACAATTGAGCTAATGACCTCATGGTCGTGCACCTCCTATAAGTTTCCAAGACTTATTAACATTATAAAATTAAGTTCCACTTCTCTTCTTTATTACTCTTTCACTTTATTATTATTATTAATACTTTACATTACAATAATAAACACACCATGTAAAGTCATGCACTAATAGCGATAATATTATTAATAATAATAATAAGGAAAAATCATAAGGCAATCATAATAAAGCATGAAACCAAGCATTTATAAGCCCTAGTCAAACCTCGGTCAAACCTAAAAGTACAGACTCCCAAAAATTCTGTAATAACTTCTAAGTGTTTAGGCGTTTTGACACTATTTGGGTACATAAGCCCTGTTTGGGCGCTTCATCACTATGCAGGCGCATCAGCCAACACTTAACTGCTTTAACACTTTGGTGCATGAACCATTCAGGCACATGGATACTATTGGGCGTATGGTCCATTCGGACGCATGGATACTTAGGTGCATGGCTTGTTCGGGCGTATGGATACTTAGGCGCATGGGCTATTCGGACGCATGGACACTATTGGGGCACATGGCCCTACACTTAGTCGTCCGACTAATATTCTAGGCGCATGAGGGTACTGTTCAGGCGCATGAGTTACACTTAAGCATTTCTAAGGCAATTCTAGGCTCATGGGCCTTACTTAGGCGCATGAACCTTTTGTTCAACATATTTCTAGGATATTTCCGAACCCAAAAATCAAGCCTATTCGTTCTAAGCTTACCAAGGGTATTCTAAACATGAACAACCTATAAGCATCTAAGGAACATCATCAAACATGCATAATACATACATGAAAATTGTAAAATCATTTTAATACATTTTCAGCCCCAAGAAGAGTTTAAAACAAGTAAAACCGGGGTCTAGAAACTCACCTGGTGCGACTTTAGGTGTATCTTCCTTCTAACCCGTATGCAAATGAGTTCAAGCATCTAGAAACCACCAAACACGCACACACGAACACACACACAAACACATAAGCACATAACCGAGACAAAACCCAACATGAACACTTAAAACCCATGAATTCTTACCTTGAATTAAGCCTCTTCTTCTTCTTCTTCAAACCGAGGGTTTTTCTGCTCTCTCCCTCTCTAGAACTAATGAAAAAGGTGATGTGAAAAGAGGGTGGGCGGCCATGCCCACCTTTACACCAACTTCTTCGTACTTTTATCCCCTTTTACATTTTTAACCCCTCAACTTGGGTTTATTGATGCTTCCATTCTTTATTCTTCATTCTTATTTTTCTTTTTTTAAAGAATAACTGGGTGTTTACATTAACCTTGCAGATAGGTTCTAAGGTCGATGATAAGTAAAATCCCTCTATCAATTTTGAGGTAAGGTGCCCGGAAGATGTAGTTCGACTAAGTTGTAGGTTCACGATGAAGGTGGTGTTCGATGGTGATGTGTTGTTGTGTTGCAGATGTAATTGAGAGTTCTGTTAGTTTAGGAACATTTATTTGATGTTTTACACTTGGTTTCAGAGGCTTTATCCGATCGGTTTCAAGTTGATTGAGTTCGTGATTTGAATGCGAACTTCGGCTTCAAATTAGTGTTGTTTAACGAGAGTTAATCCCAAATTAAATTGGGGGGTTTGATTTGAAATAGTCGAGGAAATGATTTGATGGTGCTTAATTGGAATTAAATGGGTTGTTTTGTGATTAAGCCACCCGTCGGATCGTGCCGGAGATATGGCCGGAGGTAGAGAGCTGAAGGGGGGAGGGGTCAACGGTGGTTTGGGTTGTTTTAACCAATTTACACATTTGGTTCCTCTATTTTTTTAATAGTTATTATTTTATGAAACAACTTTAAAATAAAGTTTTATAATTTACAAATTTGATCCCAAACTTATTATCACTCCCATTTTATATTTTAAATAAATTGTTTTATGTTATTTTATAAATCTTTATAACTTTATAAGTTTGTTTAACTTTGAAATTTAATTTTTTATTTTAATTTAGTAGTTAGAACTCATAAATGACAATTAAAACCTCATACATTTATAAAACTTTATTTTTATAACTTATAAAATTAATATAATTTGTTTAAATGATTTTGATAAATGGAAATTAAATAAAACTATTATCAATATTGGTTAAGTTGTACATTTGATGCATTTGATCCATTAGAATCATTGAAAAAATTTTAATAACGGAAATTCAAAATGGATTCGGGTTTAGGTTTAAGTCTTGAAAATGGGCGGATGTTACACCCACCAAGTCAAGCTCCTCAAGAAGTGGCGGTTAAGGTTGAACCATTTGCGACAACTCAACTTGGAGCTCCTGCTGAGTCTTAACAACCTTAATCTTTTGATCCATAGCAGGGTCATGTCCCCTCTCAATCTGAACCTGTGAGAGAGGAAAACCTAACTAAGAAAGACAAGAATGATCAACAAGGTGTTGCAGGCCATTCTTCTCAGTTAAAGAGTTCAAAGTGGAGGAAAAGGATGACATCTAAACCAAAGTCTAAGGAGAAGAAGACAGATCCATTCACCTCCAGACCTCAAGATAAGTGTTGAAGATGTCTACACATGGCAATACATGTTCAATCCACCTATGAATGATCTCATTGAGATAAGAAGATACTATGAGCGTCTAAGTGATCATGACCATTTGTTGAAGAAAGGCATGGTCATTATCATAATAAGGACTGTCAACATCTAAAATCAACATCTTCTGAAGCTTAAAGTGAATTCTTCTGAAGCTTAAAGTGAATTCTTCCGAAGCTTCAAAGACAAAGTCTTCCGAAGCCAATAAGTGAATACGAATTATCTTCTGAAGACTTTTGAAGACATGCTTTTATTTGATGTACTTTACCGTAAAGCTAGACTACTTTCTGCTACAACTCTAATGAGTCACCAACTTTCATAAGTTGGTGAAAAGGTCCATGCTTTTGGTAACTGTACATTAAGATCTTGAGTCTTTTACATTTCTATTTTATGTACTTTTATCCTCTTTGTAATATATTAGTGCAGGATCATTGAAGGGGGTTTCAATTACAACACAACAACAGAAAGAGGAGATTAACTAATCTTAAACAAACAGTATGACTAGATTAACCAAGGTAAGATACTTTGAACACAAGTAATGTAAGAGACAGAACCCAAAGAACACAAGTATATTGTTAGGATCAGTGATCTATGTTTGATTGATTGAAGAGTATTGCAGCGGAATTCAAACAATGAATTAGTCGATTCACAGAACAAAACGATATTCAATGAAGAACAAAGACGGTTATAGAGAGAGAGAGAATATCTGCAAATATATTTCATTCAATATTCGCTTTCATGGTAACAGAATGTCACAATTATGATTAGGTCGACACCTCTTATATAAGAGATGTGACGTCTGCTGATGTCACTTGATAGTGACATCTAACAGATTTATTACAACTGAAACACAACTACTGAAGATGTCAAAACAGCTGACATCTTCTTACAAAAAGTTCCAAGTGTTATCAGTTGTTATAACTACTGAAATATAAAACTACTGAAACTACAACGACTGAAGAACAAGCTCTTTAGTCGTTTTACAAAACTACTGAAACTAGAAATATAAAACTACTGATATCACAACTACTGAAGAAGTACTCTTCAGCAGTTGTGACAAACTACTGAGGCTTCGGTACTTGATCTTCAGACTTTGACCTTCAGATGTTTCATCAGCTGATGACTTTAGTAGATATCATCAGCTGATGTCTTCAGTCTTTGTCTTCAGACTTTGTACATCAGTTGTTGATCTTTAGCACTTGTAAACTCTTCAGCTGTTGTACTTCAGTACTTTGGTCTTTCAGCTTCAGCACTTGTATTCTTCAGCTGTTCAGCTTCAGTACTTGTTTCTTTAGCTGTTCAGCTTCAGTACTTGTGTTCTTCAGCTGTTGTACTTTAGCACATTAGTTCTTCAGCTGTTGAAGTCTTCAGCACTTGTCAAACTGCTGATGAAGCTTTCAGCAGTTGTTGTGATACCATGTGGGACTTAGAGGTTTTCTGATCTTGGCTCATTGGTTCTTTTGGTCCAACAAACTCCCCCTGAACCAATGCAGCCAAAACCTCTAAATTATTTATTATCCCACTTATTGTTGGCAAAATGTTGGTCTTTTTCCTTCTTGATCAGTAGAGAACGTGACCCATGTAAGCTCCGGCCTAGAAGAAATCTCAGATATTTGTTTGGCAAGGTATGAATGGGAACTCTGTTTTGGGGAACTGGACACAGAGTTGTTATCCCATTCATGAGATTTACTTCCCCATAATGAGTCTGTATGACTCTCGAACATAGGCCTCAAGGAGAACAACTTGTTCTTCCTTGGAGAGTTTTTCTACTCCTCCTTCGAAGAAGAACTTGGACCATAGTACTCAGATAAGTACTTCATGGTCCTGCCATTTTTCAGAACTCTGGACCATATTTGCAGATATTCTCTCTCTCTATAACCGTCTTGTTCTTCATTGAATATCGTTTTGTTCTTGTGAATCAACTAATTCATTGTTTGATTCCGCTGCAATACTCTTCAATCAATCAAACATAGATCACTGATCCTAACAAGTGGTATCAGAGCAAGGTTAATCATTGATCGATCTAACAATTGATCATTGAAACTGCTAATTGATATCTGTGTTTGATTGAATTAGCGTATTTGCAAGAACTGGTTATAGATAATTGAATTTCTACCGCTTTCGTTCATTTATTTTGAGATCTTCTGGTTCAATTGGTTGTTGTGTTGTCTGTTCTAAATCTGTTTTAGTTTGACTGAATTTGATTGAATCCGAAATGACGACTCCTTCTAATGATCCTCACAATACGGTTCCTCAACCAAGCCTCCGATGCTGGTTAGGACCGAGTATAACATATGGCAATGAAGAATGCCTCATCACCTGTCTGTTAACAGTTCAGGTTGTTGGACATCTGTGGTACATGGACCACATAAGCCTATGGTGAACGATCCGGAAACCAATCAAATGGTTCCGAAGAAGAAGGAACAATACTCTGATGAAGATCGGAAACTATTTGAGATTGATGCTAAAGCCCATGGAATTCTGGCCATGGCACTGCCTAATGAAATCTATTCAGGCTTATGCATCATGAAACTGTTCATGATCTCTGGAATGCCCTGAAGGAACAATTCGGTGGCACTGATGAGGTCTTAGCAAACAATAGAGAGATCCTTGCCCAACAATATGAGACATTCTCTCATAGAAAGGGTGAGACACTGACTCAACAGTTTGAGCGTTTTTCCTGCTTGATATCTGAGCTGAAAATGGTGAAACAGGAATACACCAATAGCCAGATGAACAACAGATTCCTCAGATCACTGCCTGAGAGATGGGACACATACACTATTGTCCTACGCTCCAGTGCAAATCTAGAAGGCCTATCTCTCACCCAACTTCATGGGAAACTACTTACATTTGAAAGAGAGATAAAGCAGAAGAGGAAACTGTCCTCATTAGGAAAGCTCCCTGATGACTTTGTACCAGGCAATACTGCCTTGGTTGGTCATGAGTCAGAATATGCTGCATCTGAAAACAATTATGATGAGCATATAGATTTCTCTTCAAATAGTTCTGATCATGCATTTGTTGGTATTGAGAGTCATTCTGGCAGTAATAGTGACAATTTATGCTTCATCATGGATGATCTGAAAGGAATAGCTGATGATGATCTAGAAGAGATGGATATTCTAAGCCATATGGCACTGATTAATATCAGATCTCAGAAGTTCTACAGAGAACTAGCAGGAAATTTCCTGGACTCTCTGGCAAAACCAAAGTTGGTTTTGACAAGAGTAAGTTGAGGTGTCACAAATGCCAAAGGCTAGGACACTTTGCAAGAGAGTGTAGATCAACTGGATCTAACTCTTCTGCACCCTTTGTGACTTTTCCTAGTACTAATCCACAAAACAGAGGGCAACATCCTGCTGGTTGGTCATTATTCACATACTAGATCTCCTGCATACTTTGTTCCCCAGGGTCAAATGTCATATTCTTATCCTGCTATTATGTGCCTCAACCAAATTCTGTTCAAGCTCCAATTGCACAACAACCACAAGCATTGCCTGAACCACAGCCTTCCCAATCTCATCAACAAGTCAACCTCAACAACACAGCTTCTTCACCCCAGGAGTTGTTGACTGGAGCAGTTTACTAGATGACATGTCTGGTCATGAACACTGTTCTCAGGTGCTGGTCAACACGGTGGTGACAGTCCATTTGGAAATCTAGCTCTTATGGCTTTGGATTTTGCTGATACTTCATCCTCTAATGCCTCTACACCAAGGTATCACAGGTATCCTCTGAGGCAAAAGCCAATTATGTTCTGACACATGCATAGCAGCATTTGCATCTATTAGAGAAGCAAATGTAGCTTTAATCAACAAGAACATTGAGCTAGAACAAATAATTTCCAAAAACAAAGCTGAATTTGAGTCTGTGCTTAATGATAAAAATGATGAGATTTACAAACTGAAATGCCAAATAACTGATGATAAGGCTAGGGAAGAGATACTTCTAGAGAAGTATAAAGATCTCAAAGAAACCCTTGCAGTTACCCAGGTAGAGTGTGATAGATGGGTACAATCATGCAAAGGTTTTGAAATGCTTCTTAGTAAGCAATCTGCTTCTAATGTGAAGTTTGGCATTGGTTACAATCACACTGCTCCACCTACAGATTTTACTCCAAGAGCAGAGGTAGAATCTGATGGTGAGAGTGATAACCAATCCATCTCATCATGTGATCTACTTTCTGATACAGCACAATCAGAAGTAGCAGTCAGCATCAAGCCTCTCTGAACCTATCAGCTGATGTTGATGGTTCAAATGCTACACTCACATGATCAATGAGTTGATCAACTCAGGAGTTAATTCTGAAAGTCCTGAAAGGACTAGAGAGCAGGATTTAACACCTGAAGTTCAACTCCAACTGCTGTCAGTACTGAGAGAAGAAAACTGTCAGTAGAAAGAGTTTGAAGACTACTAAAGAGGCAGTCGAGAAAGCAAACAATGCTTCCAAAGCATTGAAGAGCAAGTCTCTAGTTGCTTCACCCTCTTTAGTTGATGATCAACCTAAGATGAAGAAGAAACCATGTGAAGTATGTGGTTTGTTCAATCATCTTACAGATGATTGCTGGTACAAAACAGGTTCCAAACTCAAAAAAAAGAAGAATTAAAGAGAAAATGGTAAAAATGAAAACTGAGTTTGAGACCACATTTGTATCAGCAACATCAAATCCTGTAACCCTTAAGTCCTCAAAGAAATCCAAAAGGAAGGGGTTAAATAGGTGACAGCTGAGAGTGCTCAGAAGAAGAAGGTGCAACATAGGAACTTATCAAACTCCACTGGCAATGTGTCTGATGAGCTGAAAGCTTTATCACAAAATCAGACACAGTTGGTTATGATGGTTCAACATCTGTTGGGTAGAGTTAACCAACTAGATGCTCCTATGTTGAAACCACAAAAAGGAGATCCAAGCCAAAGGATTCCTCTTCTTCACCATCTTCTTCCTCTCAGGCTGTTGTTTCAAATAAACCTGTTAGTTTACCATCTATTGATGAGACCAGGCCCAAAACCAAAAAGGTTTGGTCTCTAAAACTAACTGATTGTTTATTTTTGCAGGGTTCTCCAACATGCCAAAGTAGCATCTGGTATGTAGACAGTGGGGGATCTATGCACATGACTGGGACAACTCTCTTCTTCATGACTACTCTCAAGGAAAGAAGGGATTTGTTTCTTTTGGCAATGATGCTAGGGGTTACATCATTGGTAAAGGCTTTGTCTCCGATGGAGAAATCAAATTTGATGATGTTAATCATGTGGAAAATCTCAGGTACAATCTCTTGAGTGTCTGTCAAATGTGTGATAAAGGCCATGTTGCTCTTTTCACCAGTCAGAACTGTAGGATTCTGTCATCCAAAGTTTTGCACTTGATTGACAAGGTGTTGGATGATCACACTCTCCTGAGAGCCAACAGGATAGGAAGAGTGTATGCCTTAGATCTTTCCAAGAAAATAGATCTCAAAGGCAATCCTTGCCTATTTTCCAAAGCCTCTTCTCAAGAATCTAAACTGTGGCACAGAAGGCTGGGTCATGTTAATTTCAAAAACATGAATCAGCTTATCCACAACAGTTTAGTCAGAGGCTTACCAATAAAGGAGTTCCACTGTGATGAAACCTGCACTGCTTTTTAAAGGAAAAACACACAAAGTCTCATTCCCTCCTATTGAAGAGCCTAAGTCCACTGCCTGCTTGCAATTACTGCATATGGATCTATTTGGTCCTGTGAGAGTGATGAGCATGGCAAAGAAGAAATACTGTCTGGTAATGTGGATGATTACTCCAGATTTGTATGGACTTTCTTTCTACATTCAAAGGATGAGGTTGCTCAGAAGTTATTAACTTTGTGTTGTATATTGAGAAGCAGTATTCCCTTCCAGTCAGTGTATCAGGAGTGATAATGGAACTGAATTCAGGAATCATACACTTGATGAATTGTATCTCTCAAAGGGAATCAAAAGGCAGTTTAGCATCCCCAGGACTCCAGAACAAATGGAGTAGTGGAGAGAAAGAACAGGACCCTCATTGAAGCTGCAAGGTCCATGCTGGCTGACTCTGGTTTGCCACTGACCTTTTGGGCTGAAGCTGTCAACACAGCTTGCTATGTGCAAATAGAGTTTTAGTAAATCAGAGGTTGATGAAGACTCCATATGAAGTTCTCCATCATTTGGCTCCTCTGATTTCATTTTTCAAAGCATTTGGATGTCCCTGTTTTATTCTCAACACAAAGTCAACTCCATAAATTTGATCCTAAGGTGGATGCTGGGTATTTTGTTGGTTATTCATCTACTTGCAAGGCATACAGAGTCTTCAACTGCAGAACAAAGATAGTTGAAGAGACTCTGCATGTGAATTTAATGAATCTCCTTTGGACAAGATTCCACAAAACCCTGTGGAGTTGTTTGATTTGGACATACTGCAATATGTTCCTTATCAACCTCTAGCTGTTGCAGATCCTGTGGCTCAATCATCTTCTGCAGCATGTCTTCCACCTGGTGGTATTGATGATGATGATGATAATATCAATACTCACCTATTCAAGTTTAGTGACCAACTGCCTGTGTCTGCTAAACTTGATGTTCCTGTAGCTTCAGCAGTTCCATCCACACAAATGCTGATGAGATCTCTGTTTCCTCTGCATCTTTTGAGTTACCATCAAATTCTTGGTTTCAAGAGTCTACATCAACATCTGCTGCTGCTGAAGGTTCTACAAACACTTGCACAGATCTCATTGTTTATCAAGAACTGAAGAATCACCCCATGTCTCAGATTATTGTTGATATCAATGCTGGTGTTTCAACCAGAAGTCAATTGTCTAACTTCTGCTTCTATGCTCCCTTCATCAGTCAGCTAGAGCCAAAGAACTACCATGTTGCTTTGAGAGACAATGGATGGGTTGAAGCTATGCAGCTTGAGCTACTTCAGTTCAAGAAACAGCAAGTGTGGGAACTTGTTCCTCTTCCCCCAGGTAAGTGTGCAATAGGCACTAAATGGGTGTTTAGGAATAAAACCGATGAAAATGGGATTATTGTTAAGAACAAGGCTAGACTGGTTGTACAGGGGTTTTCACAAGAAGAAGGTATTGATTATGATGAACCTTTGCCCATGTAGCCAGACTAGAGGCAATCAGATTGTTCTTAGCCTATGCTGCATTCCACAATCTTAAAGTTGTTCAAATGGATGTTAAAAGTGCATTTTTATATGGTAAAATAAAGGAAGAAGTTTTGTGTGTCAACCACCAGGCTTTGAGGATAATAAACATCCTGAATGGGTGTACAAACTTGATAAGGCTCTTTATGGGTTGTAACAAGCTCCTAGAGCCTGGTATGAGACACTCTCTACTTTTCTTCTTAAGAATAATTTCACTAGAGGCTCCATTGATAAAACTTTGTTTATTAAGAAGGTGGATCAGCATAAGCTACTTGTTCAGATTTATGTTGATGATATTATTTTTGCATCCTCTGATCCCCAGTTGTGTGATGATTTTACAACATTAATTAAAAAGAGGTTTGAAATGAGTGCAATGGGAGAATTACAGTTCTTTCTAGGCTTGCAAATCAAACAAAAGGCTGATGGCACCTTTATTCATCAGTCAAAATATACAAAAGATCTTTTGAATAAGTTTGATTTACAAAACTGTAAGCCCTGTTCTACTCCCATGTGCAACACCACACAACTGGATGCTGATCAGAAAGGTAAAGCTGTTGATGAAACGCTTTACAGATGTATGATTGGGTCCTTGATGTATCTAACAGCTTCTAGACCAGATATTATGTTTGCTACATGTGTTTGTGCTAGATTTTAGGCTGCTCCTAAAGAGTCTCATTTGATTGCAGTCAAGAGAATCTTTAGATATTTGCAAGGTACACAATCTCTGGGTTTATGGTATTCCACTGGACACTCTTGCAATTAGTTGCTTTTTCAGATAGTGACTATGCAGGGTGCAAGTTAACTAGAAAGTCAACTTCTGGTGGTTGTCAATTCCTAGGCAACTGTTTGATTTCTTGGCAGAGTAAGAAACAAACATCTGTTCCTACATCAACTGCTGAAGCCAAGTACATTGCTGCTGCAAGTTCCACTTCTCAGGTACTCTGGCTTCAAACCAACTTCTGGATTATGGCATTACAGAGACTAAGACTCCATTGTTAATGGATAGTGCTTCAGCTCTGTGTATTGTCAAAAATCCAGTCCAGCACTCTAGGACCAAACATATAGAGATCAGACATCATTTTATTCGGGATTGTTTTGAAAAAGGTCTGATTGATCCTAAGTTTGTGCCTAGTGCTGATGAGCTTGCAGATATTTTTACTAAGCCTTTGTAGTTTCTACTTTCCAAAACCTTGTGTTAAGGCTTGGTATGCTGCAGCTAGAATAAGTGACAACTACTGATGATGTCAGTAGTATTACTGATGATCATTGTACCCATGTCACATATAAGTACTGGTGAGATCCTTTCCCTCAGTAGTTTTTTATAACTACTGATGGCTAAATGCCTCACAAGTACTGAAGTACTTTATCTGTTCCAAACTACTGATGTAGTTAAAACTACTGATATAGTTACATTACTGAAATCAGTATAAACAGATAAGTACTGATGTCCTATGAAACACCTAAAAATCCGATGCAAAGTCTGATGAGTAAGTGTTGAGTGTCACATGAAACAGCTGAAAGGCTATGAATTGACAATAACTACTGAAGAGAACTTTCTCTTCAGTTGTTTCAACAACTGCTGTTTCATTCTAAACAACTGAAGCAAAACCATGTCTTCAGTAGTTTATATAACTACTGATGACTAATACCAATCTTCTGTTGTTTACAACAGCTGATGACAAAACCACTGTCTTCAGTAGTTCACAACTACTGATGACAAACACCAAGTCCTCAGTTGTTTCAATCATCTGAAGTCAAAACCACGGTCTTCAGTAGTTTTCTAACTTCTGATGCCTAACACCACGACTTCAGCTGTTTCAAACGTCTGAAAGGATAATACCATGTCAACAGTCGTTTAAAACTACTGATGACTAACCCACATCCTTCAGTCGTTTTCTTACCTGTACCCTATAAATATCCCTGACCTAATCCTTCAATGCTTCATCTTCTTCAAACCTAACGTTCCTCTCCGAAACTTCTCTCTTCTCAATGGCGTCCATGCAAATTAAACCGCGACACAACTATGTTGCCTACCTTACTAAATCGCCTGTCTGGGATAAGTTCGATACTGCTATCGATCTTATGGTTCAGTCCCAATACAAAACGGCATTTCTTTTGAATCTCATTCTCCATGCCGAATCTCTCCAACAGTTTTGATGAACGTTACTATTACCACTTGGGGAAACAACACACCATCTCTCCAGTCGGTTGTCAACAACAAAGAAGTGGTCATCACTCCTGCAATAATCCGACAAATTCTTCATCTGGATGATGCTATTTCTCCTGCTGGATATCCCAAGGGCACCACAGATCTATCCTTTGCCCAACATGGATATCAAGGCAATCTCAGTGCCTCCACTATCATGAAGAAACATTTCCATGACGCCGAACGCCTAATTTTTCACATGGTGAATGTATGTTTGGCTCCTAAGACTTCGTCTTGGGATCAAATGTCGACAAAGTGGCAGCAGGTAATGTATTCTATTCTTGAGCAACAACCTTTAAACTTTTCAGAAATAATATTTTCGGAGCTCAAGGATATGCTCAAAAACTAACTGCTAACCGTTGGATACTATATCCACGGTTCTAATGGCCATCATTACAAACCAGCTAATGCTGAGGACTTGTTGGCCTGGGAGTCCCTGCTACGGCTGTTCTGCCGAAAGTATACTCCCGGCACAACTCTGACCAAACACTCAAATTGGCTGCCAAGTTGCGCAAACCCACGCAGCTGGAACCCACAGCCACCACCTCCAAATCAAAAGTCCCCACCAAACCCACCAAAAAGAAACCCAAAACGGCTACTCAGGGAATTGAGTCCCCTGAGGATGCCCCTGCAACACAAACGCATAGATATCCACTAGTCCAAACCCCCTAGTGGATACAATGACTCTTCCAGCCATAGCCGCTCAGGCTTCCTCTCAACAGGAGCCTGCAGCAACCACACAAGGGGTACCTACATATCTGGGATCCTCCTCACTGAGGAGATTGCCATTGAAAAGCACCAACCTCCCCAGGTGCACACTGCTTCTATCCCTTCACCCCATCCAACCGCCCCTCACAGCCCAACTTTAATAGTTGCACAAGTGCTGACTCAACTGCACTCCTCACCCCCTCCCCAGAAACACTTACTACTACTAGGAACACCTCTACAATTGAGGGGGAGGAACACAATGCAATTGAGAACCCACAGCACAGGGGTTTACCACTTCTATCTCCTGGTAGATAAGGAGCTTAGAATATCTAGTGAGCTGCCACCTCTTCTGAATCACACATGATCAGAATGAGGCTGGTAACATTGCTAAGACCTCACTAGAGGCAACAGCTGATGATGGACATTGTCCTGAGGCTGGAAGTCCCCAGTACCAAGCAAAAGGGGCACATGCAACAACTGGTCTACACCCAGTGCATGTCAATCCTGCTCCAAGCAGGAGGTCAGATGATTCAGCTTCGCTGATGATGACCTGGGCTTTTTCTACGATGTTCTTGCCCAGAACACAATCCTTGAAGAGAAAGTCAGTAGGCTGCAAAACCTACTTGACCAACTTTCACAAGGAGAAAGACCATCTGCCTCCACCAACCCACAGATGGCACCTTTAGTTGAAGGTTCCCCAAACACTGAGCCACTCCAAACTCAACCACCTGCCTCTGCTTCAGGCCCTATTTCTCAGGAACAGAACCCTCCAGAGCAAATAGGTGCTGTACTTCAAAATTCCCTCCCTCTCATCACACCCATAATCACTGATATTGTGACTAAAGCCATTGATGAGAGGCTTTCCTCTCAACTTTACAACCCTTGATTGATGCTGCTGTGCAAAAGACACTTTCTGCTGTACAAACCCCTCCTCCAATGCATCCAAAAAGGGGGAGAGTACTGCAGTGAAGAAAAGAAGAGGAAAAGAATAGAGGAAGAGAAGGAAGAGAAGCAAGCCCAAGAGGAGGAGAAGAAAAGCAACCTCTGCTCACTTACAGCGAAAGAAAAGTGCTTGATGATCATACTGCTGAAGACAAATCCTTGGAAGAGCTGGTAAAAGAAGCTGATACTACACACAGCCGATCCATGGATAATAATTGAAAAACTCTTCAGACAAGGGTTTGATACAGCCACATTGGATAGTGAGATCAGAAGGTTGGAAGTGCAAGAAATTCAAACCGATGGGCTGGGTATGATGCTCTTGAAAAAGAGAGATTGGAGATCATGATACGTTTCATTGCAAAATACTTAGGAAGATCTTTAATGGAGATTCGCGCGTGGACCAGGGACAGTATTCTGGCTATAGCCACCAGAATCTGTCTGTCTGAGCAATTCCACAAGGGGATTATTGTTGAAGCCCTTGATGAGGCTGGGGCTGGTAAAAGGTTGGAAATGGCTAAACTTACAAAGGCGAAACTTACTACAAAGATGCTGGATCAACCTTCCCTCCACCCACTCAAACACAGCCTACCCCTCAAATCTCCAAACCAATCTCTAAGCCAAAGTCAAACATCCTCATTCTTCAAACCAATTCCCTTACCAACCAACCATCATCCAGTGATGCACCTAGAAGGAGGAGAAGGGTGCTGAGGATGGAAGAAGAAGAAGAAGAAGAGGATGAAGATGATAGTCTGCCACTCTCTGCTGTTCTAAAGCTACCAAAACCCAGAAGTCAACCCTGATCACACCTGACTCTCAAAGGGAATGGTCAAAGTCAAGATAGAAGATGAAGAACAGCAGAAACAGCATGATGAGCAACTATTGAAGATGTTTGACAAGGAATTTCCTCAGTCATCATCTATACAAGCCATGAAAAGGCATGCTCAGAGGCTGTACACTCTCAGGCACACTTTTCAGTATCAGAAGGAGAGAGTGAGAGTATGGCCAGACCCCAGGGTGAGTTCTAGAATCCATAAAAGAACTATTCCACACAGATACAATGGCCAGGTTAGAAAAACAATAGATTCTACCATCATGTTGGCCATTGTGGTCACACCTTGGGAAATCATTGATGAATTCAAGAAAGCTCATCAAGCAAAGATGACCCCTCAAGCCTTACTAGAAAACAAGATGATTAAAAAGGGTTGTTATATAAAAAGCTTGAAGACATCCAGAAGAATGAGCTCCAGTTACTCCTTGAAGGCACCCATCCTGATGAATTTGTCTATAGGGAGGTAACTACAGTGGAGCTGAAAAATAGCAGGACCATGAAGTACTTATCTGAGTACTATGGTCCAGAGTTCTTCTTCGAAGGAGGAGTAGAAGAACTCTCTAAGGAGGAACAAGTTGTTCTCCTGGAGGCCTATGTTCGAGAGTCATACAGACTCATTATGGGGAAGTAAATCTCATGAATGGGATAACAACTCTGTGTCCAGTTCCCCAAAACAGAGTTCCCATTCATACCTTGCCAAACAAATATCTGAGATTTCTTCCTAGGCCGGAGCTTACATGGGTCATCTTCTCTACTGATCAAGAAGGAAAAAGACCAACATTTTGCCAACAATAAGTGGGATTAAATAATTTAGAGGTTTTGGCTGCATTGGTTCAGGGGGAGTTTGTTGGACCAAAAGAACCAATGAGCCAAGATCAGAAAACCTCTAAGTCCCACATGGTATCACAACAACTGCTGAAAGCTTCATCAGCAGTTTGACAAGTGCTGAAGACTTCAACAGCTGAAGAACTAAAGTGCTGAAGTACAACAGCTGAAGAACACAAGTACTGAAGCTGAACAGCTGAAGAACACAAGTACTGAAGCTGAACAGCTGAAGAATACAAGTGCTGAAGCTGAAAGACCAAAGTACTGAAGTACAACAGCTGAAGAGTTTACAAGTGCTGAAGATCAACAACTGATGTACAAAGTCTGAAGACAAAGACTGAAGACATCAGCTGATGATATCTACTGAAGTCATCAGCTGATGAAACATCTGAAGGTTAAAGTCTGAAGATCAAGTACTGAAGCCTCAGTAGTTTGTCACAACTGCTGAAGAGTACTTCTTCAGTAGTTGTGATATCAGTAGTTTTATTTCTAGTTTCAGTAGTTTTGTAAAACGACTGAAGAGCTTGTTCTTCAGTCGTTGTAGTTTCAGTAGTTTTATATTTCAGTAGTTATAACAACTGATAACACTTGGAACTTTTTGTAAGAAGATGTCAGCTATTTTGACATCTTCAGTAGTTGTGTTTCAGTTGTAATAAATCTGTTAGATGTCACTATCAAGTGACATCAGCAGACGTCACATCTCTTATATAAGAGGTGTCGACCTAATCATAATTGTGACATTCTGTTACCATGAAAGCGAATATTGAATGAAATATATTTGCAGATATTCTCTCTCTCTATAACGTCTTTGTTCTTCATTGATATCGTTTTGTTCTTGTGAATCGACTAATTCATTGTTGAATTCCGCTGCAATACTCTTCAATCAATCAAACATAGATCACTGATCCTAACATATATGGTTTTCAAGAATGCAGTATAGTGCTTTCTCTATGCTCTATTACAAGTGTTACAAAGCATGATTCAAAGATACAAGAACATGAGAAACTTATACTACATCCTACAGCCAGCTATACTTTGAAAGCCAGCTGGATACAATTGACTAGACACAAAACAAAATCAATTGTGGAGTCAAAAGGCAGATTGCCTTTTGACTAGTGACTATGACATGCCATAGCTCACAACCCTTATCTATTACAAAAAGGATAAAGTACATGAAATAGAAAGCAGACTCAAGACCTCAATCTACAGTTACCAAAAGCATGGACCTTTTCCACAACTCATGTAAGTTGGTGACCTTACAGAGGTGCAGCGGAAAGGTGTCCAGCTTTATGGAAAAGTACATCAGATAAAGCATGTGTTAAAAGTCTTTGGAAGAAATCTGTCTTCATGAGTTGAAGCTTCGGAAGACTTTGTCTCTGAGGCTTCGAAAGACTTCATATTTGGCTTCGGAAGATATTGGTCTTGGCTTCGGAAGATTTCACACTTAGAATATTTCTGTTGTATGTGTGAAACTTCCTAAGCATTCTTCTTCAATACACTTGTGCAGCATGCAGGATAGACATTGAATGTTTAGGTTGCATCAGCCTCTTTATTAATCTCTACAAACTCCCCCTAGGCTGATGCTACCAAAACACTTAGTAGATTTCAGATGTCAACAATCCTCATTAGGATGATCACCAATCATTTCTTCATAAGGTGATCAGGATCCTTCAGACTATCAAGTGTCTTCTCATATCAAAAAGGTGATGCAGAGGCAACTGAAACATATATTGCCATGTGTAAATGTCTTCAGTGCCTTGATCTCTAATAACATGCCATCTTTCTGGATTTGTGGTGTATGTCCAAGACAAGATGGGTCTTCCTGATGCTAGAGGAGCTGTTTGAATTGGAGTTGATGTAGCATCCTCTGGCTGCACAACCTCAAGATGTTCTGACTCATCCTGGGGTTTAGAAGAGGGTGCAGTCTTCTTCTTCTTTGGCTTTGGTTTAGAAGCCATCCTCTTCTTTCTATTTGTAGATTTTAACTGAGAAGACTGGCCTGCAGTACCGGATTGATCTTCATTGTCTTTCTCAGTTGGGACTTCCTCTCTTTCAGGCTTAAAAAGAAAGGAAGGTTGACCCTGTTGTGGATCAGAAGATGAAGCTTGCTGAGTTTCAGCAGGAGGTCTAGGTTGTGTTGTCTCTGGTTGTTCAACCTTAACCTCCACTCAGGTGGGGCTTGACTTGGAGTGGAGTGTAAGTCAATGAGCTCTCCACTTTTGATCTTCTGCTTGATCACCCTAATATGCTCATCCATAGTGGATAGAGACATAGGGCCAAGTCTCCTTCCGGAGAATCCATATAGCTTCAAGAAGCTCATCATCCTTTGCCTATCAGCAGACTTCTTCATGCTCTTTGGATGATAGTTCTTGATTTTGCAGCTTCTTCCCTTAGCTTCTTCTTAGTTGTCTTTCTATCCTTGATTATCTCAAGTTCAACTTGTTTTAAGTACTCAAACTCAACATAGTCATAAGACAAGGGAAGGAGTGCATCTGCCTGATAGAAGCCTGTGGCACGCAGGTAGTTGATCATCTTGATCCTTACTTCTTCTTTGTCTACCTGAGGTTCTTGTTGAACCACATCTTCTTGTGCAGAACTTTCCTGAACTAGGGAGAGGGTAGGTATATCCTTGTATAGTCTTTTTCTTCTTCTCTTTTCTTTGACTTGTACTAGAAGCTCTGCATCTTCTGGCTCCTTCTTCTCCTTTGACCTTTCCAGATCAACCAGTTCATTCAACTCTTCTAAGGGGAGAGAGATGACACTGTCTATGTCATAGTTCCTTGTCTGCAGGTAAATTATCCTGACTGCAGTTAACTTATCATTCTGAGTATTTGGTCTAGGGTAGCCCTGATAGCAGACTCCATGAGTCTTGAACACTCAGCTGAGGAACCTTCTCCCCTTAGCCTCCTTTTCCTCTCTCTCTCCTCCTCCTCAATCTCCTCAGATGTCATCTTTCTTTTCCCTTTGTCACTCACAGACCTTTGTGACTTAGGGGGGAGAGAGCTTTGGCCTTCATTGCTTGTTGCAGCATCTGAGCGCTAACCAGAGAGAGGTTGAGAAGCACCTTCACCAGCAGGTGTCTCAATAGGACTGTGGATCTCTGCAGCAGTTGATGATGATGAGACAGGGGTCTCAGGTTCTGCCACTGGGCCTTAAGTCAAGGTTTCCCCTATGAAACTAATCTTAGGGTCTGCCTCAACATCCAGTTGACCGATGGCATTGCCTATTCCCTAAGTCTCCTTCTTAAGCTGAGCTCTGTAGTGATACTGTCTTGGATTCTTTGAGCCAGTCTGTCAGCTTGTCTTGATTTGCTTGGGTTGACAAGTGGCATGTTGACTAAATCCAGACCTTCATAGTAGTTCAAAGTCTGAAAATTGAAGACTTCTCGCTGTCCTTGAACTCTTACGATGATTAGGGTTTTCCTGATGTTGTCATATCTCCACCTAATGATGTGATTTGAAGATGGTGAAGATGACATAGCCCTTGGTATCCCATCCTCAACAAACTCTATATGAATGAGTCTGTGTAGTCCACATCATTGTGAATTTGAGAAGGTTGCTGAGAATGCACAATTGCAAGTGAGGATGGTGAGTCCTCAATGTCCACTCTCTCTGAAGAACTCCCAGGTTCTGTAACTGTGATGACTTTTTCCCCCTTTTTGGTAGCATCACCCACTTGCATTGGTGAGTTGGAAGATAGGTCAATCACATCCATAGGTTCTTGTGTTCCTGGTTGAGCTCTTCTTAAGGGTCTCCCAACTAGTTTTTCCTTATGATATGAAATCTTAAGTTGCTGATCATTGATCCTGTTGTGTAAGGTAGTCACCTGAGATTCAAGGTGACTAACCTTTGAGACTAAACAGTTGCATGTTTTAGTCAGTTTGTGCACCTTTAGTCTCAGATTCCCCTTATCTTCATTAGAAGACTCATTGGGGGATGAGATGATTGGACCAAAGTCCTCTCTCTCACCACCAGCTTTAGGTTCTTGGCTGCTGGTTTTCCTCTGCTCACTAGCAATCTCAGTTGAGATGTCAGTGGGTTGAGTTGCCATGGTTGAGGTCTTAATGATGTAATCACTTTCAGAAGTGAGAGCCTCTTTCATATGGACATCCTGAACAGGTTTAGAAGTGTCCAACTCAGTTGTAGGTGACTAATGTGGGATAGATATAGGAGACTCAGGAGCATTCATCTCTTTGAGTAGGGGTAAAGAAGAGAGACTCATTATATTCACTGAAACCTAGATCTTCATCAGTATAGAAGTCAAAGTTGGGAATTGGTTGGTTGAGATCTATAGGCTGGGGATGGTAACTGTCCCCTGAAGGTTGATCACTTGAGTGTTAACACTCAGAGTGATGGCTTAAGGAAGTTGGGCTAATGAGCTCATCAGGCTGAGCATGAGGAACCTCAGCACTGATTCTTAGAGAAGTGGGAGCTCCAGTGTCCACTTCTTCCTGTATGGGTGAGTATATGGGGGCCTCCACAGATTGAATAGTCTGAGCAGGGGTTCGTTTGGATTTTCTTTGGTAAGTGATGGTGATTTGAGGCTGTGTGGGTGGTTGGGAGGTAGCAGGTGTGGGCTTAACACTAGCTTGTGCTGCTAGGTTGTCACCTTGAGCAATGAGCTCTAACATTTTTGGGACAAAGGCTGTTTCTACCCCAGAGAAGCCAACAGTGGGCTTTCTTAGTATTTTAAAGATGTCGGGCTTCATTTGTCCCAATTTAAGAAATTACCTGTTTCCCTCAACTGTGAGCCCAGTTCATAGTTAAGAATGTACTGGACATAGCTAGGAAACATGTAATATTCTAAGGAGTCTAAATTAGCAAGTAAATTGGTATAAACAAACTGAGAATACCTGAATTTGACCCCTGAACCATTCCATGGATTATGAAGGAGAGATCCTCAGGAATCTGGTCCCATCCACCATGCTTGTTTGATAAACTGTGGATGACCGCATGGAGCAAGAATCTCCACTGGGATGAGACCTTCCCTTTCCTAAAGGTCTTTAATAGAAATCTCCCTCATATCCCATCTGCTCAAAGGAATGATTGACAACTTCCTTTGGGAAGAACACCTCACCTTCTTCATCATCTAGCTGAAGATGCCTATTGATGATGGCTGGAGTGATAAATGTTGTTCTCCCCTGCACTGTGGAAGACAATGCCTTCTCCCCATCCATAATGACCTCTTGGCAGGTCTTCCAGAAATCAAGCAGTTGATCCTCATAGAGAGGAGGATCAATGGTTAGGATGGTGAAGTAGTTAGACTGAGCTAAAAATCGACAAAAATCTGAGAAATGAGGATCTTTCTCAGAGCTTAACAGAGCAACCAGATTATGTTGCCTGTGTAGCTGCATGATAAAGCTGGGATCATTTTTGTGAGCAAGGTTGGCCATTTTGAGGTAGCTTAAGATGAAGAAAGAAGGCAGAAAGAAATTTCAGAGAGAAATTTAGGTTTTTAGGTTTTAGAGGAAGAACAGATGATCGAAAGAGGGGGAAATCGGGGTTTATATGTGAGAGGGATTTCAGATAAAATTTAATGAAAGAGGATAAACTTTGAAATCCGGATGTCGGTCCCACCTCTGAAAAAGTAGTTTACTTTTGCTCAAAAAGTAGTTTTCTTGGAAGTCAAAAAGCTTCCGAAAGTTAATTATCTTTGGAAGTTTTCATTAAAAAGGCTTCCGAAGCTAAAATAACTTCAAAAGAATTTCCTGAGAGTTTTGAGAATTTTGCTTCGGAAGAGAAATTAAAACTTGAGTGCTTTGTATATAAAAAACAAAGCTTCGAGAGTTAATTTTGCTTCGGAAGTAAATGGTCCTTGAAAATAAGTAATTGTTGATACAAGTATTTAAGCTTCGGAAGATAGATTTGAGAACTCTTCCGAAGGTAAACTTTTTTTTAGATACTTATTTATTTTGAAGGCATGATTTGCTTCCGAAGTAAAAGGTAAATTTCGAAGTACCAGAAATTTTCAAAAATCTAAGGAAAGTCTTCAAAAAGAAATTTTCATCCAAAGAAAACATGAGCTTATGAAAGTGATGAACTAGACAACTTAGGACACACATATTTTAAGAAATAATAAGAATTAGTTTTAAGAAAAACTATTCAAAGTTAATCATCCCAATAGCTGATATAAGATATTTAAATCTCTGTCATCAAAAGCCTTTGTAAATAGATCAGCATATTGTTCATCTGTGTGAACTTTGACTAGTTTAATTAATCCCTTTTCATAGTTATCTCTTATTAAATGATACATGATATTGATGTGCTATGTCCTTGAGTGCTACACAGGGTTCTCTGTGATTGAGATAACACTATTGTTGTCTATGTGAATGGGAGTCTCCTTGAAGTTTAACCATAGTCCAACATTTGATTTTGAATCCAAAGCACTTGAGCACAATAGCTTGCAGCAGCAATGTATTCAGCTTCAACAGTTGATGCAAAGACACAAGATTGTTTCTTGCATTGCCATGAGACAACCCTTCCACCAAGGAACTGACATCCCTTAGATATAGACTTTGCAGTCATGTTGCAACCACCATAATCACTATCGGTATAGGCATATAGATTGAAGTTAGGATTCTTAGGGTACCATAAACCAAGTGTTGATGCACCTTTGAGGTATCTTAGAATCCTCTTGAAAGTGATAAGGTGAGACATCTTAGGGTTAGCTTGATATCTTGCACAGATGCATATAGCAAACATGATATCAGGCCTGCTAGCAGTAAGATACATAAGAGACCCAATCATAGTCCTGTATAAGTGCTCATCTACACACTCCCCCTCAAGATCAGGTCCAAGGGAGTGGTTTCTAGCTATGGGTGTCTTAGCAATCTTACAATCAGTCATGTTGAATCTCTTGAGTATGTCCTGAACATACTTTGACTGACTTATGAAGATGCCATCTTCAACTTGCTTCACTTGAATTCCCAGAAAGAAATTGAGTTCCCCCATGACACTCATTTCAAATTTGTCTTTCATCAGCTTCTCAAAGTCTTTGCAAAGCTTTGGATTAGTTGAACCAAACATGATATCATCCACATACACTTGAACTAGCAATATGTCATTTCCCTGTCCTTTTATGAAGAGAGTTCCATCTATAGTACCTCTCTTGTATCCATGTTTACAAAGATACTCAAACAGTGTCTCATACTATTTCCTGGGTGCTTGATGCAGCCCATAAAGAGCTTTGTCAAGCTTGCAGACATAATTAGGATGATCAGGGTCTACAAAACCAGGTGGCTGTTTGACATATACCTCTTCATTAATCACTCCATACAAAAAGGCACACTTCACATCAAGCCGAAAGACCTTGAAGTTCTTGGATGCAACAAATGCAGGAATATCCTAACAGCTTCTAATCTTGCTACTGGAGCAAAGATATCAGTGTAGTAATCCCTTCTTCTTATGTGTATCCTTGAACAACCAGTCTAGCTTTGTTCTTGATGATGATGCCTCTATCATCCTTCTTGTTCCTAAACACCCATTTGGTTCCAATGGTAGTCTTCCCATAAGGAAGAGGACAAAGGTTCCAAACTTTCTGCCTTTTGAATTGAAGCAGCTCTTGTTGCATAGCTTCAACCCAAATTCCATCCTTTAGAGCCTCATCTACTTTCTTTGGCTCTATCTGGGATAAGAAACAAGAGTGAAGACAAACATTTGCTTCATGGGTTTGTCCTCTTGTTCTTACCCCTGAGACAACATCTCTAATAATGTTTGTGGTAGGTTGAGACTTGTGGATCCTAAGCTGAGGGATCACAGCAAGTTGCTGAGAAAGATCTAAATTAGAGAAATTTAGATCTGGCATAGATGTTTCTCCCACCACATCAGCACACTTTTCAAGAGAGACTTGATCCAAGCAGTGTGTGACATCATTGATGTTCTCATCTATGGTGTGGTTAGTGGCATCAAGAAATTCTTGGTCACTTTCACCACCACCATTGTTGTCTTCTACAATTAAGGTGCTCTTATCTGGTTGTGGAGATGAGCTAGAACTTGAAGGCATCCCAGATGTTATCAGCTGAGTTTGTCATTGTAGTGCTGATAGAAACCTCATTTGCAGAAGTAGTTCCAACTGGAGCTGAAGATGTATGACTTGAATGTCTTCTTAGCTCAAATCTTGGATCAGGATCACCTGTATTTAAATTTTCTGTAGATCCTGAAACATTCTCACAAGATTTGTTAAAACAGTTGGTAACTAAATCAAGATCAAATAACCAATCCAAACCAGAACCAGCAACACAGGGTGTGTGTTCATTGAAAGTTACATTGGCTGACTCCACAACAACTCTAGTTCTGAGATTGTATACTCTATAAGCCTTAGCTTGTGAAGAGTATCCAATAAAGTGTCCATCATCTGACCTAAGAAAACCAATGAAAGGTTTCCTCTTGTGCCAAAGTTCATAAGGACTCTTGCCATGAGTCTTAACTACTAAAACATGTTCTGCACATAGCAGGCAGTGTTGACTGCCTCTGCCTAGCAGGTAATGGGTAGCTTAGAGTCAGACAACATGGTTCTCGCAGCTTCAAGCAGTATCCTGTTTCTCCTCTCAGCAACACCATTCTGCTGAGGAGTCTTGGAGCATTATATTGTCTTGTAATACCCTTTTCATCACAGAATGTATCAAGGATTTGGTTCTTAAATTCAGTTCCTTGATCACATCTTATGATCTTGACCTTGTGATCAGATGATTCTCAATCTTTATGATGAAATTCTTTAGAATCTCAAGAGTCTCATCCTTAGTTCTAAGAAAGAAAACCCAAGTGAATCTTGTAAAGTCATCTGTGATCACTAGACAATAAGAGGTCCTTCCTAAACTCATTACACTGGTATGGCCAAAGAGATCCATATGTAACAAGTGTAGGGGTGTAGTGATGTAGTTCCTTTCCTTAGGCTTGTGAGATACCTTATGTTGCTTCCCTTTCAGGCATGAAACACAATGGTCATCACTTGTAAACTCTTTCTTTGGTATTCCAATTACCAAATCATTTTTAATTAATCTATTCATGTTCTTAAAGTTTACATGGCACATTCTTTTATGCCATAGGAAAGACTCATCACTATTTGTTTGAGACAGAAAGCATAAAACTTCTCTAGAGGGAGATGTTTCTTGCAAATCCATCTTGAACATGTTCCCTTTTTTGGGGGCTCTAAGCAGATATGCTCATGAGGAATGACCACACCAGGCTTGAGAACAATGCACTCATGCTCAGTGAAGAGCATGTTATGACTCTGATCACAAAACTGAGATACACTCAGAAGATTGTACCCAAGCTCTTTAACAAAGTGTACCTTATCAATGCTGAGCTTACCATTTGTGACATTGCCCCTTCCAGAAATGTAACCACCTTCATCTCCTCCAAAAGCAACTGGTCCTCCATCAATTCTTTCAAAGTTCTGGAGTAGTGACCTATTGTCTATCATGTGCTTGGAACAACCACTATCAATGATCCAGACATTTTTGTTTGTCTTCAGCTCTCCTTGCACAAAGAAAATGATTAGTTACATTTGGAAACCCAATCCTTGCTTGTCTTGGGCTCATTAAGAGAAGGCAATTCAACAGTAATAGATCTTATGGTTGTGCTAAAAGGATCTGGAGCTGTTGTTGATGGAGAATTCTCAATCACTTGGTCTTTCTTAGACATCCATACCACCTTTGGAGTCTTGGACTTGACCTTCAAACCTTCGAATCTTTTGGAACTTTGGAAGTTTTGATGACTGAACCTTCAGAAGATTCTGCAGACACTGCAGCAGACTTCAGTGCTTCGGAAGAACTCCTTTCTTCCGAGACCAACTTTTCTTCCGAGGGTGATCTTCCACTTCCCTTCCACTTAGACTTGGAGCTTCCGAAGGAAACAAGTTTTCCTTCTGAAGCTTAAATCTTCTTAGAACTCTTTGAAGTCTTTGTACTGGTCATATGGACAGTACCTTTAGGATTGTATGGACAATCCTTAGCAATGTGAGAGTACTTTCACACATGACACACACCATTTTCTTCTTCACAAGAGTTTTTTGCTAGGAACAAGACTTTCTTTGGTCACATCCCTTCTCCACCTTCATCTTTGCAGATGCTGAGATAGTTCCTTTGGGCTGGGAACTGTTCGTAGAGTTTGATGGTCCAGGCTGTGCAGCAGTGGTACACAGCAAATTAGTCTTCTTCTAGTTACTGAGATGAGTTGAACAAGCACCAGAACTCTTAGCAGAAGAGTTTTGGTTGATGTCTTCAATCCCTATCACTTTAAACCCTACATAGATGAAAACTTGTTTCTGCTTAGTGTCAAAAGTAGCCTTGATCTCTTGAGCCTTCCTTGCCTTTCTTTCAATCTTTCTGATCAAGTTCTTTCTCATGGACTTGGTCATCACAGTCTTCTTCTTCTCCTCAGAAGGATAGTGGCCCTTCTTAGAATCCTCCTCTTCACTCTTCTCAGAGGAATCTTCACTATCTCTTCTTCATCCTTTTCACTTATAGGATCTATGAGAGGAAGCTCATCTTCACAAGTTCCACACGCAGGAGATCTTACAGATAGGATTGTGTGCGGAGGAGCTATCTCATCAGATCCCAATCCCTGCCTATTTTGATAGCACACTTTGTTATACAGGGATGAGGATATCATGTTCTTGAAGGTCTCTTCTTCAAGAACACTCTTTTCTGCCCTGGCTTTGCTGATCAGAAGCTCAGCCTAGCACTCAGTTAACTTGGTTATGAGATCTTTGATTTGAGTCCTAAAATCTGTGTGTTCATGTTTTAGAACTAAAATGGTTTTCTTAAGATCCTCTATCTTCAGTTTATAATCATTTTCAGACTTTCTAAAATCAGATTTTAAAATGTGTAAGGACTTAAGGTCAGATCTCATCTCCAGGTTATAGGACCTGCATCTATTAACTTTAGCAATGCATTTAGGAGTACAGAGATGTTCCAATACCTTGGCTTCATCATGATCTGCCATCAATGCTTGGTTAGGAGAAGCATCTTCCACCTGAAAGCTCCAGTCAAAGCCTCCTTTTTCAATAGCAACAGCAGCCTGCTGCTTTGACTTCTCATTCTGGAGAGCTTTGTTAGTGTAGTTTGGTCTGGACTATGTTTGGCCACCATTTGTTTTAGGTGCCTTACACTCTTTGGCAAAGTGGCCCATCAAGTTATAGTTGTAACACTTGACTTTGCCTTTGTCCAGGCCAAACTTTCCACTGATTGTATTGCTTGGAAACTTCCTTCTGGTCCTCTTGTAGAACTTCTTAGCTCTGTGAGTAAGAAGAGCCATCTGTTGGACTATTTCCATGTATTCCAGATCATTTGGATGAATACAGTCCATGTCTTCAAGAGTGAAAAGAGAGTTGCCACAACTTTCATCAGAAGACACCAAAGCTTGAGAAGAGCTTGTCTCTTGGAATGGGCTTCCTTGAGTGTAGTTCTCCCTTGGTGTCTCTGGGAAGGTGATGAAAGGGCCCTTTGGTGAGTTGTCAGGGTAGCTAATGAGATGATGTTTGGGTTCTATGCTGTCCCTTTCAACCATATGTAGGGTTGAACCCATTTTATTGTTGGAGTTGCCAGATGAACCTTGCATGTTCATCTCCATCTGGTAGCCACTGAGATTCCCATATAACACTGTCAGAGTAAGAGTTTTAACCACACAGTAGTGTGTGCATTGCCTAGGAAGTGAGGACATGAACTTCCTTACAATGTCTATGTTCTTAAGAGAAACTCCTCCATCCACTAGGGCATCCACAATCTCAACATACCTGAAGTACTGTTGAGTCATGGTTTCACTAGTTTTGAAGGTGAAGTTTTCAAACTGCTGCTTCAGGAGATCCTTCTTGTTCTCTTTGGCTTCAGAGGAACCCTCATACATCAGTTTCAGTACATCCCACAGCTGCTTGGCTGTTTTGCACTTCTTGAAACCTCTGTACACAGAGTTTGGAAGGGCAATTTGAAGGGCTGTCATGGATTTTCTATCAATCTCTATTCTCTTCCTATCTTCATCGAAGTAGTTAGCCACATCTTTGGGGATCATACCAGCACTAGTAGCAGAAAGGGTGCTAGATATGAAAGGTCCATTCTCAATAGACTCCCACATTCTTGAATCAAGAGACCTGATGAGACCTTCCATTCTTAAACAGCAGGTATCAAACTCATCAAGAGTGATCAGTGGGGACTTGTGCATGGTTCCAGTTTCCATATCAGTCTTGGAAATGGCTGCCATTTGAAAAGTTTAGTATTTGTGTGTGTGAGGGATCTTAAGATGGTGAGATCTTATATCAAGAGCCTAAAAAGCTCTGATACCAAATGCAGGATCGTTGAAGGGGGTTTCAATTACAACACAAAGAGGAGATTAACTAAACCTAATCAAACAGTATGACTGGATTAACCAAGGTAAGACACTAAGAACACAAGTAATGAAAGAGATAGAACACAAAGAACACAAGTATATGGTTTTCAAGAATGTAGTATATTGCTTTCTCTATGCTCTATTACAAGTGTTACAAAGCATGATTCAAAGATACAAGAACATGAGTTACTTATATTACATCCTACAGCTGGCTATACTTTGAAAGCCAGCTGGATACAATTGACTAGACACAAAACAAAATCAATTGTAGAGTCAAAAGGCAGATTGCCTTTTGACTAGTGACTATGACATGCCATAGCTCGCATCCTTATCTATTACAAAAAGGATAAAGTACATGAAATAGAAAGTTACAGACTCAAGACCTCAATATACAGTTACCAAAAGCATGGACCTTTTCACCAACTCATGTAAGTTGGTGACCTTACAGAGGTGCAACGGAAAGGTGTCCAACTTTATGGAAAAGTACATCAGATAAAGCATGTGTTAAAAGTCTTTGGAAGAAATCTGTCTTCATGAGTTGAAGCTTCGGAAGACTTTGTCTCTGAGGCTTCGGAAGACTTCATATTTGGCTTCGGAAGATATTGGTCTTGGCTTCGAAAGATTTCACACTTAGAATATTTATGTTGTATGTGTGAAACTTCCTAAGCATTCTTCTTCAATGCACTTATGCAGCATGCAGGATAGACATTGGATGTTTAGGTTGCATTAATCTCTTTATTAATCTCTACAATTAGGATGTGAGCTATGGATGTCATAGTAACTAGTCAAAAGGCAATCTGCCTTTTGACTCTACATTGATTTGTTGTTGTCTAGATCATGTATCTAGTTGGCCCTCAAAGTATGGTCGGCTATAGAATGTAGTATAAGTATCTCAGGCCTTTGTAACGTAGAATATGCTTGTACACTTGTAAAAGAACTTGAGAGAAATATACAACATCCTTGAAAACCAAATACTTGTGTTGTTCTGTTCTTGTTCTATCTTATATTTTGCTTGTGTTCTATGTATCACACTTGTGTGTTACCAGTTCCCTATTTGATCTGTTAAGTGTTTTAAACATCACTCTTCTCATTGTGTGTTGTGTGGTAAGTGACCAAACCCCTCTTAGACGGTCCTGTAGTTTACACATTGAATAAAAGATATAATGAGAAGGTAATAATACTTAATAATATGATCTCAATGAGGATTAAATCTAAAAAGATTAAGAAATATTCTAACTTGATATATGTCATTTAACTGTTATTATAAAAAGAGATTTTAGTTATAGAGTAACATATATCAGGTTATTAAGATAATTGTGTTTAATATGTTAGATTATAATGTCAAATATTTTCATCATTTGTTATATGTATTATATTATTTTTTATTTTTCAATCAATTCATATTAGTTTTTCTTTATTTTTTATATACTTATATAGATTTGTTGTTATTTTATTATTGTGTTTTATAATTATAAATACTCTACACAATGTCATTTCGTCGGTGTGATCATGTTAAAATTTTAGATTTGGTGCTTAAAGTTCAAATTTTTTGAATATAGTTCCTAGTATTTATTTCTCTTTTATATATGAACCTTAATTCTCGTAGTTAACAGTTAGTAATGTTAAATAATATAAAAATTAGTATTTTACTTGTATTAACCATTATGTAATTTACCTTTCAAACTATAACATTACTTTTATTAAAGGAAATTTTATTTTTTCATTTTTCAATTTTTTTAATTTTTATATTTTTTTTGTAATTTCATTATTAATAAGATTATTTTTTAATAAAATACGTTTTAGATACACAAATAAAAACTTTTTATAAAACATGTCTTGTTTAAATGTTTGGTTTTTAAACCTTTCTTTTTCTATACGTCATTCTAAAACTATTTGATTATTTTAAAAAAAATAAACTGGTTGGTTTTCAAATTTTTTTAAACCAATCATTTTTTAAAACATCTTTTTAGAAATTAATTTTAGTTTTTTTAAAACAATTCAGTATTAAACGTTTTCATAAGAGAAGACATTTTTATAAAGGTTTAAAAAACCCACATATTGGTTAAAAAAATTTATAAACAAAACATTTCAAAGAAGACATTTTTTATTATGTATTAAATAATAAACATATATGTATAATACAATAAAATGTAAATTACATTGATGATCTCTACAAGTAAAATAATTATTTTGAAAATTTTAACATTACTAACTGAACTAACAAGGGACCATTGACGAAAAATAACTATAACATTAGAGGATATATTTGTAATTTTAAAACTTTAAGGACTGAATCCAAAATTTTAACCAAACCATAGGGACTATTTGTGTAGTTTACTCTAAAACTTATTAGCTATTACATTATATATTAATGATGCTACCATCTATGTAGTAAATTTACAAAACATGTAAAATTCTTATATTTTATTTAAATAATATTTTTTACTTCAAACATTTAATTACCAGTGTTATTAGCTTTAACAATCACATCATACTTTATAAAGAATCTATACTTTATGTTTTACTTTATTTTAGCAGAATACTTACTGATGTGTAAGTCTTCTTTAGCTAAACTTGTATTCATTCTTTAATTGTATTTTAGTCATTCTTTATCTTTACTTAAAAGTTATTTTATCATGAGTCTATACTCCTTTAAGACTCCTTTAACCATTGCTTATGTGATATACAAGACTTTTACTGTCATTTGCAACAAATGAAAGACTAGTATCACTTTTCATTACGTAAGACTCATATGTTGATACTTGAAACACCTTAAGACATTTGTGTTTACAAGACTCCTATAACATACTTTTATCATTTCATTGTTGTGGTTTAAATGGGTAAGTGAATATTATTCAACTTTCTTTTGTTATTTCACATGTGAAACTATACCTTTAATTTTCTTTATCTATGGTTATCTTTTTCCCAAATCAATACTTTATTTTTTTAACTTTGATTAACTTTAACTCTTTATTTATTCTTTGGTTTTCTTTATTTTAATGAACTTTGATTCTTTAATTATGACATCACTTTATTCATTACATTCACCATTCATTTTATTTATTCTAAGTAAGGTCAAATACGGGTTAAAAATTTCACATACGGGTGAGTAATTCACATTCGAGTGACAAATTTCACCTATGGATGACTAAGTTAATGTTAGTGATTAAGTCCTTTAACTTTAGGAACTATGGCACGTACAATTATTCAATTCACTTAAACAAGATCACCTACAAGTGACTATTCTTTAACCTAGATTACATGTAGAAGAATTGTCAGATGTAGTGAATAATATCATTTGAAGATGATCTATTCCTTTAACTCTGATCAAGTATAAGTGAGTTACCGCATGCAGGTGAACAACTCTGCATTTAGGTGACCATACTTTTGGTCTCATATGAGCAACCAATATCACAACTGGGTGATCTATATTATCTTAGTTAGAAGCCAATGCCCCATATCACGTTCGAGTGTGTGACACCAGATATTTTCGGGTTATTTTTCGACTAACATGAACATCATTATTTGATCCTTCATGCATGCATTTCACTTATTTAAGGTTTATTAAATGGATCAATAATTACGCGAACATTCACATAATGGTAATTCGGAGAATTACTGGATCATAGGTGAAACTTGTCCCCGAACGTTGGAGATATATCAAAATAATTATTCAAACAAATATAATTTATGTAGAATTCTATGTTATGTGATTTCATTCTTAGGTGGTTAATTTTGATATAAAAAATGTGAAATTCTCATCATTCACATGTTGTTACGTGTTAATAGTTTTTATAAATAAACTTTTAAAAATCAATTTTAGATATTTTTTATTATTCTAAGTTTAAATAAATTAACTTGAAGGTTCTACCAATTTGGTTTAGTGAAATCCATCCACGTAATTATAACACCCGAAATTTTATTTAAACGAAAGGAAAAGAAAAGTAAATAGAAAGAATAGATAATGAGCACAAGTGGAGGGGGATAAAGTGTACAAAGTACAAAACCTTATAATTTTTAGGTTTAAAGGGGCATGGCCGCCCATCCCTTCTTCAAGGTGAGTTTCTAGAACCCCTCTTTACTGATTTTCAATGTTTTTGAGGCTATTATGCATACTAAGTAGACATTTTGAAAGTAACCATGGGTCTACAGCCTTATGTTCAAAAATGATGTATGTATGTATGTTTTAGAGTTGGTTTATGGGTTAGTGTTGATGTTTAGCATGCTTAGGTGCCCTTAGTGTGTTAGAGCTGTGCTTGGGTATTATTAGAATGATAATTGGGTGATGTTAGTAGCATAGAAAACATTTCATAATGTTCTGATGCGCATGAACAGTGGCCCATGCGCCCAACATGTTGGCCATGCGCCTAAACAGTGTCCCACGTGCCTAAGTGTTAATAATCTAAGTGTAAGCTCAGACGCCCAAATAGTGGCAAGGCGCCTAAACAGGGTAGAAACGCCCAACAGTGTCCATGCACCCAAGTTGCCAAGACGGTTAAGTGTCCATGCGCCTGCATAGTGGCAAAGCGCCTGAACATGGCAGAAACGCCCAAATAGTGCCCATGCGCCCAGACTGTTTTACACTTAGAATTTTTATGCTCATGCACCTAAAATATCCCATGCGCCCATTTTGGACTTAGGATTTTCTAAGTGGTTTTAAGGGGTAAAATTAGGAGATAGGCCTTGTTATGACGTGATGACTTATGCTTGATATGTGCATGGTGATGTGATGAAATTATGATGTGTATATGTGTGAGTGATGTGTTATCTTTTCTTCCTCAAGAGTTTTCAAAACGTACGTATTATGTTTTATAATACACTATGTATGACTTTACATGGGTGATGTATGAACGAATAAATTAACGAACGTAAAGTACTATGTAACGAAGTGAAAGATAACGATAAAGTACGAAACGAACAAATACGATAGAGTACGAAATGAACACATGAGATAATAAATGGTGAACATGAAAGTGACGGATGATGAAATCCGTGTCGCGTACCCCGGTACTGTGTCAGTCTTCAGACATGAGCCGGGGGTTTGTTTATCAGGGCCCGGCAAAATATTAGTCTTCGGACATGAGTTGGGGGTTTGTTTATCGGGCCCCGGCACAGTATCAGTCTTCGGACATGAGTCGGGGGTATTGCATGAGACAAAATCGGATGATGAAATCCATGTCGCGTACCCCGGTACTGTGTCAGTCTTCGGACATGAGTCGGGGGTTTGTTTATCAGGCCCCGGCATAGTATCTGTCTTCGTACATGAGTCGGTGGTATTGCATGAGACGAGGTATCCTGGTGCTGTGTCAGTCTTCGGACATAAGTCAGGGGTTTGTGTACAGGCCCCGACACAGCATCAGCTTTCGAGCATGAGTCGGGGATATTACATGAGACAAGATTCGAGTAATGAAGAGTAATGAGTGAAGAAATGAATGAATAAATGAATGATGATGAATATAATAATAATAAGTATTATCAGTATGAATGTATGATGTATGACAACTGACAGACGTAAAGTACGAAAAGAAAGTAAGAGAAAAGAAAAGTAAAAGATATGAGAAGTATGAATAATAATATGAATACAAAAGTAAATAAAAGAATGAAACAATGAAAGTATGAAAGAACGAAATGAATAAAGAACGTAGATTGAGTGTACGTATGTTGTATGACCACGAATGAATGTAAAGATAGTTTTTAAAGGAAATAAAGTATTTTATTATATAAAAAACTAGAACTCACTCAGCATCGCTGACTTATGTATGCATGATAGTTGGTAGGTATTTTGTTGATGCTGAGGAGTTGCAGGCATGGATGCATAAGCTACTAGGAGCGTTTTGAGGCCGGCATCTATATTTTGACATGTCATTGTATTTTGAGATGAAAACGAATATTGTAAATGAATGAAATGCCATGTTTTTAGTTATTAATGAAAGTTTTAAATTCCACTGCAAAATAAATGTACGTTTTAAAATGATTTATGTGCGATGAATGACCAACTGTGAGGTGCCCGGGAATGGGGCCTTACAAGTTGGTATCAGAGCCAAAGTTTAAGTGAAATGGGTAAATATTTTCAAAAGAAACCTAAATTTAAACTGAGAATAGGACTAAAAAGAAAAAGATGCCAGTCCTAGGAGCTACGTGTCTGCAGGTAAAGGTTTTATGTAAACATTTTATGTAAGCTAACAGTTAACCAATATTATGTGCGCATCTTATGTGGCTAGTGTGCTTTGTGTAGATTTAGATAGTCAGGATAGGAGATGCTTGGGGTATGAAGAGTAAAGTAAGTGGCTAATCACGACTGGCCACTGTAATTAGGGACTTACTATACTTGACATAATCTGAGTTATTACCTTGAATGACCATGTTAGTGTTTGAATCTTATAGTGATTAGAGAATGGTTGGAGGTAAATCGTCTAAGGCCCCTCGGGGTGGAGCACAGGGAGGACGTGGTGCTGAACCATATGTTTCAAGGAATAGGGCTAGGGCTACTGAGAGGACGCGTGAGGAGCCCGAGATGCAACACCACAACGGTGGTGATGAGAGAGCGAACTTGAGGGCCTCGATGAAAGAGGCAGTAGTAGAAGAGGTCCATCAAGTTATGTAGATGATTCTACCATCTGTAGTGACCGAAGTGATTAAAGCTGTTAGGGAAGGTGAAAGGAAGGAGAGGAATAGGTCCACGGGAAGGAGAGAGCAACTGGAGACTGGGATGGTTATCCCTACTGATGAGGAAGAGGAGGAAGAAGAGCATGTGCCTGAGGCAGCACGAGGCTGTAATTATGGGGCATTCCAAAGGTGCAAGCCCCATACCTTTGATGGTAATAGCACTGCTGCTGATGCTTACCGATGAGTGAGAGAGATGGAGGTTGTCCTTAAGATCAGGGAGTGCCGAGATGACCAAAAGGTGAAGTTCACTACCCATTCATTTGTGGACTCGGCCTTATGCTGGTGGGACAACATAGTTCGGGCTAAGGGTACCAGGGCAATCGGAAAGATGAGGTGGAGTGAACTAAAGAAGCTGGTGATCGAAGAGTTTTGTCCTCACCAGGAATTGGATAATATTGAGAGAGAGTTCTTACAACTACAGGCGGGAACAATGACACACCAGCAGTACACTACTAAGTTCAACGAGATGGCAAGACTAGTGCTAGATCAGGTGATGCCTATGTCACGAAAGATCAAGAGGTACATTGAAGGACTGCCGACAGACATTCGCAGACATTTGATTGCTGCCTGACCAGGTACATTCAGATTGGTGGTCGACTTAGCTGGGAGATTGTACGACGAGCGAGAGGTGATGGTGACAATGGACGAAGAGGAAGAACGGAACCATGCCAAAAAGGGGAATGGAAGGCGAGATAATGATGACGGAATTATGGCTAAAAGTAAGATAATGAGGGTCGATGACCGAGAGAGGATAACAAGGAAGGATGAGGTATGCAAGAAGTGTGGTAGAGGCCACAAAAGGAGTGCAAGTGGGGACTAAATGTTTGTTTTTAGTGTGGAAAGGAGGGCCATAGAGCGAGGGACTATCAAATGGCTAAATGCTACGACTGTGGCAAGACAGGACACATGAGCAGAGACTGCAAGAAGTCAAGGGCAGGAAGCTCCGGTACGAGGAAGGAGAACAGAGGGTGAAGGCTAGAGCCTTTGCTATGACCGGGAGGAGACTAGATCAGACTTTGAGGTAACGTCAGGTACATTTTTGGTAATTTAGATTTATGCATCTATACTTTAATTGTGGCGCTAGTAGTAGTTTTGTTGCTTCTATCTTCAGTGATGTTGCACGTTAGGAGTAGGAAGATCGATGAGCCCTTCGATGTAAGAATTGCTATTATTAAGTCCACTAGGTTACCTAATGCCCTGGAGGATTGCGCGATAGAATTGAGAGAGAGCGCTTGTTCCTGCTAGATTGTTCAAGACAGACGTAGGTGGATAGACATGCATCTCCAGGTGAATTGATCAGTAATCTACGACTCAAACCCCAAGTTTTGAAAGAAGACGGATTGATCAACCGTGCACGACCAGAGTTCAGTGTCGACCTACGACAATGGATTATGATGAAGGCTTCAACCAGGAAAGCGGATGGTTTGATTTGGAAATCGAGTAAAGCTAATACTAAAGTATAGAGGGTCATTCTAAGTTGTTGCTCTGGTAGGAGAAGTGACATATCGACTGGAGCTACTCGATGAGTTAAGTGGAATTCATCTGATGTTCCATGTTTCTCGTCTAAGAAAGTCTTCGATCGATGAGAATATGATCATGCCACTAGAGAACACTGAGATGGACAAAGTATTTAACTACAAGAAGCAACTGGTGGCCATTACTAATAAGAAGAAGAGAATGGGCTAAGGAGGATGATGGTCTCACTTGTGCGGGTGCAGTGAAGCATAAAGGGATCTAAGCCTAAGTGCAAGGTCAAGGAAGAGGTGAGATAGTGTTACCCGTAACTATTTGAGAAGCGACAGGTTTCGGGGACGAAACCTCTTTAAGGGGGGTAGACTTGTAACACCCCGAATTTTATTTAAACGAAAGGAAAAGAAAAGTAAATAGAAAGAATAGATAATGAGCACAAGTGAAGGGGGATAAAGTGTACAATGTACAAAACCTTATTATCTTTAGGTTTAAAGGGGCATGACTGCCCATCCCTTCTTAACCATCTCCATTCGGCTGAAAGGAAGAAAGAAGAGAAAGAAAGCCCTCGGTTCTAGAGAGAGAAAGAGGAAGAAGCAACTGCAAATGTGAGTTTTCTCTTACATGAGCTCGGTTTCAGCTGGGTTTCGAGTTCTTGACCGAAGTTCTTGGTGTTAGTGTTTGTTTTCGGGATTAAGAGCTAAACTGAAGGTGGGTCTCGAACTTGAAGTGTGTTGCTCAAAGGCTGCTCAAGGTGAGTTTCTAGAACCCCCCCCCTTTACTGATTTTCAACATTTTTAGGGCTATTATGCATACTAAGTAAACATTTTGAAAGTAACCATGGGTCTACAGCCTTATGTTCGAAAATGATGTATGTATGTATGTTTTAGAGTTGGTTTATGGGTTAGTGTTGATGTTTAGCATGCTTAGGTCCTCTTAGTGTGTTAGATCTGTGCTTGGGTATTATTAGAATGATAATCGGGTGATATAGTAGCATAGAAAACATTTTAGAATGTTCTGATGCGCATCAACAGTGGCCCATGCGCCCAGCATGTTGGCCATGCGCCTAAGTGTTAGCCATGCGCCTAAACAGTGTTCTCATGCGTCCAACGGCCAACTGCCTAAGTATGCCCAACCGCCCAAACCCCCAAACCCCATGCGCCTAAGTGTAAGCTCAGAAGCCCAAATAGTGGCAAGGCGCCTAAACAGAGCAGAAACGCCCAACAGTGTCCATGCGCCCAAGTTGCCAAGACGGCTAAGTGTCCATGCGCCTGAACAGGGCAGAAACGCCTAAATAGTGCCCATGCACCCAAACTATTTTACACTTAGATTTTTTATGCTCATGCGCCTAAAATGTCCCATGCGCCCATTTTGGACTTAGGATTTTCTAAGTGGTATTAAGGGGTAAAATCGGGAGATAGGCCTTGTTATGACATGATGACTTATGCATGATATATGCATGGTGATGTGATGAAATTATGATGTGTATATGTGTGAGTGATGTGTTATCTTTCTTCATCAAGAGTTTTCAAAACGTACGTATCATGTTTGATAATACACTATGCATTACTTTACGTGGTGTGATGTATGAACGAATAAATTAATGAATGTAAAGTACTATGTAACGAAGTGAAAGATAACGATAAAGTACGAAACGAACGAATAAGATAGAGTATGAAATGAACACATGAGATAATAAATGGTGAACATGAAAGTGACGGATGATGAGATCCGTGTCGCGTACCCCGGTACTGTGTTAGTCTTCGGACTTGAGTCGGGGGTTGTTTATCAGGCCCCGGCATAGTATCAGTCTTCGGACAAGAGTCGGGGGTATTGCACGAGACAAAATCGGATGATGAGATCCGTGTTGCGTACCCCGGTACTGTGTCAATCTTCGAACATGAGTCGGGGTTTTGTTTATCAAGCCTCGACATAGTATCAGTCTTCGAACATGAGTCGGAGGTATTACATGAGACAAAATCGGATGATGAGATCCATGTCGCGTACCCCGGTACTGTGTCAGTCGTTGGACATGAGTCGGGGGTTTGTTTATCGGGCCCTGGCACAGTATCAGTCTTCGGACATGAGTCGGGGGTATTGCATGAGACAAAATCGGATGATGAGATCCGTGTCGCGTACCCCGGTACTGTGTCAGTCTTCGGACATGAGTTGGGGGTTTGTTTATCAAGCCCCGGCACAGTATCAGTCTTCGGACATGAGTCGGGGGTATTGCATGAGACGAGGTATCCCGGTGCTATGTTAGTCTTCGGACACGAGTCGGGGGTTTGTGTATAGGCCCCGGCACAGCATCAGCTTTCAAGCATGAGTCGGGGATATTTCATGACAGAAGATTCGAGTAATGAAGAGTAATGAGCGAAGAAATGAAAGAATAAACGAATGATGATGAATGTAATAATAATTATTATTATTAGTATGAATGTATGATGTATGATAACTGACGGACGTAAAGTATGAAAAGGATGTAAGAGAAAAGAAAGTAAAAGATATTGAGAAGTATGAATGATAATATGAATACGAAAGTAAATAAAAGAATGAAACAATGAAAGTATGAAAAAACGAAATGAATAAAGAACGTAGTATGAGTCTACGTATGTTGTATGACCAAGAATGAATGTAAAGATAGTTTTTAAAGGAAATAAGTATTTTATTATAAAAAAACTAGAACTCACTTAGCATCACCGACTTTTGTATGCATGATAGTTGGCAGGTATTTTGTTGATGTTGAGGAGTTGCATGCATGGGTGCATAAGCTACTGGGAGCGTTTTGAGGCCGACATCCATATTTTGACACGTCATTGTATTTTGAGATGAAAACGAATATTGTAAATGAATGAAATGCCATGTATTTAGTTATTAACGAAAGTTTTTAAATTCCGCTGCAAAATAAATGTACATTTTAAAATGTTTTATGTGCGATGAATGACCGACTGTGAGGTGCCGGGAATGGGGCCTTACAATAATATGAACCATTTATTATATTTAACTTAGAGGGTTACATTTTAAAATAATAAATGATAAAACCCTAACCTCCCCCCACCACACACACACCTCACTTTGGCCGCAGCCCAAACCTCCATTCTCCCTTATGAATTGGTGAATCCCCACACACAAACTACCCTCATTTGATTATTGTTTTTGAAATTGATTATGACTTTGGACGTTTAGTGCATCAAATAAATGTTAGTAATAAATTATTTGAAGATTCAAATAATTTTTTGAATAATTTCATATGTTTTGATTCAACGTTGTTCATGGAATCCAAGTTTATCAAAACTCGTGTCTAATCAAGCAATTATATCGAATTGAACATTGATTACAGGTTTATATGTTATTCTATGATGATTGTATGGATTGTTTTTTGTTAAAAACCCTAGTTTTGGTTGAAAACCAAGGTTTACTTAATATAGTAACTTTTGTTGGGGATTTTCTATGAAACATAGATTATTGTTATGTTTAGGGTGTTATATTGCTGCCAGAAGGCTAATTGAACCATGATGATGCGTGTTGATGAATGATGGTTTGGATTTGTGGAATTTAATCCAACTTTTCTAGAATTACAAAAATAGTAATGCAGGACGGTTTAAGGAATGGTAAATACAATAAGTCTCACAATGAGGAGAGTGTTAGAACACTTAACAGATCAAATAGGGAACCGAGACTAATGTTATGATACTATGAACACAAGCAAAACAAAAGACAGAAGTTTAAGAACAAACAATAAGGTAATGGTATTCAAGATTACAATATATTGCTCTTAGTTCTTTTTACAAGTGTTACAAAGCATAAAGAAGATACAAGGACTCGAGACACTTTATAATACATCCTACAGATGACCATACTTTGAAGGCCAGTTGGAAACACTAATCTACACAACAACAAGATCAATGTAAAGTCAAAAGGCAGATTTGTCTTTTGACTAGTGATGACATGCCATAGCTCATATCCTAATTTATTACAAGAAGAATAAAAGTACATAAAGTATAAAGTTACAAACTCAAAACCATAATGTACAGTTACAAAAGGCATAGACCTTTCACCAACTTGTATAAGTTGGTGAGTCTTTAGAGTTACAGCGGAGAGTTGGTCAGCTTTATGTATAAGTACATCAGAGAAGGCATGTTCTTCAAAGTCTTTGAAAGAAATTTGTCTTCACTTCATTGGGTTTGGAAGACTTTTCCTTTGAAGCTTCAGAAGACTTCACTTTTGGCTTCGGAAGACTTCACTCTTGGCTTCGGAAGATATTGGTCTTGGCTTTGGAAGATTTCATACTTAAAATATTTTCTTGTGCAGAGTATGAAACTTCCAAAGCAACTTCTACTATGTACCAAGTGCTTGCATGTAGGAAGCACTTGGGTTGTTTTGGGTGCACGAGCCTTTCTATAAGCCTTACAAGTAACTTTATTTTCAATGATGTTAAGTGGATTGATTTTTTGGCATACATGATGGATTGTGATGATAGTTATGCATTGTTTAGAACATAAGAATGAATTGAAAATGCTTAAATCATGGAAATCACAATGTATATTACTATTTATAGTAACTTTCTTGGATTAGTAACTTGTATGAGGCGTTCTACACAAGTAGTATATGTTATGATTATGGATAAGAACATGTTGTGAAACTTGAGTTATGGAATGTATTACATGTGATTATATATTACTAAAAAAAATTATTCATAATGAAGTACTAGAAGTTCTTAACTTGTTATTTTAGGAAACTTGATGAATTGCATGTGAATTATGACACATGTGTTGCTATGTTAGATAGTTTAAAGTGCTTTATTACACATATGCTACTGGAGTATTAGTGTAAGGCGTCCCCTTTGTGAGGCCACTCTTAACCTTTAGTTTATTTCCTTATAGTCAAATGATCATTCTTATTCGAGTAGGCAGATTATGGCTGGGTTAAGTGTATCGAAACCTATGATTTTCAGGGAGAGCCATAACTATGTTTTCTATTACATTATTATGTTGTCGTACTATTTGTATATTTTGATTGTCAGTTTACACTTACTATCTTCTATTTATTATATGTGCATCACTTTCTTAGATCTCTTTCTTTTCTACATAAAACAATTGACTAAACCTTGATCTACCATTAAGATTTGTGTGAGAACATATCTCTGATCTTGCCTATTTTTACCTATGTGTGCTTGTGTGCTTCTCATTCATTTTATGTTGGATCTGTTATGAACATCATGATAGATGGTACTTTTTCCACCTTTTCAACCTTAGTAAGATATAAACTAGTAATCATCTTTACTTGCATGCTATTGTTCATGTTGGATCTAGAAAGACTAATGCAACCAAAACCAAGTCACTTAGAAGATTTTGGTACAACAAATAAAGGACTTCCGAAGCCAAGTGTGGAACTTCTGAAGAAAAAGGAGATCTTCCGAAGACAAAGTGTAAAGCTTACTTCCGAAGGAAAAGTTCTAACATCCAAAGTAAAGAAACTACTTCCAAAGTTCAAGACTTAGAAAGAAAGATCTAAAGTCAACTTCCGAAGCACAGAAGTCCTCAAGCCTCGGAAGTATAGAAGCCACTTCCAAAGTATAAGTGGGTTCAGAAGAACTTGTTCTTCCAAAGCCAACTTACCTTTAGAAATCACTGCTATTATATAGTGGACATAAGTATGGCCTTCCTGACACTCTGCTGCAAATCTCTGAGATACTGCATGGCGTTTTCTCAAAAGCCATGCAGTTGACCATAATTTAATCCACTGTTTACCTTTTATGTTAGTACAGTTGCCATCTGTAGATGATGACAAAAGGTAAGTCATGGACATGTCATGACTAGCATATCTTAGATAATACTTTATCTAAGATACCTTAACTTTACATTGATGCAAATTATGCAAATAATGTCAAAAAGGAAGGAGTCAGGGAAGGTTTCTCATTTGGACCATATCAAATGGTTCAAGTGATGAAAAAGGGAAAGCTTGTTTCTGAAGCAAGGCTGCTTTCGGAAGAAGATTCTTCTTCCGAAAGGAAAAAGGCTTTGGAAGCTAAAGCTGTCAAGACTCAGAAGAACAAAAGAGTTCCCTTCAAACCATCCTAGAAGAAGACTGCTTCAAAAAAAAGGTGGTGAAGGCTTCTTCCGAAAAGAAAGAAGCTTCGGAAGAATGCCAAGTTACAAAAGCTTCAACAAGCTCATCCTCCATGATCAACCAAAGGGATGGAATGGAAGATCAAGGAAGATGTTGTAGGCCAAACTTCTTCTTTGAAGACATCCATTGAACCCCCATGCATAAATTTTGGTTCAACTATTTCATTATCTTTGGAAGAACCCAAGACCAATAAAGCTTGGGTTCCAATCAAAACTAATCATCTCATCTTATGTGCAGGGACATCCATATGACCAAAATAACAACATTTGGATTGTAGATAGTGGATGCTCCAGGCACATGACAGGGAACAGACATCTCCTTCAACAATTTCAACATTATGATGGAGGTCCTGTCCAGTTTGGAGGTGAGACCGGAGGATATATTTCTGGCAGAGGGAGTATATCCAATGGTATGTTAATAGTTGACAAAGTTAACTTTGTCAAACAGCTTGAACACAATTTGTTAAGTGTTTCTCAATTCTTTGATCAAAAGCATCAAATGCTTTTCACAGAACATGAGTGCATTATCCTCAAACCAGGGATGACAATTCCTCCGGAATTGGTGCTTCTTAGATCTCCCAGGAAAGGGGATATGTACAAGCTTGATATGAACAATGCTTCTCCCATGGGTGAAGTATCATGCTTTCTTTCCAAAGCTGATAGTGATGAGTTAACACTATGGCATAAACGTATGTGTCATGTAAATTTTAAGACAATGAATAAATTGGCTAAAAACAACTTGGTACATGGTTTGCCTAAAAAGGAATTTTTCTGCAAAGACAACTGTGTTGCATGCCTGAAAGGGAAACTACACAGGACATCTCATAAATCCAAATGTGTTAACTCTATCACTACTCCATTGCACTTATTACACATGGATCTTTTTGGTCCCACAAGTATAATGAGCATTGGAAGGAAATCATATTGCCTTGTGATAGTTGATGATTTTACAAGATACACATGGGTATTCTTTTTAGGAACTAAAGATGAAATTGTTGAAACATTAAAATCTTTTATTCTTAAAATAGAAAATCAAATTGATCACAAGGTTAAAATAATTAGAAGTGATCAAGGCACTGAGTTTAAGAACTTCGTTCTTGACTCATTCTGTAACTCAAAAGGGATTGCCAGACAATATAGTGCTCCCAGAACTCCTCAACAAAATGGTGTTGCTGAGAGGAGGAATAGGACACTTATTGAGGCTGCTCGAACTATGTTAGCTGATTCAAAGGTCCTTTGGCAGCAGTGTACCATACTTAACAGAGTTCTTGTACTTAAGCCCCATGGAAAAACCCTTATGAGCTATGGAACAAGAGGCCACCGTTCATTGGCTTTCTAAGGTCCTTTGGCAGCAGGTGTACCATACTTAACACAAAGGACAATTTAGCAAAATTTGCTGAAAAGTCGGATGATGCTATCTTTGTTGGATAATCTTCTAGTTCCAAAGCCTACAGAGTATACAACATTAAGAATCAACAATTTGAGGAGTCATCCAATATAGTTGTTAATGAGCACACTCCTTGTGTTAGGGGGAATGGACCTGATCACATCTTTGATTTAGAATTGTTTCCAAACTATTCTAAACCCTTTTGTGAGAATGTTTCCGTTGGAATACGTGCTCAAAATGATGCTGATGCTGCTGCTAATGATCAACTATTGAGCTTCCCAGGCCTAAACCAAATTCTTCAAGTGCTGCAATACATCAAGCTTCCACTATTCACAAATCTGACATTTTAACTATATCAAGGAATAGTGAAGCTTCAACAAGTGAGTCACCTACTGAGCCTCAAAACTCATCAGGTGATCCACCATAACACCAGGCAGAAGGAGGCAGTATTTTAAAGGAACAGGCAACTGTTAATACTACTTCACAGCCAACTATTGATGATGTTTCTCATTCATTCAATCAGTCCTCATTGAATGACTTTGAAACAACAGCTTGAGAAAGTGTTCTAGTTCCTGAGCAGAATATGTCCAACCTAGATCTATCTTTGCAACTGGAAGTGATTCCTCGTCTTAGGATTCACAACACTCATCCAACTGAGAACATCATAGGGAATGTCTCTGAGGGTGTGAGAACAAGAGGACAGACTCATCAAGGGAATGTCTGCCTGTACTCATGCTTTCTATCTTAGATGGAACCCAAGAAGGTAGAAGATGCCTTAAAAGATAGTAGCTGGATTGAATCGATGCAAGAGGAGCTGCTTCAATTCAAGAGACAAAAGGTATGGAACCTATGTCCGCTACCATCTGGTCAAGTACCTATAGGCACCAAATGGGTTTTCAGAAACAAGAGAGATGATAGAGGCTTGATCATCAAGAATAAGGCAAGACTTGTGGTTCAAGGATACACTCAAGAGGAAGAATCGATTATACTGATGTCTTCGCACCAGTTGCAAGACTTGAGGCAGTAAGGATCTTCCTTGCTTATGCTGCATCCAAGGACTTCACAGTATACCAACTTGATGTCAAGTGTGCTTTTCTATACGGGGATATAGACAGGGAAGTCTATGTATGCCAACCTCCCGGATTTGAAGATCCACAACACCCCAACTATGTGTGCAAATTGGATAAAGCTCAATGTGGGTTGCACCAAGCACCTAGGCTGTGGTATGAGACTCTGTCTCAGTTTCTTCTAAAGAATGGCTATGCTAGAGGTACTATTGACAAGACTCTCTTCATTAGAAAGTCTGGAAAGGACATTTTGTTCGTACAAGTCTATGTTGATGACTCATATTTGGTTCCTCAAATGACCAAATGTGCAAGGACTTTGAAAGCATTATGAAGAAGAAGTTTGAGATGAGCTCCATGGGAAAAATGGACTTTTTCCTTGGAATTCAGGTAAAGCAACTGAAGGAAGGGTTCTTCATTAATCAATCTGAGTATGTCTCTGACATCTTAGAAAGATTTGAGATGAAGGATTGCAAGCCTGCCAAGACACCCATACCCAGAAACCATAATCTTTGTCCTGACCTTGAGGGGGAGGATACTGATCAACATCAGTATAGGGCAATTATTGGTTCTTTGATGTATCTAACAGCAAGTAGACCTGATATCATGTTTGCTACTTGCATTTGTGCAAGATATCAGGCTGCTCCTAAGGTGTCTCACCTGGCTGCTGTTAAGAGAATCCTCAGATACCTCAAAGGAGCACCTAAACTAGGTCTTTGGTCTCCCATAAACAAGGATTTCAATCTTTATGGATACTCTAATAGTGACTATGGAGGCTGTAATATTGACAAGAAATCCATATCAGGAGGATGTCAATTTCTTGGTGGAAGGATCATCTCATGGCAATGCAAGAAACAATCCTGTGTCTCTACATCCACTGCTGAAGCTGAATACATTGTTGCTGCTAGCTGCTATGCTCAACTGTTATGGATTCAAATTAGATGTTAGACTATGGATTCAACTTTATGAGTACTCCTATCCATATTGACAACAACAGTGCTATCTTCATTACTGAAAATCCGGTGAAGCACTCTAAGACTAAGCACTGTTGGACCAAAAGAACCAATGAGCCGGATCAGAAAAACCTCTAATCCCACAGACATCACAACAACTGCTGAAGACTTGATCAGCTGTTTGACAAAGTCTGAAGACTTCAACAGCTGAAGACTAAAGTACTGAAGACTTCAACAGCTGAAGACCAAAGTCTGAAAATCAACGGCTGAAGACTAAAGTACTGAAGACTTCAACAGCTGACGACTAAAGTACTGAAGACTTCAACAGCTGAAGACCAAAGTCTGAAGATCAACAACTGAAGAACAAAGTACTGAAGATCAACAGCTGAAGTACAAAGACTGAAGACATCAGCTGATGACAACAGCTGAAGTTCAAGTACAAGTACTAAAGCCTTCAGAGTTTGTTACAACAGGTGAAGAAGCATTCTTCAGTTGTTGTGATGGTTTCCTTTCAGTAGTTTTCTTTTTCTTTCAGTATTTGTAAAACAACTGAAGAGCATGTTCTTCAGTCGTTGTAGTTTCAGTAGTTTCTCTTCAGTAGTTGTAGTGATAGTTAACACTTAGTATTTTTGTAAGAAGATGTCAGTTGTTTTGACATCTTCAATAGTTGTGTTAACTCTCAGTAGTTTGAATAATTTTGTTAGATGTCACTATCAAGTGACATCAGCAGACGTCACATCTCCTATATAAGGAATGTTCCACCACGACATTCCTATATATGGGATGATTAACCTGATTGTAAGCGTGACATTTTGCCACCACGAAAGCGCGTATTGAATGAAATCTTTGATTTGCAGAATTCTTTCTATAATCGTTTGTTCTTACTTTGAATATCAATGTATTCTTGTGAATTGTCTAAATTCATTGTCTGATTTCCGCTGCAATACTCTCTAATCAATCAAACGTAGATCACTGATCCTAACAAGCACATTGACATCAGGTATCATTTCATTAGAGACATTCATAAGAAAAATCTAATCAAGTTAATCAAAGTTGATTCAAATGAACAATATGCTGATCTGTTTACCAAAGCTTTTGATGAAAAAAGGTTTAAGTATCTCATAACAGCTATCGGGATGATAAACATTGATTAATCTGATCTCTTTTGAAAACCTTTTTAATATTTAAGTCTTGTGTCAATACAATTTAAGTCCTGTTACAAGAAATTCTCTCTAAAATTTTCTAAGTGTAAATTCCTTCCGAAGAGAAATTAACCTTCGGAAGATACTCTCATATCTTCCGAAGCAAAATTTTTCAAAGGATAACTTCTTCTCGGAAAAATTTTTGGCCTCGGAAGAAGCGATTGATTGTACATAAAATCTACTTCCGAAACTTACAAATTCTCTATTCGGAAGCAACTCTAACCTTCGGAAGCAAAGATTTGGCTTCGGAAGTAAGAATTTTCTTCGGAAGACAAGTTACCTTCGGAAATGTTTTACACTCAGAAGAGGGATTTCACGGTGTAACGTAAATTTCTTGGGCCCCACACTGTAAAAAGCAAAGATTTTGTTAATGATGTCGGATTATTTACTGATTTTAACCTTACCGCCACTGTCATTTCATCCACTAAACCATCACATCACCTTATCCTAACCCCCATTACCGCCTCTCCACAATCTTTTAAATAATCTCGACTATTCACTTTCACTCTCTTACTTGTAAATTTTACAGCCCTGGAAATTTCTCCTACTCAACTTTACCCAGCTCAAATCATCCCCATTCAACTTTCCAAATGGCCTTCAACCCTCAGCACAACCAAGTCGCACTTCTTGATTCAACAAGAGATGCTGACTTCTCAGATATTGTCTCCTTTCTAACCCAATCTTCCTACTACACTGCTCTGACTGTTAACCCCACAATTACTCAAACCATATGTCTGAATTTTGGGCAAACGGTCAGATTGAAACCCTAAACAGGGTTCGTGTCATTCGATCGAGCATCTGTGGCCAGAAGTTGGTCATTTCTGAACAGCTCATCAGGGAGCATTTAGAGCTTCAAGATGAGGGTGCTCCAACGGAATTCCCCAAAGCCGACTTGGACGATTCTTATCTTCAAATGGGATATGGTGGAGACGTTAGCAGGTCAACTGTCTACAAATTTAACTTCTCGTACAAATGGAAGTTCCTGCAACATGTGGTCATTCACTGCTTGTCGAATAAATCCGGGGGATGGGATCAAATCCCATATGAACTTGGGTGCCTTTTCATGGGTTGGTAAAAAGTCTCCGCTTCAACTATTCAAGGTTTGTGCTGACTAACCTCATGGGAAATCTTCAAAAGGACACATTCTTCATGTATCCCAGGTTTCTCCAGCACATAATCAACTGCGAGCTGGACCAGAGCAAGCTTGTCTGTGCAGCTGCTCTGTCTGCTTCTCAAATGAGGCCGAGCATCTTCAAGACTTTGAAGAGAGTGTTAACCAACTTCACAGGAAGAGATACTGCACTTCTTCCAGGTATGACTGAGCCAAGGCTCCTGGTGACATCCTTGTTAACCCCACAAGTGATGAACCCCCACCAGCAACTACCCCCATAATGCCACCACTACCTTCTCCACCCATCACCATCACTTATCAGAGATGCCCCAAACGAACCCTTGTTCAATCTACTCTGATTGAACAAGCCCGTCCTGTTCAACCCAAAAAGGCTAGAGTGGAACAAAGGGCTCCCACTCAGCCTGAGGTCCAACCATCCTTCAAAATTGACCTCAATACGGGTCCTGAGTCTCCTCAGTCTCAGACCCATGAGCCCACAACCCAAGCTGAAAGCCCTCAGGGTGAGTCTCTATACTCCCCTGAGCAGCCAAAAAGGGACAACCCTATCACAGGCTCAATACCTTTAGATATTGATCAACGTCCGGGTCATTAGGTTTCACTTCCATATCTTTTACTGACCTTTTAATTAGAACTGATGAATAGATTATGTCTCTTAAGGGCAATGAAGTTGATCCACAACACCCTCTCAAGGATCAACAGAGCCCAGAGTGACCTCTTATCTCTAGCCCACATCAGCAAAGCCCTACTGAGGTGAGTCCCACTGATGTGGAGGGGACTCATGTAGATTAGCTGCCACTACTAGAGGATTCTCAGTGGATCCTCAAGACAGTGGTAACATCACTAAGACTGAATCTATGGCAACCATGCCCTTTGATGACTCTGAAAGAGACATCTTCGAGCAAAGGAAACCAGGGTGCCCAGAAACCATATCTGGTGGTGAGGATGAACATACAAGGTATATTACCTCATCCCCCTGTGATTCTTCACAAGAAGATGTGGGAAGAATGCAACTTACCATCCAAGACCTACCTTCTAAAGTCTCAAATCTTGAATCCAAGGTTAAGACTTTAGAGGATAGGTCTGCCACTCAGCAACTTGAGATTGAAACTTTCAAGGCCAAACTAGCTGAGAAACAGATTAAGAGGTCTGTTAGGCATGTACCAATTCAGGTCTCCTTGACCTCTTCCTCTAGTCATCATGCTCTTAGGATGATGCTACCAAAAAGGGGGAGAGTGTTCAGAGACAAAGTCAAAGACAAAAGGAAACCCAAAGTCAAGCTCTCACTTCCTTGAGATCAAAATATCCGGTGCAACAAGCTTCAATCTTCCCTGAGCCTCCCCCAGTTGTTATTCAATGGATCAAAGGATGCTCCAAGATCTCAATAGGTTCTTTAACAAGTTCTTATTGGAATCTCTCATAGAAAAACCAAGCCCTAATATGTCTGTGATCTACTTCGGAGCACAAGAGCTTCGGAGGTTAAATGCACCTTCTACCACTTTTGAGGAAGTTGGTCAACCTAAGGTCCAAGTGGAACCTAAGATTAACTTCGAAGGGAAAACAAGGACTTATGGCCCAGCAACTGAAACTGTGGGGATAGATAGTGCATTTTCACAGACTTCCGAAGCATAATTCAAAGCCTCGGAAGAAAAAGGTCAAACTTTCGAAGCTGAGATTGCTGCTGTGGAAGGACTATTCTCTTTATCCGATGATCTAATAGTCACAGATGCAATCCTAGAACTCGCATCTGAGGTTAATAGAGAGGATTTTCTCACTCAACCTTTAGCTCAACATCTGCATTAACTCCAGCTCCCATCTCTACTACTCAACCTGAATCTTCTATCCAAGAACCCCCAAGTCTAGTACTTCCGAAGAAATCAAAGGAAAGAGGAAGATGACTTCGGAAGAGCTTCAGGAGGAAGAAAGGTTGAAGAAAATCAAGAAAAGGTGGGCGGACGACTGGAAACTGTAGCTGCTTAGTACACAAGTACAAATGCAGCCAACCAGGAGGCAGTCAACAACCGTAAAAGGGTAGAGATTATCGATAGACTTGTTAGTCTAGAAGCTGCAACTGAGGATGCACTCCTGCTACCATTAGAGGAGTTACTAGAGCTGGAAAAGGCAACCTTGCTCTAAAACAGCAAAAAGAAGAAGCTGCAAGGTTGGCCCTGGAAGAAGAAAGGGAGAGAAAGAAAAGAAGCTGATCTACAGCTCAGGAGGGACAAGATAACTTTCCTAAACTCCAGAGGTTTCTCTCAAGAAGAATTATCTCCATATAACGATGATACGATCTTATGGCTCTTCAACAAAGAGCGAGATCGAATGGAGAGAGAAAGAGAGAAAGGGAGCTGAAAGGGAAAAGCTTTTGAAAAAGAAGAAGAAGAAGAGGAAGAGGAAGCAGGACTGACTGTTGCCAAGAAAATAGGTGAGAAAGCATGGATGAAAAGCTATCTCAGAGCTCATGGATTCTCTGGTAGGCAGGTGGGTCCTATGTCAGAAAAGACTCTCCAGCGACATGTCAGTGACATTAAGGCTGACATTGGCACGGGGAAGAGGAAGGAGATGTACAGAAGGGGACAGGGGATACCTTCAAAGCAACCACTCAACCAAAACTCCAAACCCAACCACAACCTGAAACGTTACCCTTCTCACTCCCCATCAAAACTGAACCAACCACTGAATCATTCACCCTGAACCTACACCATCACTTCTACCAACTCCTTCACCTCAACCACCTAAACATCCCATCATCCAACCTAAAACTCTAGCCAGATTCGAAACACCTAAACCTACCCATCAACCCATTAGACCATCCCCTCCCTTCAAACATCTCTCCTTAGAAGAATTCAAAGCATTCAAGACAAGGCTCATAAAATGTACAACTCTGAGCGATATCTCCTGTGAGGAGGATTCTGTCCAATTGACCTATGTTGACAGATCCTCAAGTTCCCTCACTAGAGATCAATTTCTTGATCTGCCCAGAGGAACTTTGGACCAAGTTTCAAATCTCCTTGGCATCTATTCAGACACTTTGAATGAGGAAGAAAAGAAGTTAAGGAGAAGGCGGGTGACTCTACTGGATACGAAGATAATCAACAGGGTGCGAAGACAACCTCTTGCACCTAGAAAGAAGATCATCCGGTGGAGGTTCGAAGACTCCTCTCACAACTTTGTTATTGAAAGAGAGAATGGAGAGCTCAACAGGCTGAGTGCCTCATCTCTGCTACACTTTAGCAGATTTGATATTGCTGAGTTAGAAGAAAAAACATTCTCCAACCCTTCAAACTCTAAGATAGCTGCCCATATCAGAAGTCATCTAGGCAGCGTTCATATGGCCGAAGTAACTGCTAGAAGCAAGGCTGAAGCAGAGTTGAAACTGAGAGAGGAGGAGGAAAGGAAGGGATCAGCAACCCAAGGCAAAGCCTTTTTACAAATGGTTGAAGGCCCTGAACTAGAATCCATAGTTAGATGGGAATATGACTATAACTCCCGTCAACTAACTCTTTTCAGGGGGCACAACAAAGGGTACATGTCATTAGAGTGATAGACTGGATCTCCTATCCACCAATGACTTGTACAAGCTTCTCAGCACCACTTCCGGGAAGAACAAAGAGATGACAAATATCTTTTGTCCCTAGTGTTGAAAGCTTTGAAAGCAGAATAAGTGAGGTTTTGGTAGCATCAGCCTAGGGGGAGTTTGTTGGATCTAGAAAGACTGATGCAACCAAAACCAAGTCACTTAGAAGATTTTGGTACAACAAATAAAGGACTTCCGAAGAAAAAGGAGATCTTCCGAAGACAAAGTGTAAAGCTTACTTCTGAAGGAAAAGTTCTAACTTCCGAAGATAAAGAACCTACTTCCGAAGTTCAAGACTTAGAAAGAAAGATCTGAAGTCAACTTCTGAAGCACAGAACTCCTCAAGCCTCGGAAGTATAGAACCACTTCCGAAGTATAAGTGGGTTCGGAAGAACTTGTTCTTCCGATCCAACTTACCTTCGGAAATCACTGTTATTATCCAGTGGACATAAGTATGGCCTGCCTGACACTCCGCTGCAAATCTCTAAGATACTGCATGGCGTTTTCTCAAAAGCCATGAGTTGACCATACTTTAATCCACTGTTTACCTTTTATGTTAGTACAGTTGCCATCTTTAGTTGGTGACAAAAGGTAAGTCATGGACATGTCATGACTACCATATCTTAGATAATACTTTATCTAAGATACCTTAACTTTAGCATTGTAGTATATGCTTTAGTCTTAGGTTTCCAGCTGGTATCAAAGTATATCCGGCTGTAGGATCTAGTATATATAGTCTCTTATTGTAACTCATATATCATGCTTGTAAGAGTCTTGTAATATCTTGAGTTGAGAAGTAATATATACAAGTGCCTTGAAAATTTATTTTGGTGTGCTCCTTTACTACTTATTATATTATTATCAACTCCTGTAAAAGACTTTACTTCATCTGAATTGAGTGTTTCTATAAGTGAGTTTGAGAGAAATCCAAGTGTTTAAGCGACAAACCTATCCTACAGTTCAGTTGATAACATAAAATTAAAAGGAATAAAAACTACATTGTTTGTTCGAATGCATTCACCCTAGCCACACAAGCTAAAATAAATAGGGGTTATGAATGGTATATGTGTCAAACCTATTGGTGATTATGTGATAGCGGGGCAATAGGAATGATATAATTATGTTGTACTTATTAAATACTATATTTAGTTACTGAAGAGTAATACGTGGGTCAAGTATACTCAAAACCAACTTCTGAAGTTTGGCAACATCATAAAGAAACTTATGATAAAGTTGATGTTGATGTTTTCAATCTTTGTCAAAATTAAATTGTATGAGTCAAAATGGTTCAATCATCTCTAAATATTATCATAGACTTACTACAATATGGAAATGATTTGATGCTATTATACAATTATGATCATGTACTCACCAAACTCTAAAAGACTACAATGATTTCCACAATTGATTTTGATGTAGTTTCTGATGGTGTTAGATGAACTATAACAACGTGTTAGGATTAGTTTCTTGTTAATAGAACTTTTTCCCTCTCTTAAAGTTTCTTTTTCAATAAAGTTAATTAAAGAACCTCATCGAGGAGCATTTAGGGGCTCTAAAGAGCAAAATGTTGGGTTTCTAGTAAAAAGAGGTCAAATGCACTTTTCAATAAACAAATAAAGAATCATCATGGGTCTTAACCAAAATATAAAATTCTCTCACTATAACTAGATATGCCATACTATGGTAAGATTGTATTAAGTCGTATTTACCTCTAGGGTATAAGTCCAAGGGGGAACAGTCTTAAAAGGAGAGGGTTTAAAGAACACTATGTTTAATAATATAATCAAAAAAATATTGTACTTCTTGGCTTCCCTTACTTTTGATTAGTTTTTAAAGTTGTTAGATCTTTTAAATGAGAAGAAAAATGAAAGGTCTCAAATAACAAATATAGGATGTATTGTTTCTTTAGATTATTTTAGTAACCAGACTTATAGTTTGTCATCAAGGTACAATAATAGTTGGGTTATTGATTCTGGTTCAAATTAGGACATCACAATGAGACATAAGTGCCTACTTAGTTATGTTGGTGTTTCTAAGGTAGCATCACTATAAGACATCTAAATGGCACCATCAACAAGGCAACTAAAGATAGACATTTGAAACTAACCGACGACATTATGTTAGTTGATATGTTTGATGTACCAAAAGTTTAGTGAATTTATTATATGTATACAAACTTACAAAAGGAAATAAGTTAAAAGTTTTTTCATGCATAAAACTATGATGTTTAGGATTCGTACATGAAAACCCTAGTGGCTGATAATCAATTAGGTGGTTTATATTTTAGTGGTGATGATTCCGTGACTACTAAGGTATATGTAATAGTGTTAATAGGTTACATGTTTTGCATGCTATATTAGGATACCTTTTACTTGATCTTCTAAATACACTTAGATGTTTGGAGACCATATAAGATGTCTAGCTGAAAAGGGCTTAAATACTTCTTAATAATAGTAAATGAGGTTCATACGCATGTTAGTCGTGCGACTGAGGGTCATTCGCATGGGGAGTCTTGCGACTTAGGTCCATATGCCAAGGTTCCATCCGCATTGATTCATTCGCATAAGTGTTCATCCGCATTAGGTCCATTCGCATGGGTGTCCATTCGCATATTATCCATTCGCATGATGTTCAGTCACCTGGAGGCCATGCGACTAAAGGTGCCTATACGCCCAACTAGGGCTTGTGTACCTGAGGAAAACGTAGTTTAATTACTGACTTTCGGGGGAAGGTGCATATGTAAGTTTTGACGTGGAAGTTTCTTGTAAGTTCATGTAAGATGATTGTTGGGGCCTTATAGGTTATGTTGGGCATGATGTTGATGATGTATGATGTTGTATGATTATGCATGATGTATGTTATGTATGTATGATGATGCCCTGTATGATGATGAAGACTTTGTATGATGATGTTCCTTATTATTATGTATGATTATTTTCCCTTGGCTTTACGTGGAATGTTTATAATGAAATGAAAGTATTACGTAACGTAAAGTGGAAGATAATAAAAAGAGAAACATGATGGATGCATGCATTAATGAATGATGAAAGTAATGAAAGTCTTGCAAGCCTTGTATGTCGGGACACACCCCATTATAGGGTGTTAGCCCAACGGTGTGCGGGTTCGCTACCCCAGAAGGATGCACATCGGGGTCTTTCTTTGTGATTGACCATTTGTATGGAACCATTATTGCTTGCCTTCGGTACTGTGGGCAGAGGTGTTATGCACCGTGATGGAAGGTCTATGATAGGCTTCGGCCCAGTACCATAAGACACAAGGGTAAAGTTCATGGTTTTGACGGAAAGAAAAGATGTAATGATGAACGAATGAATGAAAGTAAGAGTATGAATGAATGGAAGTTAATGACCGATGAATATAATAATGACATTATCTATGTGTGCGTATGATGTATGATCGCATGAAAGTAAAGAACATTTTTAATGAAAGAAAAGTATGTTTTACTATAAAACTAGAACTCACTCAGCAATGCTGACTTTTATGTGTTTCCAGTTGGCAGGTACTGATTGCTGAGGATGGCACGAGGCGGTCACTCAGCTCTTTGGATGGCATCCATTTTTTATAATCCTTTTGTGTTGTAATGCAACATGTTTTGTAACTTGATAACGATGTATTATTTTGCAAAAGCCTTTATTATGAAATGGAATGTTTTGTTTAAATGTTTTCGTTGCAACATTTTTATGCAATATGATGAAATTATATGTTTTATGTGCGATGAACGACCAGTTGTAAGCGTCCCGGGAACGGGGCCTTACATGACTATTCTAGGGCTATTTGGGAGAATTTGTTGAAATCTGAATTTGAAGTTTTTCGAAACATTCAAGAATTTTTCAATTTAATCAAAATTCAATTCAGAAAAACTATCAACATGACCAAGAGCAATAGTAGTTTAAGTTCATAATTAATCAAAAGACAAACTTTAAAAACTATGGAATTATTCACCAAATCACATAAGCATATGCACCCTAACAAAATAGGATTGTTGAGATAAAGCATATGCATTTGCTTAGTGTGGCTAGGTATTTATTGTTTTAGTTAAATGTTCTTTTGGAATTATGGACTCACCGTGTTTTGACTGATTCATACGTTATTAATAGGACTCCTTTCTTTATTCTTAATAGCAAGACTCCTTACGAATTAAATTACGCCTTTGAACCCTCTTTTGAATATTTAAAGTGTTTAGTTGTTTGTGTTTTAGGATTATTTTAAACAACATTTAAAAACATGTTGAAAAATGTGTTCTTTAAGATATCCAACATTTCCTTTTAAAGGAATACCTCTCTGCATTATACATAAGTTTTTATACTTACATTAGTTCTTTATTTTTGTCATTATTATCAAACACAACTAATCATTATTTCTGAACATAGGAGACCAGATGATAAGGAGAGGGTCTAAATAGGGTTATGGATTTTGGGGAGCAACATGCTCGTAATACTTGGAATATGGCCAAAGAAGTTGCACAAAAGTCAAACCCTAATGACTTATCTATATAGAAACCATAACATAATGATATCACTTGTGAGGCTAGATGAGAGGCTTCCCTACATGATGATATTTAGGTGAATCAAAATACGTTTTAGGTATTGAAGTTATAAGGGAATCATATATAATTTGTATTCCTTAATGAAAGAATTGTATTGAATTGATATCTGAGTTTGGCATTAGTGGATGCAAACATGTTAATAAGCATATTGAACAAAATCTTGTTGTAATGGCAAGTTGTAAAGATGATAAACCCTTGGTTAATGTCACAACTTATCAAAAGTGAATGGAAAACTTATTTATTTTTCACATACTTGACTATATATTTCTTACATTGTACATTTCCAAAGATAAAATATGCACAATCCCATGATGCATTACTTCAAGGTGCACCAAGTCTCCAGGGAAAGATACATTGTTGCACAAAGGTGCAGGACCGTTAGAAGGGGGTTATGCACTTTTACAACACAACAACACAATTGAGGAGAGTTTTTAGAACAATTAGGGAACTGGTTAACTAAAGTAAGAGATGCTAAGAACACAAGTAATTAAGAGACAAAACAAGATGGCAAAACAACACAAGTATTTGATTTTCAAGAATTTTGTATATTGCTTCTCAAGTTCTATTACAAAGTGTTACAAAAGCATAATGGAAAGTTACATGTACTTGAGATACATATACTACACCCTACAGTCGGCCATACTTTAAAAGCCAGCTGGATACATAAGACTAGACAACAAAATCAATTGTAGAGTCAAAAGGTAGATTACCTTTTGACTTGTGACTATGACATGCCATAGCTCACATCTTAATATATTACAAATAAAATAAAGTACATAAAGTAAAAAGCTCAGACTCAATACCTCAATATACAGTTTACCAAAAGCATGGACCTTTTCACCAACTTGTGAAAGTTGGTGAGTCAAATAGAGTTGCAGCGAGAGGTGGTCCCACTTTATGGAAAAGTACATTAGATAATAGCATGTACATAGAAGTTTTCAGAAGAAATTTGTCTTCATAAACTAGTTTCGGAAGACTTTGTCTTTGAAGCTTCGGAAGACTTCATATTTAGCTTCAGAAGACTTCATATTTAGCTTCAGAAGATATTGGTCTTGGCTTCGGAAGATTTTATACTTAGAATATTTCTTATGTAAGATGTAAAACTTTTGAAGCATTTCTACTTTAGTACTTTAGTGTATGCATGCAAAGAGACTTTGGATGCTTTGAATGTTTTGATTGCATCAAACTTATTGGAATCCTTACAAACTCCCCCTAGGCTGATGCTACCAAAACATTTGAAGATTGTCTTAAGTTGACAGTCCTCATCATGTTGATGACCATGCCCTTCTTCATTAGATGGTTAGGATCACTTAGACTTCATAGTATCTTCTCATCTCAAAGAGATCATGCAGAGGTAGGTTGAATAAATCTTACCATGTGTATTGATTCACACCACCTTGATCTCTGATCACATGCCATCTTTCTAGATTAGTTGTGAAGGTCCAGGATAAGATGGGTGTCTTAGAAGCAAGAGGAGCCACTTGAATTGGAGTTAATTGGGTTGCCTCTTCATGCACTTCCTCAGGTTGATCTAACTCACCCTGAGGTATGGAGGTGGATGGTTTAGACTTCTTATTCTTCTTTGACTGTGGTTTAGAAGCCATGCTCTTCCTCCTCTATGATAACTTTAACTGAAAAGACTAGTCTGCAACACCTTGTTGATCAGTCTTGTCTTGCTCAGTTGGGTGTTCCTCCCTCACAGGTTCAAAAGGAGAGGGAGTTTGACCCGACTGTGGATCAGAAGATGAAGCTTATTGAGGCTTAGCAGGAGGTTTAGGTTGTGTTGTAAGGCCCCATTCTCGGGACGCTTACAGTTGGCCAATCATTGCTCATAAAACATATAATTACATTAATTTGAAATAAATGCTTTCATTACAAATTTCATTACAACATTTTCAAAAGAATGCCATCCAAAATGTTGAGGCTCATAAAACATAAAACAACATTTTCATTACAAATGCTTTTGCAAAATAATACAACATTCGTTATAGAATTTCATTTGTTCGCATTACAATGCAAAAACATTAACAAAAGAATGCCATCCAAAATGCCAAGTAGTTGCCCCGTGCCATCCTCAGCAAAGCTTACCTGCCAACTGGAAAAATGCATAAAAAGTCAGCGTTGCTGAGTGAGTTCTAGTTTTATAATAAAACATACTTTATCTTTCGTTAAAACTGTTCTTTACTTTAACATGTGATCATACATCATACGTACACATAGATAATATCATTATTTTATTCATCGTTCATTCGTTAACTTTCATTCATACGTTCACCATTACATCTTAAAATTCCATCCAAAACCACGAACTTTACCCCACCATTATGCATAAAGCGGGTACTGGGCCGAGGTCTATCATAGACCCCCTACATTGCGCCCGTGGCCTGACCATAGTACCAGGGTAAACGCAGGTGTACCATTGTCTTGTGCTATACCCCATCCATCACACATAAAGCGAGTATTGGGCCGAGGTCTATCATAGACCCCCAACAATCACCTATCATGTTCTAAGCTTAAATCATACGTTCTAAGCCTTAGGAACACAACCATAATATCATCAAGCATGAACATAGTCCAACATCACATCATACCCGCAACATACACACATTCAAACATACGGGTATAAAACCCAGTTTTATAAAAATGTTCATTCATGCAATTCCAACCCCAAAACAGTTAAAAACAAGTAAAAGAAAGGTCCTAGAACTCACCTTTGCAGCTCTTGAGTATTGCTTCTTCCAAACTCGTCTGTAATTGAGTTCAACCGCCTAGAAACCCGCCAAAAACACACACACAACACATATAAGCATACAACCGACGCAAGGCCAGTTAAGAACACTTAAAAACCATGAATTTCTTACCTTGAATTTGAACTTCTTCTTCTTGTTCTTCAAGAACCGAAACCTTCTGCTCTGCTACTCTCTCTCTCTAAAATCCAAGAATTGTGTGGGTGTAGAAAGAGTGATGGGCGGCCATCACCTTTTACACCCACTTTTTCAAACCTTTTGTCCTTTTGACACTTTTTACCCTTCAACTTGGGTAAAATATCTTTTCTTTCTTTTTCTTCACTTTATTCTTCTTTCTTTGACTAAAAAAATAACCGGCTGTTACATGTGTTGTCTCAGGTTGGTCAACCTTGACCTCCACTTTAGGAAGAACTTCACTTGGAGGGGAGTGTAAGTCAAGTAACTCTCCTTTTTTGATCTTCTGCTTGATTACCCTGATATGCTAATCCATTGTAGAGAGGGACATAAGGCCAAGTCTCCTTCTAGAGAATCTAAACAGCCTCAAGAAGCTCATCATCTTTTTCTGTCAGCGGACTTCTTCATGCTCTTTTGGATGATGGCTCTTGACCTTGCAGCATCTTCCCTCATCTTTCTCCTAGTTGCTTTCTGTACTTTAAATACTTCAAAGCTCAAGCTATTTGAGATACTCAAACTCTATGTACTCAATGGATAAAGAAGAAGTGTAGATGCCTGGTATAGGCCTGTGGCACTTAGGTAGGTGAGTATATTGATCCTATCAGTCTCTTTGTCTACCTGAGGTTCTTATGGAGCCACAACCTCTTGTGCAGGACTTTCTTGAACTGGGGACAGAGTGGGAATATGCTTGTACAATCTCTTTTGTCTCTTCTCCTCTTTGATTTGGAGAAGTAACTTTGCATCCTATGCTTCCTTCCTCTCTCTTCACAATTCCACGTCAGCCGGTTCATTAAGCTCCTCTAAAGGGAGAGATATAATCTCATCAATGTCATAGTTCCTAGTCTGCAAGTAAGTAATCGTAACTGCCCTCAACTCATCATCTTAAGTGTTTGGTTTGGGGGCAGCCTGATTGCAGCTTCTATGAATCCTGCAGACCCAGAGGAAGTTTCTCCCCTTAGCTTCCTCTTCCTCTCTCTCTTCTCCTCCTCAATCTCCTCAGAAGTCATTTTCCTTTCCCCTTTGTTACTCACATACATTTATGACTCAGGGTGTAGAGAGCTTTGGCCTTCATTGCTTGGTGTAGCCTCCAAGCTCTAACCAGAGAGAGGTTGTGATACACCTTCACTAGCAGGTGCTTCACTGAGCGAATGAATTGATGAAGTAGTTGTAGCTGTGACAGGGCTCTCAGGCTCTACGACTAGGCATTCAGTCAAAGTTTCCCCTTCAAAGCTAATCTTAGGGTTAGCCTTAACATCCAGTTGACCAATAGTATTACCTAATTGCCTTTGTCTCCTTCTTAGACTAAACTCTGCAGTAATTCTATCCTAAATCCTTTGTGCCAGCCTGTCAGCTTGTTAATGCTTGGATTGACAACTAGCATGTTGATCAGGTCAAGACCTTCATAGTAGTTCTAGGTCTGAAAATTGAAGACTTCTTGATGCCCTTGAACTCTTTGAAGAATCAGGGCTCTTCTATTTGCATCATACATCCACCCTATGATGTCGTTGGAAGTTTCTTGAGGTGAAAATGACACTGCCTTGGTATACCTTCCTCAAAAAGAATTTGAATGGAGTCTATAGAATCCATATCAATGTGAACTTGAGGAAGTAGCTGAGTATGAGTAGTTGCAAGTGAGGATGGTGAGTCCTCAATGTCCATGCTATGTGAAGAACTCCTAGGTTCTATGTCTCTGTTGACTTTCTCCCCTTTTTTGTTAGCATCATCCACTTTCATAGATGGGCTAAAGATTAGATCAATCACATTTACAAGTTCTTGTGTTCTTGGTTAAGCTTTTCTTAAGGTCTCCCAATAGTTTTTCCTTAAGATAAGATATCTCAAGTTGCTGATCATTGACCCTATTTTGCTAGGTAGTCACCTGAGATTCAAGATGACTAACCTTGGAGACTAGGTAGGTGCATGTTTTAGACAGTTTTTACACCTTTAGCCTCAGATTCCCCTCATCTTCATCAGAAGAATCATGGGGGGATGAGAGAGTTGGACCAAAGTCTTCTCTCTCACCACCAGCATGAAGTTCTTGGCTGCTGGTTTTCCTCTGGTTAGTGACAACTTCAGTTAAAGTGTCAATGGGCTATGTTTCTATGATTGAGGTCTGAATGATGTAATCACTGCTGAAGTGAGAGCCTCTTCCATATGGATATTCTAAACAGGTTCAGAAGTATCCACCTCAATAATGGGTGACTGATGTGGGCTAGACATAGGTGACTCAAGAGCATTCATCTCTCTTTGAGTAGGGGAGGAGTAGAGAGACTCATGGTACTCACTGAAACCTAAATCTTCAGCAGTATAGAAGTTAAGGTTGGGAATCAGGTGATTTAAGTCTATAGGCTGGGGATGGAAACTATCCCCTGAAGGTTGTTCACCTGAGTATTGAGACTTAAAGTGAAGGCTTAACGCAGTTGGGCTTGTGAGCTCATCAGGTTGAGCATGAGGAGCCCTCGACACTGATTCTTGAAGAAATATGAGTGGTTGCTCCTCCGGAGAAGTGGGAGCTCTAGTATCCACTTCCTCCTGTATGGGTGAGTGTATAGGGGCATGCACAGACTCAATAGATTGGGCAAGGGTTCAATTGGATTTTCTTTTGTAAGTGAGGGTGATGTGAGGCCTTTTTGGTGGTTGGCAGGTAGAAGGTGTGGGTTCAACACTAGCTTGTTTTGCTAGGTTGTGACCTGAGTATGACTTTACATTTTTTGGACAAGGGCTGTTTCTACCCCTAAGAAGCCATAGTTGGCTTCTTTAGGATTTTAAAGTGTTGGGCTTCAATCTGTCCCAATTAAGAATATTACCTCTTTCCAACTTTGAGCCCAGTCACAGTTGAGAATGTGTTTGAATATATCGGAAACATGTATACTCCTAAGGAGTCCAAGTTAGCAAGAAATGTGTGTAAACAAACTCAGTGTACCTGAACTTGACCCCCTTGCTACCATCCTTTATTCTATAATGTCCACCCCGACTAACGACGAAATCATCGAGGCGGACGAATGTGAAATGATGTTCAAAGTCACATGGAACTAAATTTTTTGTAAAATATTAATATATTTTTAGTCAACATTCAAACACTAATAAATACAACCACTCAAGATATACCAACACATAAGACTATCTATAACTAAGTCCATTCCTATATGAGCACGAGAAGATCTTCCAGTAGAAAAACTACAACATACTAAAATAAAAGGTCACTTTTAAGTTGCGGGTTCCCATGGGTTACACACAAAAGACCCGCGATTTTATATAGATCTATATATATATATATATATGATAAAAGGTTTACAAGTAGCAATTCAATGTCAATGGTTATGTTTAGCAATTTTATAGAACACATATAGTTACAACCAATCTCGACTTGTTGGACCAAAAGAACCAATGAGCCAAGATCAGAAAACCTCTAAGTCCCACACGGTATCACAACAACTGCTGAAAGCCTCATCAGTAGTTTGACAAGTGCTGAAGACTTCAACAGCTGAAGATCAAGTGCTGAAGACCTTAACAGCTGAAGAACCAAAGTGCTGAAGTACAACAGCTGAAGAACACAAGTGCTGAAGCTGAAAGACCAAAGTACTGAAGTACAACAGCTGAAGAGTTCACAAGTGCTGAAGATCAACAACTGATGTACAAAGTCTGAAGACAAAGACTGAAGACATCAGCTGATGATATCTACTGAAGTCATCAGCTGATGAAACACCTGAAGGTCAAAGTCTGAAGATCAAGTACTGAAGCCTCAGTAGTTTGTCACAACTGCTGAAGAGTACTTCTTCAGTAGTTGTGATATCAGTAGTTTTATTTTCTATGTTTCAGTAGTTTTGTAAAACGACTGAAGAGCTTGTTCTTCAGTCGTTGTAGTTTCAGTAGTTTTATATTTTGTACTTAACTTGCTGATATGTTCTCAGTAGTTGTGAACATTTCAGTAGTTTGTTAAGAATTAGTTATTTCTGTATTGGATCTGCCAGTTGTCACTTTCCGTGATAACAGCAGTGACTGTTGCACTCTATATAAGGAGTGACAACCTATTGTAATCATTGAATGAATGAGGATTGAATGGAATGAATGATTGATTCGATTAGAAATATTCTCATCTATAAACATTCCTAGAAATCAGAAATACATATTCTCTCCCTATAACTGTATGCGATCTTAATGCTCACATATTCGTTAGCTTGCTACAATTGTCTAATTCGTGTTGTATTCCGCTGCTTTATATTCTGATACATCAAACTTGTGATCACTGATCCTGTCAAATGGTATCAGAGCAGGTTAATCATTGATCGATCTAATAATTGATCATTGAAACTGCTATTCAAGATCCAAGTTTGATTGAATTAGCTTTTGTTTTTGCAAGAAACGGTTATAGAGATTGAATTTTCTGTATTTCTGCTCATTCATCCTGAGATCTTTTCTTGGTTCTCATTGAGTTTGTTGTGGTTTGTCTAAAACTTTTTTAAAACTTGAACTAAACTGTTTTTGAACTGAAAATGACCACTCCCTCCAATGATCCTCACAATACTGGTTCCTCAACCAAGCCTCCTATGCTGGTTAGGAATGAGTATAACATATGGCAAAGACGTATGCTCCATCACCTGTCTGTTAACAGCGCAGGGTGTTGGACATCAGTGGTACATGGTCCACACAAGCCTATGGTGAATAACCCGGAAACCAATCAAATGGTTCCGAAGAGGAGGGAGCAATACTCAGATGAGGATAAAAAGTTGCTTGAGATTGATGCAAAAGCCCATGGAATTCTGGCCATGGCTTTGCCCAATGAAATCTATTCTGGGCTAATGCATCATGAAACTGCCCATGACCTCTGGATTGCTTTGAAAGAACAATTTGGAGGAACAGATGAGGTCTTGGCAAATAATAGAGAAATTCTTGCCCAACAATATGAGACATTCTCTCATAGAAAGGGTGAGACACTGACTCAACAATATGAGCGGTTTTCTTGTTTGATCTCTGAACTAAAAATGGTCAAACTTGAATACACCAATATTCAGATGAATAACAGATTTCTCAGATCACTGCCTGAGAGATGGGACACATATACTATTGTCCTACGCTCCAGTGCAAGTTTGGACAAACTATCTCTCACCCAACTCCATGGGAAATTGCTCACTTTTGAGAGAGAGATAGAACAGAAGAGAAAGCTGTCTTCATCTGGAAAGCTCACTGAAGACTTTATACAAGGCAACACTGCCTTGGTGGGTCATGAGTCAGAATATGCTTCATCTGAATGCCAGTATGATGAGCATATTAATTTCTCTTCGAGCACTTCTAATTCTGCATTTGTAAGTGTTGATGGTCAGTTCACTGGATGTAATAATGACAATTTATGTTTCATTATGGATGATCTCAAGGGGATTGCTGATGATGACTTAGAAGAGATGGATATTTTGAGCCAAATGGCCTTGATAAATATCAGATCTCAGAAGTTCTACAAAAGAACTGGAAGAAAATTCCCAGGACTCTCTGGCAAAACCAAAGTTGGTTTTGACAAGAGCAAGTTGAGGTGTCACAAATGCCAACGGCTTGGACACTTTGCAAGAGAGTGTAGATCAACTGGATCAAACTCTACTGCACCCTTTGTGACTTTTCCTGGCAATAGTCAACAAAACAGAGGGCAACATCCTGTCACATCTAGTCATCATCCTCAACAACAATCTCCGGCATATTTTGTTCCTCAGGGTCAAATGCCATATCAGTACCCTGGTTATTACATGCCACAGTCAAATCAAGTTCAAGTTCCTATGACACCACAACCTCATGCATTACCAGAACCTCAGCCTTCCCTATCTCATCAACAACCTTCATCTCAACAACACAGCTTCTTCACCCCAGGAGTTGTTGACTGGAGCAGTTTACCAGATGACTTGTCTGGTCATGATCAACTGTTCTCAGGTGCTGGTCAACATGGTGGTGACAGTCCTTTGGGAATCTAGCTCTTATGGCTTTGGAGTCTGCTGATACTTCATCTTCCAATGCCTCTACACCTCAGGTATCACAGGTATCCTCTGAGGCAAAAGCCAATTATGTTCTGAACAATGCATAGCAGCATTTGCTTCCATTAGAGAAGCAAATGTAGCTTTATTAATAAGAACATTGAGCTAGAACAAATAATTTCCAAAAACAAAGCTGAGTTTGAGTTTGTGCTCAAAGATAAAAATGATGAGGTTTATAAACTGAATTGCAAAATAATTGATGATAAGGCTAGAGAAGATGTACTTCTAGAGAAGTACAAAGATCTCAAAGAAACCCTTGCAGTTACCCAGGTCGAGTGTGATAGATGGGTACAATCATGCAAAGGTTTTGAAATGCTTCTTAGTAAGCAATCTGCTTCAAATGTGAAGTTTGGAATTGGCTACAATCACACTGCTCCACCTACAGATTTTACCCCAAGAGCAGAGGTAGAATCTGATGGTGAGAGTGATAACCAATCCATCAAATCATGTGATCTACCTTCTGATACAGCACAATCAGAAGTAGCAGTCAGCATCAAGTCCTCCTTGAACCTATCAGCTGATGTTGATGGTCCAAATGCTGACATTCACATGATCAATAAGTTGATCAACTCAGGAGTTAATCCTGAAGGTCCTGAAAGGACTGGAGAGCAGGATTTAACACCTGAAGTTCAAACTTCAACTGCTGTCAGTACTGAAGAGAAGAAAACTGGCAGTAGAAGAGTTTGAAGCTACTAAAGAGGATGTCAAGAAAGCAACCAATGCTTCCAAAGCATTGAAGAACAAGTCTTCTGTTGCTTCACCATCTTTTGATGATCAACCTAAGATGAAGAAGAAACCATGTGAAGTATGTGGTTTGTTCAATCATCTTACAGATGATTGTTGGTACAAAAGAGGTTCCAAACTCAAACAAAAAGAAGAAATTAATGAGAAAATGGTAAAAATGAAAACTGAGTTTGAGACCACATTTGTATCAGCAACATCAAATCCTGTAACCCTTAAGTCCTTAAAGCAATCCAAAAAGGAAGGAGTTAAACAGGTGACAGCTGAGGGTGCTCAAAAGAAGAAGGTGCAACATAGGACCTTATCTAACTCCACTAGCAATGTGTCTGATGAGCTGAAAGCTTTATCACAAAATCAGACACAGCTGGTGATGATGGTACAACATCTGTTGGGTAGAGTTAACCAACTAGATTCTCCTATGTTGAAACCACAGAAAAGGAGGTCTAAGCCAAAGGACTCCTCTTCTACACCATCTTCTCTTCTCTCAGGCTGTTGTTACAAATAAACATGTTAGTTTACCATCTATTGATGAGACCAGGCCCAAAACCAAAAGGTTTGGGTCTCTAAAACTAACTGATTGTTTATTATTGCAGGGTTCTTCAACATGCCAAAGTAGCATCTGGTATGTAGACAGTGGGGGATCTATGCACATGACTGGGAACATCTCTCTTCTTCATGACTACTCTCAAGGAAAGAAGGGATTTGTCTCTTTTGGCAATGATGCTAGGGGTTACATCATCGGTAAGGGCTTTGTCTCCAATGGAGAAATCAAATTTGATGATGTTAATCATGTGGAAAATCTCAAGTACAACCTCTTGAGTGTCAGTCAAATGTGTGATAAAGGCCATGTTGCCCTTTTCACAAGTCAAAACTGTAGGATTCTGTCATCCAAAGTTTTGCACTTGATTGACAAGGTGTTGGATGATCACACTCTCCTGAAAGCCAACAGGACAGGAAGAGTGTATGCCTTAGATCTCTCTAAGAAGATAGATCTCAAAGGCAATCCTTGCCTATTTTCCAAAGCCTCTTTCAAGAATCTAAACTGTGGCACAGGAGGCTTGGTCATGTTAATCTCAAAAACATGAATCAGCTTAGCCACAATAGTTTAGTCAGAGGCTTACCAATAAAGGAGTTCCACTGTGATGAAACATGCACTGCTTGTTTAAAAGGAAAACAGCACAAGGTCTCATTTCCTCCTATTGAAGTGTCCAAGTCCACTGCCTGCTTGCAATTACTGCATATGGATCTATTTGGTCCTGTGAGAGTAATGAGCATGGCAAAGAAGAAATACTGTCTGGTAATTGTGGATGATTACTCCAGATTTGTATGGACTTTCTTCTACATTCAAAGGATGAGGCTGCTCAGAAGATTATCCACTTTGTGCTGTACATTGAGAAGCAGTATTCCCTTCCAGTCAAGTGTATTAGGAGTGATAATGGAACTGAGTTCAGAAATCATACACTTGATGACTTCTATCTCTTCAAAGGGAATCAAAAGGCAGTTCAGCATTCCAAGGACTCCAGAACAAAATGGAGTAGTGGAGAGAAAGAACAGGACCCTCATTGAAGCTGCAAGGTCCATGCTGGCTGACTCAGGTTTGCCATTGACCTTTGGGCCGAAGCTGTCAACACAGCTTGTTATGTGCAAAATAGAGTTTTAGTAAATCAGAGGTTGATGAAGACTCCATATGAAGTTCTCCATCATTTGGCTCCTCTGATTTCATTTTTCAAAGCATTTGGGTGTCCCTGTTTTATTCTCAACACAAAGGATCAACTCCACAAATTTGATCCTAAGGTGGATGCAGGATACTTTGTTGGTTATTCATCTACTTGCAAGGCATACAGAGTCTTCAACTGCAGAACAAAGATGGTTGAAGAAACTCTACATGTTAAGTTTAATGAATCTCCAAAGGACAAGATTCCACAAAGTCCTGTGGAGTTATTTGATTTGGACATACTGCAATATGTTCCTTATCAAACTCCTGCTGTTGCTCCTGTCAACAGTTCACCACCTGGTGGTACTGCTGATGATGATGATGATTGCAGTACTCACCTCTTCAGGTTTAGTGATCAGCTGCCTGACTCAACTAGACCTGATGTTCCTGTAGCGCCAGTAGCACCATCCACAACAAATGCTGATGAGATTTCTTCGAATTCAACTTCCTTTGAATTACCATCCACTGATTGGTTTCAAGGAAATGATTCACCATCACCATCTGTTGCTGCTGAACCGGCTACAAACACTTGCACAGATCTCATTGTGTATCAAGATCTGAAGAATCACCCTATGTCTCAAATCATTGGTGATATCACTGCTGGAGTATCAACAAGAAGTCAATTGTCAAATTTCTGCTTCTATGCTCTCTTCATCAGTCAGCAAGAGCCAAAGAATTATCACATTGCTTAAAGGACAATGGATGGGTTGATGCCATGCAGCTTGAGCTTCTTCAGTTCAAGAAACAGCAAGTGTGGGAACTGGTTCCTCTACCTCCAGGTAAGTGTGCAATAGGCACTAAATGGGTGTTTAGGAACAAAACTGATGAAAATGGGCTTATTGTTAAGAACAAGGCCAGACTGGTTGTTCAGGGGTTTGCACAAGAAGAAGGTATTGATTATGATGAAACCTTTGCCCCTGTAGCCAGACTGGAAGCAATTCGATTGTTTTTAGCTTATGCTGCTTATCAAAACTTAAAGTCTTTCAAATGGATGTCAAAAGTGCATTTTTGTATGGAAAAGTTAAAGAAGAGGTTTATGTATGTCAACCTCCAGGCTTTGAGGACAATAAACATCCTAATTGGGTGTATAAGCTTGATAAAGCTCTTTATGGGTTAAAACAAGCTCCCAGAGCCTGGTATGAGACATTATCAAACTTTCTTCTGGAAAACAATTTCACTAGAGGCTCCATAGACAAGACTTTATTTATTAAGAAAGCTGGGCAGCATAATCTACTTGTTCAAATTTATGTAGATGATATCATTTTTGCATCCTCTGATCCAAAGTTGTGTGATGCCTTTACAAAGTTGATGCAACAGAAGTTTGAAATGAGTGCCATGGGAGAATTACAGTTCTTTCTGGGGTTGCAAATCAAACAAAAGGCTGATGGAATTTTTATTCATCAATCCAAATATACAAAAGATCTTTTGCAAAAGTTTGATTTACAAAACTGTAAGCCCTGTTCTACTCCCATGAGCAGCACCACACAACTGGACTCAGATCAGAAAGGTAAAGTGGTTGATGAAACACTTTACAGATGTATGATTGGGTCCTTGATGTATTTAACAGCTTCTAGACCAGATATTATGTTTGCTACATGTGTTTGTGCTAGATTTCAGGCTGCACCTAAAGAGTCTCATCTGATTGCAGTCAAGAGGATCTTTAGATATCTGCAAGGCACTCCATCTCTAGGTTTATGGTATTCTACCAGACATTCTGGTAAATTAGTTGCTTTTTCTGACAGTGACTATGCAGGGTGTAAGTTGACCAGGAAATCAACTTCTGGTGGATGTCAATTCCTAGGCAACTGCTTGATTTCTTGGCAGAGCAAGAAACAGACCTCAGTTGCTACATCCACTGCGGAAGCAGAGTACATTGCTGCTGCAAGCTGTACATCTCAGGTACTCTGGCTTCAAAACCAACTTTTGGATTATGGCATTACAGAGACTAAGACTCCATTGTTAATGGATAGTGCTTCAGCTCTTTGCATTGTCAAAAATCCAGTCCAGCACTCTAGGACCAAACATATAGAGATCAGACATCATTTTATAAGGGATTGTTTTGAAAAAGGTCTGATTGATCCTAAGTTTGTGCCTAGTGCTGATGAGCTTGCAGACATTTTTACTAAGCCTTTGGATAGTTCAACTTTCCAAAACCTGGTGTTAAGGCTTGGTATGCTGCAGCTAGAATAGGTGACAACTACTGATGATCTCAGTAATTCATACTGATGATCATGAGTGCCTGTCACATATAAGTACTGATGAGCTCTTTTACCTCAGTAGTTTTTATAACTACTGAAGGCTAAATGTCTCACAAGTACTGAAGTACTTCATCTGCTCTAAACTACTGAAGTAGTTACAACTACTGATGCAGTCATAACTACTGCAATCAGTAAAAACAGATAAGTACTGATGTCCTATGAAACAACTGAAATCAGCCATAAAGACTGATGAATGTGTTGAGGACAGTTTGAAACAGCTGAAAAGCTAATTGACGAAAACAGCTGAAGAGAACTTTCTCTTCAGTCGTTTGTACAACTGCTGTTTCATTTTAAACAACTGAAGCAAAACCACGTCTTCAGTAGTTTTTATAACTACTGATGACTATACCAAGTCTTCAGTTGTTTACAACAGCTGATGACAAAACCACTGTCTTCAGTAGTTTCATAACTACTGATGACAAACACCATGTCCTCAGTTGTTTCAATCATCTGAAGTCAAAACCACGGTCTTCAGTAGTTTTCTAAACTACTGATGCCTAACACCACGACTTCAGCTGTTTCAACGTCTGAAAGGATAATACCATGTCAACGGTCGTTTAAAAACTGATGACTAACACCACATCCTTCAGTCGTTTCCTCACCCGTACCCTATAAATACCCTAACCTGAGCTCTCCATGCTTCATCTTCTTCAAACCTAACGTTCCTCTCCAAACTTCTTCGGCGTCTATGCAAATTAAACCGCGACACAACTGTGTTGCCTACCTCACAAAATCGCCGATCTGGACTAAGTTCGATACTGCTATCGATCTTATGGTTCAGTCCCAATACAACAAGGCATTCCTTCTGAACCCCGTTTTACATGCCGAATCCTTGAACCAATTTTGGATGAACGTTACTGTTACAACTGAGGAGAGCAACACACGATCCCTCCGGTCAGTCGTCAACAACAAAGAAGTAGTGATTACTCCTGCAACAATCCGTAAAATTCTTCAACTTGAGTGATGCTACCTCTCCTGCTGGATATCCGAAGGGCACCATAGATCTATCATTTGCTCAGCATGGATATCAAGGTGATCTCAGTGCCACCACCATCATGAAGAAACACTTTAATGACGCTGAGCGCCTGATTTTTCACATGGTCAATGTATGTTTGGCCCCTAAGACATCGTCTTGGGATCAAATGTCCACCAAATGGCAGCAGGTAATGTATTCTATCCTTGAGCAACAACCACTGAATTTTTCAGAATTAATATTTTCAGAGCTCAAAGATATGGCTCAAAAACTAACTGCCAACCGTTGGATACTCTATCCACGGTTCATAATGGCCATTATTATAGACCAGCTTAATGCTGAGGGACTTGTTGGCTTGGGAGTCCCTGCTACGGCTGTTCTGCCAAAGTATACTCCCGGCACAACTCTGACCGGACACTCAAACTGGCTGCCAAGCTGCGAAAACCCACGCAGCTGGAACCCACAGCCACCACCTCCAAATCCAATGTCCCCACCAAACCCACCAAAAGAAACCCAAAATGGCTACTCAGGGAATTGAGTCCCCTGAGGATGCTCCTGCACCACAAACGCATGATATATCCACTAGTCCAAACCCCCTAGTGGATACAATGACTCTTCCAGCCACAGCCGCTCAGGCTTCCTCTCAACAGGAGCCTGCAGCAACCCAAGGGGCACCTACTTATCTGGGATCTTACTCACTTGAGGAGATTGCCATTGAAGAGCACCATCCACCCCAGGTGCACACTGCTTCTAACCCCTTACCCCAAACAACCGCCCCTCACAGCCCAACTTTATAGTTGCACAAGTGCTGACTCAATTGCACTCCTCACCCCCTCCCCAGAAACCACTTACTACTGGGAATACCTCTACAATTGAGGGGGAGGAACACAGTGCACCTGAGAACCCACAGCACAGGGGTTTCCCAATTCTATCTCCTGGTGTAGACAAGGAGCTTAGAATATCTAGTGAGGCTGCCACCTCCTCTGACTCAGCACATGACCAGAGTGAGGCTGGTAACATTGCTAAGACCTCCCTAGAGGCAACAGCTGATGATGGACATTGTCCTGAGGCTGGAAGTCCCCAGTACCAAGCACAAGGGGCACATGCACCAACTGGTCTACACCCAGTGCATGTAACCTGCTCTAAGCAGGAGGTCAGGTGATTCAGTATCAAGATGATGACCTGAGCTTCTTCTATGATGTAGTTGCTCAAAAACCATTCTAGAGGATGAGGTAGCAGACTCAAAGAGCTGCTGGCCAAGATGTCTCAGGATGCAAGTCCATCTGCCACCATCATACACCCACAGATGGCACCTTCCTTGAAGGTTTCCCAAACACAGCCACCCCAAAATCAACCACCTGCCTCTGCTTCAGGCCCTACTTCTCAGGAACAGAACCCTCCTGAGCAAATAGGTGCTGTACTCCAAAATTCCCTCCCTCTCATCACCCCATAATCACTGATATAGTGATCAAAGCCCTTGATGAGAGGCTTTCCTCAACATTACAGCCCTGGTTGATGCTGCTGTCCAAAAGACTCTTTCTGCGGTACCAACCCCTTCCTCCAATGCAACCAAAAAGGGGGAGAGTACTGCAGTGAAAGAAAGAAGAGGAAAAGATCTGAGGAAAAGGAAGAGGAGGAGAAAGAACAGCAACATGCTCACCTACAAGCGAAAGAAAGGTGCTGATGAGCATTGCTGAAGATAAAGCCTTGGAGCTACTGATAAAAGAGGCTGATGCCGAACACATAGATCAATGGACAACATCATTGATCAGCTGTTTAGGCAAGGCCATGACACCAATAACTTGACTCTGAGATTCGACGACTATAGAGATTGAAGAAATCCAGAAAGATGGGCAAGTTATGAAGTGTTAGAAAGAGAAAGGCTTGAAATCATGATCAGATTTATTGCAAAATATCTTGGAAGATCAATGATGAAATCAAAGCTTGGTCCAGGGACAGTATCTTGGCAATCACCACCAAGATCTGTTCATCTGAAGTATATACTAAGGGGCTTGTCATTGAAGCTTTGAATGAAGCGGGTGCTGGGAGCAGGACTGAGCTAGCCAAGCAATCAAAAGCCACACTCACCTCAAGGATGCTAGAACAGCCTGTCAACATTCCCACACCAAAACCACCCCCAAAACACAACCCACCAAACCAACTCCTTACCCTCAAAACCCATAGCCGATGATATACCCTTGAAGAAGAAGAGAGGATATTGAGGCTAGAAGAAGATGAAGAGATGAGAAGACAGGCTGCCGCTCTCAGCTGTGATTCAGTTGCCTAAGGCCACAAGTCACTCCTCAGCAATTACTCCTGAAGTCCAGAGACAAATGGTTAAAGTGAAGCTAGAAGAAGAAGAGCTTCATAAACAGCATGATGAGGAATTGCTGAAGAGAGTTGACAAAGCTTATGCAGCCACATCTTCCATCATCAATATGAAGGAGCAAGCCCTCAGACTTTACACTCTCAGGCATACCTTTCAATATCAAAAGGAAAGAGTGAGGATTTGGCCTGATCCCAGGGTCTCTCACAGAATTCATAAGAACAATATACCTCGGAGATACATTGGCCAGGTGAAAAAGATCGTAGATGATGATCTCTCTGGTCTTTGTAGTTTCACCCTGGGAAATCCTAGAGACTTCAAGAAGGCCTACAAAGCTAATCTAACCCCTCAGAAGATGTTGGAAACAAAATAGTGAAAAAGGGGTTAGTTTACAAGAGGCTTGAAGAAGTCAGGAAAAATGAGCTCCAGTTGTTCCTAAGGGTAATCACCCGGATGAGTTTGCTTACAGAATAATAACAACTGTGCTAAAGAATGGGAAACAGGCCAAATACCTGTCTGAGTATTATGGGCGGAATCATTGTTTGAAGGAGGTGCTGAAGAGCTAACCATGGAGGAACAAATCACCTTCCTTGAGGCCTACACAAGAGAGTCGTACAGACTCATTATGGGGAAGTAAATCTCATGAATGGGATAACAACTCTGTGTCCAGTTCCCCAAAACAGAGTTCCCATTCATACTCTGCCAAACAATATTGAGATTTCTTCCCAGGCCGGAGCGTACATGGGTCATCTTCTCTACTGATCAAGAAGGAAAAAGACCAACATTTTTGCCATCAATAAGTGGGAGTATAAATAAGTTAGAGGTTTTGGCTGCATTGGTTCAGGGGGAGTTTGTTGGACCAAAAGAACAAAGAACATGAGCCAAGATCAGAAAACCTCTAAGTCCCACACGGTATCACAACAACTGCTGAAAGCCTCATCAGTAGTTTGACAAGTGCTGAAGACTTCAACAGCTGAAGATCAAGTGCTGAAGACCTTAACAGCTGAAGAACCAAAGTGCTGAAGTACAACAGCTGAAGAACACAAGTGCTGAAGCTGAAAGACCAAAGTACTGAAGTACAACAGCTGAAGAGTTCACAAGTGCTGAAGATCAACAACTGATGTACAAAGTCTGAAGACAAAGACTGAAGACATCAGCTGATGATATCTACTGAAGTCATCAGCTGATGAAACACCTGAAGGTCAAAGTCTGAAGATCAAGTACTGAAGCCTCAGTAGTTTGTCACAACTGCTGAAGAGTACTTCTTCAGTAGTTGTGATATCAGTAGTTTTATTTTCTATGTTTCAGTAGTTTTGTAAAACGACTGAAGAGCTTGTTCTTCAGTCGTTGTAGTTTCAGTAGTTTTATATTTTGTACTTAACTTGCTGATATGTTCTCAGTAGTTGTGAACATTTCAGTAGTTTGTTAAGATTTAGTTATTTCTGTATTGGATCTGCCAGTTGTCACTTTCCGTGATAACAGCAGTGACTGTTGCACTCTATATAAGGAGTGACAACCTATTGTAATCATTGAATGAAATGAGGAATTGAATGGAATGATGATTGATTCGATTAGATATCCTCATCTATAAACATTCCTAGAAATCAGAAATACATATTCTCTCCCTATAACTGTATGCGATCTTAATGCTCACATATATCGTTTGCTTGCTACAATTGGTCTAATTCGTGTTGTATTCCGCTGCTTTATATTCTGATACATCAAACTTGTGATCACTGATCCTGTCACGACTTGATTACAAGTTTATAATATTGGCTAAGTGTACTTGGTTCCCATGATGAACAAGCATACGTCATCAGGAGCCGGCAATACATCGGCTTTAGCACCAAATAGGCTTGTTAGGACAAAAATCTAAGACGTTGCTAGGCTATCATGATTAATGATTGTAAACATAATATGTATCTTATATAAGACTTACAATGACACAAATACCATAGACAAAAAGGCAAAGATGAATTGCATGTGCATTTACAAGTATCGAGATGTTTACAAGTGTAAGTTTATAAGGTTAACATGTTTCACAAATACCAATCAACGCCTATCATTTTCTAAGCTTAAGTCATACATCCTAAGCCTTAGAAGCATAACCATAACATCATGATACACATACATGCCTAAAATCAAAGCCCCCCCCCCCCCCAACACACAGACACAAAGCATACGGTTAAAAACCCATTTTTATAAAAAGTTTCATATATGCTTTTCCAACCCCAAATCCGATTAAAACAAGTAAAAGGGGGTCCTAGAACTCACCTTAGCAGCCTTTGGTTATGACTTCTTCAAACCCATTTGCAAATTGAGTTCAACCGCCTAGATACCCACCAAAAACACACCCGAACCACATAAGCATATAATCGAGACTAAGGCCTGTCAAGAACATCATAAAACCATGATTCTTACCTTGAATTCAAAGTTCTACTCTTGTTCTTCAAAAACCCGAAAACTTCAGCTCCTGCTTTCTCTTTTTAAAGAAAATCCGAATGTTATGTTGTGCAGAGAGGGTGATGGGTGGCCATCACCTTTACTCACCACTTTTAAAGTCTTTTATCCTTTTGACACTTTCAACCCCCTCTACTTGAATTTTATTGTTTCTTTCCTTTTTCTTTCACTTTTATTCTTTCTTTTCTTTCATAACTTTAAAAAGAATAACCGGTGTTACAATTCCACCCCCCCTTATTTAGGTTTCGTCCTCGAAACCTGTTTTCCACAAACAATCGTGGTAATGCTGTCTCATCTCTTCTTCCGTTCCCACGTAGACTTAGATCCCTTCCTGTGCTTCCATGTACACGAACAAGAGGAACCACTTTATTCCTTAATATCTTCTCTTTACGATCAATGATTGCCATTGGTTGCTCCACATAATTTAGTCGTTCATCTACCTTGATGTCTGCCAGTGGTACAACCATATCTTCATCTACTAAAACTTTCTCAGATGAGATACATGGAATGTCGGATGAATTTCACTTAACTCATCTAGTAGCTCCAATCTATAGGCCACCTCCCCTACTCAAGCAATAATTCGGAAAGGCCCTATGTACCTTAGGCTCAACTTGCCCTGATTTCTGAACTGAATGATACCTTTCCAAGGTGATAATTTCAACATAACTCTGTCACCTGCCTGGAACTCAATCAGTCTATGTCGTTTATCAGCATACGACTTTTTCCTATCCTTAGCTGCCTTCATAAAAGCTTTGATCCTTTCCAGCTTCTTAGTTGTAGCCTCGGCCACCTTGACACTCCCTAACTCTTTATGGCCATATCACCCAACACACGGGCGTTTTTGCATCTCCTACCGTACAGCATCTCATAAGGGGGCATGCCAATGCTAGCATGGTAGTTATTGTTATATGAGCACTCAGCTAACGGTAAGTGTTCATCCTAACTGCCTCCAAAATCAATGACGCATTCCCGAAGCATATCTTCCAACGTCTAAATCGTCATCTCCGACTGACCATCCATCTGAGGATGATAAGCCGTGCTAATATGTAACCTCGTCCCCATCGCATCATGGAATTTCTTCCAAAACTTAGATGTAAACCGGGTGTCACGATCAGATACAATAGACATCGGCACACCATAATGAATCACAATCTCCTTGATGAATAGATCCGCCAACCTCTCGGATAAATTTGTCTCGCGGATCGTTAGGAAGTGAGCACTCTTCATCAGACGATCAACTATCACCCATATAGCATCATGCCCTCGTGTGGTACACGATAGTTTCGTAATAAAGTCCATGGTGATGTGCTCCCACTTCCACTCCGGTATATCCAACGGTTTGATCTTCCCATATGGCTTCTGGTACTCGGCCTTCACTTGTAAACAAGTAAGGCATTTACTTACATATTCCGCCACATCACGTTCATACCGGCCACCAATAATCTTTCTTCATATCTTGGTACATTTTTGTAGCACCGGATGAATAGAGTATCAAGTTTTATGAGCTTCATCCATAATCTTCACACGTAGATCCCTAAAACGAGGAATCCACATTCGTCCAAATCGGGTTCTAACATGGAGTGTGTTTTCCTCCAATTCCGTGACTAGACCTCTCATTCTTCCAGAGTTAAGATGATCTTCCTTCAATGCCTCATCTTGAAACTCCTTAACTTGTTTCATCACATCGGAGGTCATGACCAACTGGTAAGCCTTCACTCGAATCGGCTCGGGTCTTTCCTTTTGGCTAAGGGCATCTGCCATCACATTGGCTTTGCCTAGATGGTAATGGATCTAGCAATCATAATATTTTATGAGCTTCAACCATCTCCTCTGCCTCATGTTCAAATCTTTATGCTAGAAGTAGTACTTCAACCTCTTGTGGTTAGTGAATATGGTGCACTTCATCCCGTAGAGATAGTGCCTCCAGATTTTTAACGCAAAGACCACAGCTGCTAGCTCCAAGTTATAAGTAGGATAGTTAACCTCATGAACTTTCTACTGTTAGGATGCATAGGCTATAGCCTTTCCTTTCTGCATCAACACACATCCCAACCCCGAGTAGGAAGCATCTGAATAAACCACCAAATCCTCGCTTCCATCGGGTAACAGGAGCTTGAGTTAACCTCGCCTTTAACTCCTCAAAGGCCTTCTCCTAATCTTGACCCCATACAATCTTCACAACCTTTTGGGTCGCTTGGTTAGTGGAGAAGAAATCTTAGAGAAGTCTTGAATGAATCGCCAATAATAGCCCGCCAAACCCAAGAATACAAATCTTGGATGGAGTCTTTGGAGACTTCCATTGCATCACCGCCTCCACTTTCGTCGGGTCCACCATAATCCCTTCAGATTCACTACATGACCCAAGAACTGAACCTCGCGCAACCAAATGCGCACTGAGAGAACTTAGCATACAACTTCACCCTTCTCAACATCTCCAAAACCTCCCGAATGTGACCGGCACGCTCTACTCGCTCTTCGAATAAACTAGGATATCATCAATAAACACAATCATTGATTTATCTAACATCGGCCGACACACTCAATTCATCAAATCCATAAAAGCAGTTGGCGCGTTGGTCAAACCAAAAGACATAACGAGAAAATCGTTGTGTCCATAGCGCGTGCGAAAAGCTGTTTTAGAGATATCCTGCTCCTTAACTTTCAGGTGATGGTAACCAGATCGAAGGTCTATTCTCGAAAACTAGCTGGTACCCTGAAGCTGATCAAACCGGTCATCAATCCTCGGTAAGGGGTACCGATCCTTCACTGTCAGCTTATTCAGCTCACGGTAGTCTATACACATTCTCATGCTACCATCTTTCTTCTTCACAAATAAGACCAGAGCACCCCAAGGCGAGATACTCAGTCTAGTGAACCCCTTGTCTAGTAGCTCTTGCAATTGCTCCATTAGTTCCTTCATCTCGGTCAGAGCCAACCAATACAGTGCCTTAGCAACGGGTTGGGCACCTATATCAAGTCAATCTGAAACATGATCTCCCGGTCAGGTGGCACTCCTGGTAAGTCTTCGGGAAACACGTCCGGAAAGTCACACACAACCGGTGCATCGGACAGTTGTGGTGTTGGCATGTCCACATCCTTTACGTAGGCCAAATAGGCACTACATCAACACTCCTGCACTTTCCCGCCACCGCCATTGAAATCACTTTCGGGATCGTCATGAGTCGATCACCATAAACCGTTAGCGAACTCCAGTCAGGCGCTGTCAATCGAATCATCTTCTTATGACACACAATATTCACCTCGTAGTCCGACAACCAACCATTCCTAGGACTAGGCCAAACCCGCCTAAGGTCATCACGAAGGGTCTAACAGGGAACTTGTGACCTTCTAATTCTATGTAACAACCCACTATCATCTCAGAGATCCTAGTAGACTTACCTATGGCAGTTTCTACATCAAAGGGCGCATCTATACTCCTAATACTAACAGGCAGTTTAGCACAGAAAGCAGCAAAAATAAACTTTTACTAGCAGCAGAATCAAATAACACAGAGGATAAAGTTTGGTTTACAAGAAACATATTTGACACAACATCGGGGTTTGTCCTAGCCTCCTCCTGCGTCATCATGAACGCTTTGGCGCTCGCCCTTTGCCCTTCGGTCTCGGTCGGCTTCTTCCCTACACCAGAACTTCCAACCCTCGACTTCTTGCAGCGCCTGCTCATGTGGCCCTCCTCGCCACAAGTATAACTCCTCCTTACTCCGCAGTTCTTTGCCACATGTCCGGTTCTTCCACAATGGAAACAGACATTGTATCCCGTTCTACAGTCCCTAGTGTGCTCTCGTCCACACTTAGCACCCTTCTCGACCCCGCACCGGATGTGACCACACGTCGGTCATCCACCCATGCACCTTTATTGCTTGGGGCAGCCCCGCCACATCCAAACTGCTTCCGTTCCAATTCCGTTCACCACACCTTTCTTGTTCACCTCACTCACCACCACTTCACCTCATCATACAACCTTCCCACCAAATCAACCGCCGACCTAAACGTGCTCAGTTGGTGGCGATCATGTGCCTACGGATATCCGCCGGCAAGCCCTGGATGTACCTCTTGATCTTTTATGACAAAGGTGTCACTTGATCTGGCACAAGCCATGCCATCTCATTGAACTTGACGTGTACTGTTGATGTGTCATGGTTCCTGCCTCTAGCTGTAAGAACTCTCTCTCAACCTTGTCCATCTCTCGATGAGGACAGAACTCCTCAATCACCAGCTTTTTCAACGCTGGCCACCTCATTCTTCCAATTGCCCGGCTACCCTCGGCTTGGACAATATTGTCCTATCAGCACAAAGCCGAGTCCACAAATGAGTGGGTGGCAAACTTCACCTTCTGGTCATCCCGACACTCGCTGATATCCAATACAACCTCCATCTCCCTCACCCACCGGTGAGCAGCAGTAGCAGTGCCTTATCATCAAAGGTAGGGGCTTGCATCTTTGAAATGCCCTGTAATTACAGCCTCGTACCGCCTCCTGCACAGGCTCTTCTTCTTCCTCCTCATCATTGGAGAGAACCGTCTCAGCCTCCAATCGCTCACGTCCTCCCGAGGACCTATTCATCTCCCTTGTATCTCCTTCCCACACAGCCTTTAGCACTTCGGTCACCACAGATGGTAGGATCGTTTGCATGACCTGATGCACCTCCTCAACAACAGCCTCCTTCACTAAGGCTCTAAGGTTAGCACTCCCGTCCCCAGCCTCCGGACGAGGGGTCTCGAGTTCTTCATGAACCACCTCTCGGCTCTAGGCCTTCCTCTTGTGACCCTGGTTAAGCACCACGTCCACCACGACCTCCACCGTGTGAAGCCTTTGGCAATATTCCACTGACCATTCTCTAAACACACTATAAAATTCAAACACTAACACGGTCATTCAAGTGAACAACTTAGTTTATGTCAAGTATAGTAAGTCCCTAATTACAATGGCCATTGTGATTAGCCACTTACTTTACTCTTCATACCCCAAGCATTCCTATCCTGACTACATCAGTATCTAAATCTACTAAAGGCACACAAATCAAATAACATGTGCACATAATACCGGTTAAATGTTAAAGAAAATACCTTATGGCACGCAGCTACTTGGACTGGCATCCCTTCCCATTCCGTCCCATTTTCAGTTTAAGTTTTGGTTTCTTTTGAAATTTACCCATTTCTCTTAAACTTTGGCTCTGATACCAACTTGTAAGGCCCCCTTTCCTGGGACGCTCCTAGCTGGTCAATCATTGCACATAAAACATATAATTATATTAACTTAAATAAAACATTGCAGTGGAAACATTAAAACAACATTTCATTTCTTTACCTGCCAACTGGAAACAAATAAAATTTAGCATTGTTGAGTGAGTTCTAGTTTTAAAATAAAACATACTTTACTTTCGTTCAAAACCACTCTATACTTTCGTGCAAGATCACACATTGTACGTACACATAGATGATATCATTATTATCTTCCTTTACTTTTCATCACTTTCTTTCTTCATCTCTTTCCGGCCAGTGTCATCAGCTATACCCCAAACGTATTCACAAAGCGGGTACTGGGCCGAAGATCATAAATGACTTCCATACGCACATAACATGGCACCAGCACCAGGGCAGGCGACAAAGATCCCACTATATGCTACACCCCAATCGTATGCATAAGCGGGTACTGGGCCGAAGATCATAAATGATTTCCATAACGCACATAGTCTGCACCAGTACCCGGGTGACTATCCACTATAAACCATGTACTATACAATTGGTCAGTCACAAAGACTAGACCCCTGCGTGTATCCTTATGGGATAGCTAAACCACACACATTAGCTTATGACATTTTAGAGCCGTGCACCTCCGTACATATTGCTTGCAACCTTTCCTTATTTTGTTGGACCAAAAGAATCAATGAGCCAAGATCAGAAAACCTCTAAGTCCCACACGGTATCACAACAACTGCTGAAAGCCTCATCAGTAGTTTGACAAGTGCTGAAGACTTCAACAGCTGAAGATCAAGTGCTGAAGACCTTAACAGCTGAAGAACCAAGTACTGAAGTACAACAGCTGAAGAGTTCACAAGTGCTGAAGATCAACAACTGATGTACAAAGTCTGAAGACAAGACTGAAGACATCAGCTGATGATATCTACTGAAGTCATCACTGATGAAACACCTGAAGGTCAAAGTCTGAAGATCAAGTACTGAAGCCTCAGTAGTTTGTCACAACTGCTGAAGAGTACTTCTTCAGTAGTTGTGATATCAGTAGTTTTATTTTCTATGTTTCAGTAGTTTTGTAAAAACGACTGAAGAGCTTGTTCTTCAGTCGTTGTAGTTTCAGTAGTTTTATATTTTGTACTTAACTTACTGATATGTTCTCAGTAGTTGTGAACATTTCAGTAGTTTGTTAAGAATGTTTATTTCTGTATTGGATCTGCCAGTTGTCACTTTCCGTGATAACAGCAGTGACTGTTGCACTCTATATAAGGAGTGACACCTATTGTAATCATTGAGTGAGATGAGTAATTGAATGGAATGGATGATTGATTCGATTAGAAATATTCTACATCTATAACATTCCTAGAAATCAGAAATACATATTCTCTCCCTATAACCGTATGCGGTCTTAATGCTTACAAATATCGATTGCTTGCTACAATTTGTCTAATTCGTGTTCGTATTCCGCTGCTTTATATTCTGATACATCAAACTTGTGATCACTGATCCTGTCAAATGGTATCAGAGCAGGTTAATCATTGATCGATCTAATAATTGATCATTGAAACTGCTATTCAAGATCCAAGTTTGATTGAATTAGCTTTTGTTTTTGCAAGAAACGGTATAGAGATTGAATTTTCTGTATTTCTGCTCATTCATCCTGAGATCTTTTTTCTTGGTTCTCATTGAGTTTGTTGTGGTTGTCTAAAACTTTTTAAACTTGAACTAAACTGTTTTTGAACTGAAAATGACCACTTCCTCCATGATCCTCACAATACTGGTTCCTCAACCAAGCCTCCTATGCTGGTTAGGAATGAGTATAACATATGGCAAAGACGTATGCTCCATCACCTGTCTGTTAACAGCGCAGGATGTTGGACATCAGTGGTACATGGTCCACACAAGCCTATGGTGAATAACCCGGAACCAATCAAATGGTTCCGAAGAGGAGGGAGCAATACTCAGATGAGGATAAGAAGTTGCTTGAGATTGATGCAAAAGCACATGGAATTCTGGCCATGGCTTTGCCCAATGAAATCTATTCTGGGCTAATGCATCATGAAACTGCCAGACCTCTGGATTGCTTTGAAAGAACAATTTGGAGGAACAGATGAGGTCTTGGCAAATAATAGAGAAATTCTTGCCCAACAATATGAGACTCTCTCATAGAAAGGGTGAGACACTGACTCAACAATATGAGCGGTTTTCTTGTTTGATCTCTGAACTAAAAATGGTCAAACTTGAATACACCAATATTCAGATGAATAACAGATTTCAGATCACTGCCTGAGAGATGGGACACATATACTATTGTCCTACGCTCCAGTGCAAGTTGGACAAACTATCTCTCACCCAACTCCATGGGAATTGCTCACTTTTGAGAGAGAGATAGAACAGAAGAGAAAGTTGTCTTCATCTGGAAAGCTCACTGAAGACTTTATACAAGGCAACACTGCCTTGGTGGGTCATGAGTCAGAATATGCTCATCTGAATGCCAGTATGATGAGCATATTAATTTATCTTCGAGCACTTCTAATTCTGCATTTGTTAGTGTGATGGTCAGTTCACTGGGTGTAATAATGACAATCTATGTTTCATTATGGATGATCTCAAGGGGATTGCTGATGATGACTTAGAAGAGATGGATATTTGAGCCAAATGGCCTTGATAAATATCAGATCTCAGAAGTTCTACAAAAGAACTGGAAGAAAATTCCCAGGATTCTCTGGCAAAACCAAAGTTGGTTTTGACAAGAGCAAGTTGAGGTGTCACAAATGCCAACGGCTTGGACACTTTGCAAGAGAGTGTAGATCAACTGGATCTAACTCTACTGCACCCTTGTGACTTTTCCTGGCAATAGTCAACAACACAGAGGGCAACATCCTGTCACATCTAGTCATCATCCTCAACAACAATCTCCGGCATATTTTGTTCCTCAGGCCAAATGCCATATCAGTACCCTGGTTATTACATGCCACAGTCAAATCAAGTTCAAGTTCCTATGACACCACAACCTCATTGCATTACCAGAACCCTCAGCCTCCCTATCTCATCAACAACCTTCATCTCAACAACACAGCTTCTTCACCCCAGGAGTTGTTGACTGGAGCAGTTTACCAGATGACTTGTCTGGTCATGATCAACTGTTCTCAGGTGCTGGTCAACATGGTGGGTGACAGTCCCTTTGGGAATCTAGCTCTTATGGCTTTGGAGTCTGCTGATACTTCATCTTCAATGCTCTACACCTCAGGTATCACAGGTATCCTCTGAGGCAAAAGCCAAATTATGTTCTGAACATGCATAGCAGCATTTGCTTCCATTAGAGAAGCAAATGTAGCTTTAATAATAAGAACATTGAGCTAGAACATAATTTCGAAAAACAAAGCTGAGTTTGAGTTTGTGCTCAAAGATAAAAAATGATGAGGTTTATAAACTGAATTGCAAAATAATTGATGATAAGCTAGAGAAGATGTACTTCTAGAGAAGTAACAAAGATCTCAAAGAAACCCTTGCAGTTACCCAGGTCGAGTGATAGATGGGTACAATCATGCAAAGGTTTGAAATGCTTCTTAGAAGCAATCTGCTTCAAATGTGAAGTTGGCATTGGCTACAATCACACTGCTCCACCGACAGATTTACCAAGATCAGGGTAGAATCTGATGGTGAGAGTGGTAACCAATCCATCAAATCATGTGATCTACCTTCTGATACAGCACAATCAGAAGTAGCAGTCAGCATCAAGTCCTCCTTGAACCTATCAGCGATGTTGATGGTCCAAATGCTGACATTCACATGATCAATAAGTGATCAACTCAGGAGTTAATCCTGAAGGTCCTGAAAGGACTGGAGAGCAGGATTTAACACCTGAAGTTCAAACTTCAACTGCTGTCAGCACTGAAGAGAAGAAAACTGGTAGTAGAAAGAGTTTGAAGGCTACTAAAGAGGATGTCAAGAAAGCAACCAATGCTCCAAAGCATTAAAGAACAAGTCTTCTGTTGCTTCACCATCTTTAGTTGATGATCAACCTAAGAGGAAGAAGAAACCATGTGAAATATGTGGTTTGTTCAATCATCTTACAGATGATTGTTGGTACAAAAGAGGGTTCAAACTCAAACAAAAAGAAGAAATTAATGAGAAAATGGTAAAAATGAAAACTGAGTTTGAGACCACATTTGTATCAGCAACATCAAATCCTGTACCCTTAAGTCTTAAAGCAATCCAAAAAGGAAGGAGTTAAACAGGTGACAGCTGAGGGTGCTCAAAAGAAGAAGGTGCAACATAGGACCTTATCTAACTCCACTAGCAATGTGTCTGATGAGCTGAAAGCTTTATCACAAAATCAGACATAGCTGGTGATGATGGTACAACATCTGTTGGGTAGAGTTAACCAACTAGATTCTCCTATGTTGAAACCATAGAAAAGGAGGTCTAAGCCAAGGACTCCTCTCTACACCATCTTCTTCTTCTCAGGCTGTTGTTACAAAATAAACATGTTAGTTTACCATCTATTGATGAGACCAGGCCCAAAACCAAAAGGTTTGGGTCTCTAAAACTAACTGATTGTTTATTATTGCAGGGTTCTTCAACATGCCAAAATAGCATCTGGTATGTAGACAGTGGGGGATCTATGCACATGACTGGGAACATCTCTCTTCTTCATGACTACTCTCAAGGAAAGAAGGGATTTGTCTCTTTTGGCAATGATGCTAGGGGTTACATCATCGGTAAGGGCTTTGTCTCCAATGGAGAAATCAAATTTGATGATGTTAATCATGTGGAAAATCTCAAGTACAACCTCTTGAGTGTCAGTCAAATGTGTGATAAAGGCCATGTTGCCCTTTTCACAGTCAAACTGTAGGATTCTGTCATCCAAAGTTTTGCACTTGATTGACAAGGTATTGGATGATCACACTCTCCTGAAAGCCAACAGGACAGGAAGAGTGTATGCCTTAGATCTCTAAGAAGATAGATCTCAAAGGCAATCCTTGCCTATTTTCCAAAGCCTCTTTTCAAGAATCTAAACTGTGGCACAGGAGGCTGGTCATGTCAATCTCAAAAACATGAATCAGCTTAGCCCAATAGTTTAGTCAGAGGCTTACCAATAAAGGAGTTCCACTGTGATGAAACATGCACTGCTTGTTTAAAAGGAAAACAGCACAAGGTCTTATTTCCTCCTATTGAAGTGTCCAAGTCCACTGCCTGCTTGCAATTACTGCATATGGATCTATTTGGTCCTGTGGAGTAATGAGCATGGCAAAGAAGAAATACTGTCTGGTAATTGTGGAATTACTCCAGATTTGTATGGACTTTCTTTCTACATTCAAAGGATGAGGCTGCTCAGAAGATTATCCACTTTGTGCTGTACATTGAGAAGCAGTATTCCCTTCCAGTCAAGTGTATTAGGAGTGATAATGGAACTGAGTTCAGAAATCATACACTTGATGACTTCTATCTTTCAAAGGAATCAAAAGGCAGTTCAGCATTCCAAGGACTCCGAACAAAATGGAGTAGTGGAGAGAAAGAACAGGACCCTCATTGAAGCTGCAAGGTCCATGCTGGCTGACTCAGGTTGCCATTGACCCTTTTGGCCGAAGCTGTCAATACAGCTGTTATGTGCAAAATAGAGTTTTAGTAAATCAGAGGTTGATGAAGACTCCATATGAAGTTCTCCATCATTTGGCTCCTCTGATTCATTTTTCAAAGCATTTGGGTGTCCCTGTTTCATTCTCAACACAAAGGATCAACTCCACAAATTGATCCTAAGGTGGCAGGATACTTTGTGGTTATTCATCTACTTGCAAGGCATACAGAGTCTTCAACTGCAGAACAAAGATGGTTGAAGAAACTCTACATGTTAAGTTTAATGAATCTCCAAAGGACAAGATTCCACAAAGTCCTTGGAGTTATTTGATTTGGACATACTGCAATATGTTCCTTATCAAACTCCTGCTGTTGCTCCTGTCAACAGTCACACACCTGGTGGTATGCTGATGATGATGATGATTGCAGTACTCACCTCTTCAGGTTTAGTAATCAGCTGCCTGACTCAACTAGACTGATATTCCTGTAGCGCCAGTAGCACCATCCACAACAAATGCTGATGAGATTTCTTCGAATTCAACTTCCTTGAATTACCATCCACTGATTGGTTCAAGGAAATGATCACCATCACCATCTGTTGCTGCTGAACAGGCTACAACACTTGCACAGATCTCATTGTGTATCAAGATCTGAGAATCACCCTAGTCTCAAATCATTGGTGATATCACTGCTGGAGTATCAACAAGAAGTCAATTGTCAAATTTCTGCTTCTATGCTCTCTTCATCAGTCAGCAAGAGCCAAAGAATTATCACATTGCTTTAAAGGACAATGGATGGGTTGATGCCATGCAGCTTGAGCTTCTTCAGTTCAAGAAACAGCAAGTGTGGGAACTGGTTCCTCTACCTCCAAGTAAGTGTGCAATAGGCACTAAATGGGTGTTTAGGAACAAAACTGATGAAAATGGGCTTATGTTAAGAACAAGGCCAGACTGGTTGTTCAGGGGTTTGCACAAGAAGAAGGTATTGATTATGATGAACCTTTGCCCCTGTAGCCAGACTGGAAGCAATTCGATGTTTTTAGCTTATGCTGCTTATCAAAAACTAAAGTCTTTCAAATGGATGTCAAAAGTGCATTTTGTATGGAAAAGTTAAAGAGAGGTTTATGTATGTCAACCTCCAGGCTTGAGGACAATAAACATCCTAATTGGGTGTATAAGCTTGATAAAGCTCTTTATGGGTTAAAACAAGCTCCCAGAGCCTGGTATGAGACATTATCAAACTTTCTTCTGAAAACAATTTCACTAGAGGCTCCATAGACAAGACTTTATTTATTAAGAAAGCTGGGCAGCATAATTACTTGTTCAAATTATGTAGATGATATCATTTTTGCATCCTCTGATCCAAAGTTGTGTGATGCCTTTACAAGTTGATGCAACAGAAGTTTGAAATGAGTGCCATGGGAGAATTACAGTTCTTTCTGGGGTTGCAAATCAAACAAAAGGCTGATGGAATTTTTTATTCATCAATCCAAATATACAAAAGATCTTTTGCAAAAGTTTGATTTACAAAACTGTAAGCCCTGTTCTACTCCATGAGCAGCACCACACAACTGGACTCAGATCAGAAAGGTTAAAGTGGTTGATGAAACACTTTACAGATGTATGATTGGGTCCTTGATGTATTTAACAGCTTCTAGACCAGATATTATGTTTGCTACATGTGTTTGTGCTAGATTTCAGGCTGCACCTAAAGAGTCTCATCTGATTGCAGTCAAGAGGATCTTTAGATATTGCAAGGCACTCCATCTCTAGGTTTATGGTATTCTACCGGACATTCTGGTAAATTAGTTGCTTTTTCTGACAGTGACTATGCAGGGTGTAAGTTGACCAGGAAATCAACTTCTGGTGGATGTCAATTCCTAGGCAACTGCTTGATTTCTTGGCAGAGCAAGAAACAGACCTCAGTTGTTACATCCACTGCGGAAGCAGAGTACATTGCTGCTGCAGCTGTACATCTCAGGTACTCTGGCTTCAAAACAACTTTTGGATTATGGCATTACAGAGACTAAGACTCCATTGTTAATGGATAGTGCTTCAGCTCTTTGCATTGTCAAAAATCCAGTCCAGCACTCTAGGACCAAACATATAGAGATCAGACATCATTTTATAAGGGATTGTTTTGAAAAAGGTCTGATTGATCCTAAGTTTGTGCCTAGTGCTGATGAGCTTGCAGACATTTTTACTAAGCCTTTGGATAGTTCAACTTTCCAAAACCTGGTGTTAAGGCTTGGTATGCTGCAGCTAGAATAGGTGACACTACTGATGATCTCATAATTCATACTGATGATCATGAGTACCTGTCACATATAAGTACTGATGAGCTCTTTAAACCTCAGTAGTTTTTATAACTACTGAAGGCTAAATGTCTCACAAGTACTGAAGTACTTCATCTGTTCGAAACTACTGATGTAGTTACAACTACTGATGCAGTCATAACTACTGCATCAGTAAAAACAGATAAGTACCGATGTCCTATGAAACACTGAAATCAGCCATAAAGACTGATGAATGTGTTGAGAACAGTTTGAAACAGCTGAAAAGCTAAGAATTGACGAAAACAGCTGAAGAGAACTTTCTCTTCAGTCGTTTGTACAACTGCTGTTTCTTTTAAACAACTGAAGCAAAACCACGTCTTCAGTAGTTTTATAACTACTGATGACCAATACCAAGTCTTCAGTTGTTTACAACAGCTGATGACAAACCACTGTCTTCAGTAGTTCATAACTACTGATGAAAACACCATGTCCTCAGTTGTTTCAATCATCTGAAGTCAAAACCACGGTCTTCAGTAGTTTTCTAAACTACTGATGCCTAACACCACGACTTCAGCTGTTTCAACGTCTGAAAGGATAATACCATGTCAACGGTCGTTTAAAACTACTGATGACTAACACCACTCCTTCAGTTGTTTCCTCACCCGTACCCTATAAATACCCCTAACCTTAGCTCTCATTGCTTCATCTTCTTCAACCTAACGTTCCTCTCCAAAACTTCCTTCTCCATGGCATCTATGCAAATTAAACCGCGACACAACTGTGTTGCCTACCTCACAAAATCGCCGATCTGGACTAAGTTCGATACTGCTATCGATCTTATGGTTCAGTCCCAATACAACAAGCATTCCTTTGAACCCCGTCTACATGCCGAATCCTTGAACCAATTTTGGATGAATGTTACTGTTACAACTGAGGAGAGCAACACACGATCCCTCCGGTCAGTCGTCAACAACAAAGAAGTAGTCATACTCCTGCAACAATCCGTAAAATTCTCAACTGAGTGATGCTACCTCTCTGCTGGATATCCGAAGGGCACATAGATCTATCATTTGCTCAGCATGGATATCAAGGTGATCTCAGTGCCACCACCATCATGAAGAAACACTTTAATGACGTGAGCGCCTGATTTTTCACATGGTCAATGTATGTTTGGCCCCTAAGACGTCGTCTTGGATCAAATGTCCACCAAATGGCAGCAGGTAATGTATTCTATCCTTGAGCAACAACCACTGAACTTTTCAGAATTAATATTTTCAGAGCTCAAAGATATGGCTCAAAAACTAACTGCCAACCGTTGGATACTATATCCACAGTTCATAATGGCCATTATTATAGACCAGCTTAATGTTGAGGACTTGTTGGCTTGGGAGTCCCTGCTACGGCTGTTCTGCCAGAAGTATACTCCCGGCACAACTCTGACCGGACACTCAAACTGGCTGCCAAGCGGCGAAAAACTCACGCAGCTGGAACCCACAGCCACCACCTCCAAATCCAATGTCCCCACCAAACCCACCAAAAAGAAGGCCAAAATGGCTACTCAGGGAATTGAGTCCCCTGAGATGCTCCTGCTCCACAAATGCAGGATATATCACTAGTCCAAACCCCCTAGTGGATACAATGACTCTTCCAGCCACAGCCGCTCAGGCTTCCTTCAACAGGAACCTGCAGCAACCAAGGGGCACCTACTTATCTGGGATCTTACTCACTTGAGGAGATTGCCATTGAAGAGCACCATCCACCCCAGGTGCACACTGCTTCTAACCCCTTACCCCAAACAACCGCCCCTCACAGCCCAACTTTAATAGTTGCACAAGTGCTGACTCAATTGCACTCCTCACCCCTCCCAGAAACCACTTACTACTGGGAATCCTCTACAATTGAGGGGGAGGAACACAGTGCACCTGAGAACCCACAGCACAGGGGTTTCCCAATTCTATCTCCTGGTGTAGACAAGGAGCTTAGAATATCTAGTGAGGCTGCCACCTCCTCTGACTCAGCACATGACAGAGTGAGGCTGGTAACATTGCTAAGACTCCCTAGAGGCAACAGCTGATGATGGACATTGTCCTGAGGTGGAAGTCCCCAGTACCAAGCACAAGGGGCACATGCACCAACTGGTCTACACCCAGTGCATGTAAATCCTGCTCTAAGCAGGAGGTCAGGTGATTCAGTATCAACTGATGATGACCTGAGCTTCTTCTATGATGTAGTTGCTCAAAACACCATTCTAGAGGATGAGGTTAGCAGACTCAAAGAGCTGCTGGCCAAGATGTCTCAGGATGCAAGTCCATCTGCCACCATCATACACCACAGATGGCACCTTCCCTGAAGGTTTCCAAAACACAGAGCACCCCAAAATCAACCCCCTGCCTCTGCTTCAGGCCCTACTTCTCAGGAACAGAACCCTCCGAGCAAATAGGTGCTGCACTCCAAAATTCCCTTCCTCTCATCACCCCAATAATCACTGATATAGTGATCAAAGCCCTTGATGAGAGGCTTTCCTCAACATTACAGCCTTGGTTGATGCTGCTGTCCAAAAGACTCTTTCTGCGGTACAACCCCTTCCTCCAATGCGACCAAAAAGGGGGAGAGTACTGCAGTGAAAGAAAGGAAGAGGAAAAGATCGAGGAAAAGAAAGAGAGGAGAAAGAACCAGCACCAAGATCTGTTCATCTGAAGTAATTGCTGAAGATAAAGCCTTGGAGCTACTGATAAAAGAGAAAGAAAGGTGCTGACGAGCACATTGCTGAAGATAAAGCCTTGGAGCTACTGATAAAAGAGGCTAATGCCGAACACAGCAGATCAATGGACAACATCATTGATCAGCTGTTTAGGCAAGGCCATGACACCAATAAACTTGACTCTGAGATTCGACGACTAGAGATTGAAGAATCCAGAACAGATGGGCAAGTTATGAAGTGTTAGAAAGAGAAAGGCTTGAAATCATGATCAGATTTATTGCAAAAATCTTGGAAGGTCAATGATCGAAATCAAAGCTTGGTCCAGGGACAGTATCTTGGCAATCACCACCAAGATCTGTTCATCTGAAGTATATACTAAGGGGCTTGTTATGAAGCTTTGAATGAAGCGGGTGCTGGGAGCAAGACGGAGCTAGCCAAGCAATCAAAAGCCACACTCACCTCAAGGATGTTAGAACAGCCTGTCAACATTCCACACCAAAACCACCACCAAAACCACCAAAACACAACCACCAAACCAACTCCCTTACCCTCAAAACCCATACCGATGATATACCCTTGAAGAGAAGAAGAAGGATATTGAGGCTAGAAGATGATGACGAAGATGATGAAGACAGGCTGCCGCTCTCAGCTGTGATTCAGTTGCCTAAGGCCACAAGTCACTCCTCAGCAATTACTCCTGAAGTCCAGAGACAAATGGTTAAAGTGAAGCTAGAAGAAGAAGAGCTTCATAAACTGCATGATGAGGAATTGCTAAAGAGAGTTGACAAAGCTTATGCAGCCACATCTTCTATCATCAATATGAAGGAGCAAGCCCTCAGACTTTACACTCTCAGGCATACCTTTCAATATCAAAAGGAAAGAGTGAGGATTTGGCCTGATCCCAGGGTCTCTCACAGAATTCATAAGAACAATATACCTCAGAGATACATTGGCCAGGTGAAAAAGATCGTAGATGAAGTGATCTCTCTGGTCTTTGTAGTTTCACCCTGGGAAATCCTAGAAGACTTCAAGAAGGCCTACAAAGCTAATCTAACCCCTCAGAAGATGCTGGAAAACAAAATTGTGAAAAGGGGTTAGTTTACAAGAGGCTTGAGGAAGTCAGGAAAAATGAGCCCAGTTGTTCCTAGAGGGTAATCACCCGGATGAGTTTGCTTACAGAATAATAACAACTGTGGAGCTAAAGAATGGGAAACAGGCCAAATACCTGTCTGAGTATTATGGGCCTGAATCATTGTTTGAAGGAGGTACTGAAGTGCTAACTATGGAGGAACAAATCACCTTCCTTGAGGCCTACACAAGAGAGTCGTACAGACTCATTATGGGGAAGTAAATCTCATGAATGGGATAACAACTCTGTGTCCAGTTCCCCAAAACAGAGTTCCCATTCATACTCTGCCAAACAAATATTTTGAGATTTCTTCCCAGGCCGGAGCTTACATGGGTCATCTTCTCTACTGATCAAGAAGGAAAAAGACCAACATTTTTGCCATCAATAAGTGGGAGTATAAATAAGTTAGAGGTTTTGGCTGCATTGGTTCAAGGGGAGTTTGTTGGACCAAAAGAACCAATGAGCCAAGATCAGAAAACCTCTAAGTCCCACACGGTATCACAACAACTGCTGAAAGCCTCATCAGTAGTTTGACAAGTGCTGAAGACTTCAACAGCTGAAGATAAAGTGCTGAAGACCTTAACAGCTGAAGAACCAAAGTACTGAAGTACAACACTGAAGAAGAGTTCACAAGTGCTGAAGATCAACAACTGATGTACAAAGTCTGAAGACAAAGACTGAAGACATCAGCTGATGATATCTACTGAAGTCATCAGCTGATGAAACACCTGAAGGTCAAAGTCTGAAGATCAAGTACTGAAGCCTCAGTAGTTTGTCACAACTGCTGAAGAGTACTTCTTCAGTAGTTGTGATATCAGTAGTTTTATTTTCTATGTTTCAGTAGTTTTGTAAAAACGACTGAAGAGCTTGTTCTTCAGTCGTTGTAGTTTCAGTAGTTTTATATTTTGTACTTAACTTACTGATATGTCTCAGTAGTTGTGAACATTTCAGTAGTTTGTTAAGAATTAGTTATTTCTGTATTGGATCTGCCAGTTGTCACTTTCCGTGATAACAGCAGTGACTGTTGCACTCTATATAAGGAGTGACAACCTATTGTAATCATTGAGTGAGATGAGTAATTGAATGGAATGGATGATTGATTCGATTAGAAATATTCTACATCTATAAACATTCCTAGAAATCAGAAATACATATTCTCTCCCTATAACCGTATGCGGTCTTAATGCTTACAAATATCGATTGCTTGCTACAATTTGTCTAATTCGTGTTCGTATTCTTCTATCATTATGTTCCTCTTTTCATTATCTTCCACTTTATTTTACATAATACTTTATCATTTCTTTCACAACTATAAAATGTAAAGCCATGGAAAATAAACATACATAACATGGAACATAAACATAACCATACAAAATATCACCATACAAGGCACATCATACATACATAACATTCATCATACAACCATAACATAGCCCATACATCATCAAATGTCAACTTGATTTACCCCCGGAAACATCCCAAGTCAAAAGCCTACATTTCATTTTTTCCCCAAAAATCAAAAAATATTCTAAGTCTTTAGGCGCATGGGCACTATTCAGGCGCATGAGCATTATGCAGGTGCATGGGCAACACTTAGTCGTTCAGGTCATATTCTAGGCGCATGGGCACTATGCAGGCGCATGAGTGCCTAGGCGCATGGGAATCCTAGGTGCATAACACTTAGTAAATTTCAGCCTATTTCTAGGGGCATGGATATTGTTTAGGTGCATGGGAACACTTAGGAAGTTATTTTGGTTGGGCACATGGGCCATTATTCAAGCGCATTGGCAGTCTATAACACACTTAATCATCATAATTCAGTTCCCAATCAACACCTATCATGTTCTAAGCTTAAATCATACATCCTAAGCCTTAGAAGCATAACTATAACATCATCATACACATACATGCCCAAAATCAAACGCCACCCGCAAACACACACACACACAAAGCATACGGGTAAAAACCCATTTTTATAAAAAGTTTCATACATGCATTTCCAACCCCAAATCAAATTAAAACAATTAAAAAGGGGTCCTAGAACTCACTTTAGTAGCCTTTGGTTATGACTTCTTCAAAACTCATTTGCAAATTGAGTTCAACCGCCTAGAAACCCACCAAAAACACACCCGAACACACATAAACACACATAAGCATATAACCGAGACTAAGGCCAGTCAAGAACATCATAAAACCATGAATTATTACCTTGAATTCAAACCTTTGCTCTTGTTCTTCAAAAACCAAAACACTTCAGCTCCTGCTTTCTCTCTCTAAAGAAAATCCGAATGATATGTTGTGAAGAGAGGGTGATGGGCTGCCATCACCTTTATTCACCAACTTTTAAAGTCTTTTGTCCTTTTGACACTTTTAACCCCTCTACTTGGGTTTTATTGTTTCTTTCATTTTTCTTTCACTTTTATTCTCTCTTTTTTTCATAACTTTAAAAAGAATAACTAGGTGTTACAGCAACCTTACAATTAGTCATGTTGAATCTTTTAAGTATGTCTTGAACATACTTTTACTAGACTTATGAAAATGCCATTATCAACTTACTTCACTTGAATTCCTAGAAAGAAATTGAGTTCCCCCATGGCACTCATTTCAAACATGTCTCTTATCAGCTTTTCAAAGTCTTTGCAGAGCTTTGAATTAGTTAACCCAAAGATAATGTCATCCACATATACTTGAACAGCAGAATGTCATTTCCTATTCCTCTAATGAAGAGAGTTCCATCAATAGTACCCCTCTTGTAGCCATGCTAACAAGATAATGTGATAGAGTCTCATACCACTTTCTTGGTGCTTGGTGCAGCCCATAAAGAGCCTTTTAAGCTTCTAGACTTAATCAGGATGATCAGGATCTGCAAACGCAGGTGCTTGTTTGACATACACCTCTTTATCAATCACCCCATAAAGAAAAGCACACTTGACATCAAGCTAGTAAACCTTGAAGTTCTTGGATGCAGCAAAAGCTAGGAATATTCTGATAGCTTCAAGTTTTGCTATAGGAACAAAGACATATGTGTAGTCAATTCCTTCTTCTTGAGTATACCCTTGAACAACTAGTCTGGCCTTGTTCTTGATGACAAGTCCTCTATTATCCTTCTTATTTTTGAACACCCATTTGGTTCCTATAGTAGTCTTCCCATGTAGAAGAGGACATAGGTTCCAAACCTTCTGCCTTTTGAATTGAAGCAACTCCTCTCGCATAGCTTCAACCCAACTTCCATCCTTTAGAGTCTCGTAAATTTTCTTTGTCTCTATCTGGGATAAGAAACAAGAGTGAAGACAAACATTTGCATCATGGGTTTGTCCTCTTATTCTTACCCCTGTATCAACATCTCCAATGATGTTTATGGAAGGGTGAGACTTGTGGATCCTTAACTGAGGGATTATAGCAAGTTGCTTAGACAGATTTAAATTAGAGAAATTCAGATCTGGCAATGAGGATTCACCCTCCATATCAGCACACTTATCAAGATTAACTTGATCCAATGAGTGTGTGACATCATTGATGTTGTCATCAATGAAGTGGTTATTAGCATCAAGAAATTCCTGATCACTATCACCACCACCATGTTCTCCAACATTTGAAGCTCCTTCCTCTGAGTTGTGTGCCTCTAAGCTGGAATTTGAAGGCACCCCAGAAGTATCAGTAGGATTTGTCATTGATATGCTGGTAGAAGCTTCATTTGCAGGATTGGTTACCACTAGAGCTAAAGATGTGTAGCTTTAAGATCTTCTTAGCTCAAATATTGGATTAGGATCACCTGTAGGTAATATATTTTTGGTAACTAGAGCTGAACATGCTCACAAGATTTGTTAAAACACTAGGTAACTAAATCAAGATCAAATAGCCAATTAGGACCAGAACCTTTCACACTAGGAGTGTGTTCATGAAAGTCACATTGGTTAACTCTTTAACTATTCTAGTTCTGAGATTGTATACTCTATAAGCTTAGCTTGGGAAGAGTATCCAATAAAGTGTCCATGATCTAATTTTTCAGCAAACTTGACAATTTGATCTTGGTATTCAAGATGGTGCAAGGACATCCAAATGACCTGAGAAAACCAATGAAAGATTTCCACTTGTGCCAAAGTTCATAAGGAGTCTTACCATAAGTCTTAACCACTAAAACTTTGTTTTATACATAGCAGGAAGTGTTGACTGCCTCTGCCTAGAAGGTGATGGGCAGTTTAGAGTTAGAAAACATAGTTCTTGTACCTTCAATAAGTGTCATGTTTCTCCTCTCAACAACACCATTTTGCTGAGGAGTCCTAGGGGCACTATATTGTCTTGTAATACCCTTTTCATCACAAAATATATCAAGGATTTGGTTCTTGAATTCAGTTCCTTGATCACATTTTATGGTTTTGACCTTATGATCACATTGATTCTCAATCTTTATGATGAAATTCTTCGAAATCTCAGGAGTCTTATCCTTAGTTCTAAGGAAGAAGATCCATGTGAATCTTGTAAAATCATATGTGATCACTAAACAGTAAGAGGTCCTTCCTAAACTCATTACATTAGTGGGGCCAAAAAGATCCATATGTAACAAGTGTAGGGGAGTAGTGATGGAGTTTCTTTTCTTTGGCTTGTGAGATACATTGTGTTGCTTCCCTTTCAGGCATGCCACACAATGATCACCACTTGTAAACTCTTTCTTTGGCATTCCAATTATCAAATCATTCTTAATAAGTTTATTCATGTTCTTAAAGTTTACATGGCATATTTTTTTATGCCAGAGGAAAAACTCATCACTATTTGCTTTTGACAAAAAGCATGAAACTTCTCCTGAGAGAGATTTTTCTTGCAAGTCCATCTTGTACATATTCAATCTCTTGGGGGCTTTGAGTAGAATATGCTAATGAGGAATGATCACCCCAGGCTTAAGAACAATGCACTCATGCTCAGTAAAAATCATGTTATGACTAATCACAAAGTTAAGATACACTCAGAAGATTGTACCCAAGCTTCTTGACAAAATTTACATTTTCAATATTGAGCTTACCATTTGTGACCTTGCTCCTTCCTGTAATGTAACCTCCTCCATCTCCTCCAAAAGCAACTGGACCTCCATCAATTCTTTCAAACTTTTGAAGTAGTGACTTATTGCCTATCATGTGCATGGAACAACCACTGTCAATGATCCATACATTTTTGTTTGTCTTGAATTGTTCCTGCACAAAAGAGATGGTTAGTTACATTTGGATACCCAAGCCTCATTGGTCTTGGGCTCATCAAAAGAAGACAATGCAATAGTAATTGATCCTATAGTTATGTTCGATGGATCATTTGCTGAAGTCGATGAAGAACTTTCAGCCACTTGGTCTTTCTTTGACTTCCACCCCATCTTTGGAAGCTTAGGCTTGACCTTCAATACTTAAGAAGTTTTGTTGACTTAGGAAGTTTTGATGACTGGGCCTTCGGAAAATCTTGCTTTCGCTGCAGCAGGCTTTAGTACTTCGGAAGTATTCCTTTCTTTCGAGACCAAAGTTTCTTCCGAAGGCAAGTTCCACTTGTCTTCTTCTTCATTTTGGAGCTTCCGAAGGAAAGAGATTATCCTTCCGAAGCTTGCTTTTTCTTCGCGAGACTCTTAGAAGTTTCTTTCTATGTAATGCGGAGAGTACTCTTTGGATTGTAAAAAATCCTTATCAAAGTGAGAGGTACTTTGTAAGGCCCCGTTCCTGGGACACTCACAACTGGTCAATCATTGCACTTAAAACATATAATTACATTTAACTTTCATCAAACATCATAGCGGAACATTAAAACAACTTTTAATTTCATTATAAATGCTTTTGCAAGTTAATACAATCATTCATTACACAATTTCATTTGTTCGCATTACAATGCAAAAACATTAAACAAAAGAATGCCATCCAAAAGAGCCGAGTAGCCGCCCCGTGCCATCCTCAGCAACTTCGCCTACCAACTGGAAAATGCATAAAAAGTCAGCGTTGCTGAGTGAGTTCTCGTTTTAAAATATAACTTACATTCATTCATTTAAAACTGTCCTTTACAATCGTACGTGATCATGCATTATACTTAAACATAGATAATATCATTATTATCTTCATCATCGTTCATTTTGTACATTTATTATCTTTTGTTTCTATCTAGGTCCTTTCATGTGCTTAAACCCCCTCTAGAGCACCAAGCAATTCATCTAGGGTGAAGCAACAAGGACCCCGTTTATATGGTCAATCACAAAGATTAAACCCTTGCGTGCATCCTCATGGGGTATTTAACCCGCACACAGTTGAGCTGACACCCCTCATTGGGTGTGAACCTCCATACATATGCTTAATCACACGGATTAAGCCCCAATGTGCATCCTCATGAGCTACTAACCCGCACACAGTTGAGCTAACACCCCTCATTGGGTGTGGACCTCCATTCATATGCTTGCAAGCCTTTCTTAGATTCGTTCGTTCATTAATGCATGCATTCTTTCATTACGTTCCTTTTTTCATTATCTTCCACTTTACGTTACATAATACTTTCATTTCATTCATTAACATTCAATGTAAAGCCATGGGAAAATAATCATACATAATAAGGAATATCAACATACATAGTCAACATCATCATACACGGCATCATACATAGATAACATACATCATACATACCATCATGCATAAGCATCATCATACATCATAACATCATCCTATAATGCCCATGCAGGATCGTTGAAGGGTGAAGAGTTACAACACAACAACATAAAGAGGAGATAAACTAAACTTAGATCAAACAGTAAACTGGATTAACCAAGTGGTGACACTAAGAATACAAGTAATATATGAGACAGAACACAAAGAACACAAGTGTTTGGTTTTCAAGAATGCAGTATATTTCTTTCTCTATGGTCTATTACAAGTGTTACAAAAGCATATTCGAAAGATACAAGAACATGAGATACTTATACAACATCCTACAGCCAGGTATGCTTTAAAAGCTAGCTGGATACAATTGACTAGACACACACAAAATCAATTGTAGAGTCAAAAGGCAGATTGCCTTTGACTAGTGACTATGACATGCCATAGCTCACATCCTTATCTATTACAAAAAGGATAAAGTACATAAAGTAGAAAGTTACAGACTCAAAACCTCAATGTACAGTTACCAAAAGCATGGACCTTTTCACCAAACCATGTTAGTTGGTGACTTGCAGAGTTGCAGCAGAAAGGTGTCTAGCTTTATAGAACTATACATCAGATAAACCATGTTACCAAAAGTCTTTGGAAGAAATCTGTCTTCATCCACTTGAAGCTTCGGAAGACTTTGTCTTTGAGGCTTCGGAAGACTTCATCTTTGGCTTCGGAAGATGTTGGTCTTGGCTTCGGAAGATTTCACACTTAGAATATTTCTGCTACACATGTGAAACTTCCAAAGCATTCTACTTCAATGCACTTGTGCAACATGCAGGAAAGACTAAAGATGTTTAGGTTGCATCAGCCTCTTCATTAATCTCTACAAACTCCCCCTTGGCTGATGCTACCAAAACATTTAGAAAACTTTAGATATTAACAGTCCTCATTAGGATGATCACCATTCCTTTCTTCATAAGATGATCAGGATCCTTCAGGCTGTCAAAGTGTCTTCTCATGTCAAATAGATCATGCAGAGGCAACTGAAACATATCTTTCCATGTATAGATGTCTTCAATGCCTTGATCTCTAATAACATGCAACCTTTCTGGATTTGTGGTGTATGTCCAAGACAAGATGGGTCTTCCTTATGCTAGAGGAGATACTGAGGTTGGAGTTGATTGAGCTTCCTCTGGCTGCACATCCTCAGGCTGTTCTGATTATCCTGAGTTCAGAAGGGGATTCAGGCTTCTTCTTCTTCTTAGACTTTGGTTTAGAAGCCATCCTTTTCCTTCTCTTTCCAATTTTAACTGAGAAGACTGGCCTGCAGCACCAGATTGATCTTCACTGTCTTTCTCAGTTGGGACTTCCTCTCTCTCAGGTTCAGATGGAGAAGGAGGTTGACCCTGCTGTGGATCAGAAGATGAAGCTTGCTGAGCATTAGCAGGAGGTCCAGGTTGTGTTATGTCTATATGTTCAACCTTAACCTCCACTTCAGGTGGGGCCTGACTTGGAGTGGAGTGTATGTCAGTGAACTCTCCACTCTTAATCTTCTGCTTGATTACCCTGATATGCGCATCCATAGTGGATAGAGACATGGGTCCAAGTCTCCTTCTGGAGAATCCATACAGCTTCAAGAAGCTCATCATCCTCTGCCTATCAGCAGACTTTTTCATGCTCTTTTGGATGATGGTCTTGACTTTGCAGCTTCTTCCCTCAGCTTCTTCTTTGTTGTCTTTCTTTCCTTGACTAACTCAAGCTCGAGTTGTTTTAAGTACTCAAACTCAATATAGTCATAAGGTAAGGGAAGAAGTGCATCTGCCTGATAAAGGCATGTGGCACTCAGGTAGTTAATCATCTTGATTCTGTCTTCTTCCTTATCGACCTGAGGTTCTTGTTGAACCACATCCTCTTGTTCAGGACTTTCTTGAACTGGTGAGAGGGTAGGCATACCTTTGTACAGTCTTTTTCTTCTTCTCTCTTCTTTGACTTGTACTAGGAGTTCTGCATCTTCTGCCTCCTTTTTCTCTCTTGATCTTTCCAGATCAACCAGCTCATTCAATTCATCCAAGGGGAGAGAAGTGACACTATCTATGTCATAGTTCCTAGTCTGTAGATAGTTAATCCTGACTGCCCTTAACTCATCATTCTGAGTATCTGGTCTGGGGACAACCCTGATTGCAGACTCCATGAGTCTTGAAGACTCAGTAGAGGAACTTTCTCCCCTTAGCCTCCTTTTCCTCTCTCTCCTCCTCCTCAATCTCCTCAGATGTCATTTTTTCTTTTCCCTTTGTCACTCTCAGACCTTTGTGACTCAGGGTGGAGAGAGCTTTGGCCTTCATTGCTTGTTGAAGCATCTGAGCTCAAGCCAGAGAGAGGTTGAGAAGCACCTTCACCAGCAGGTGTCTCAGAAGGAATATGGATCTCTACAGCAGTTGGAGATGATGAGACAGGGCTCTCAAGTTCTATCATTGGGCCTTCAGTCAAGGTTTCCCCTATGAAGCTAATCTTAGGGTCTGCCTCAACATCCAGTTGACAGATGACATTGCCTGATTGCCTTAGTCTTTTTCTTAGGCTGAACTCTGCAATGATCCTGTCTTGGATTCTTCTAGCCAGTCTATCAGCTTGTCTTGATTGGCTTAGGTTGACAAGTGGCATGTTGACTAGATCCAGACCTTCATAGTAGTCCAAGTTCTGAAAATTAAAGACTTCTTGTTGTCCTTGAACTCTTATGATAATAAGGGCTTTCCTGTTGTTGTCATACCTCCACCCAATAATGTGATTGAAGGATGATGAAGGTGACATATCCCTTGGTATTCCATCCTCAAACAAACTTTGTATGAAGGAGTATATGTAGTCCACATCAATGTGAACTAGAGGAGGTTGCTGAGAATGCACAGTTGCAAGTGAGGATGGTGAGTCCTTAATGTCCATTCTCTTAGAGGAACTCCAAGGTTCTGTGTCTGGAATGACTTTCTCCTCCTTTTTGGTAGCATCACCCACTTGCATAGGTGAGCTGGAGGATAGGTCAATCACATCCACAGGTTCTTGTGTTCATGGTTGAGATCTCCTTAAGGATCTCCCAGCTAGTTTTTCCTTAAGATATGAAATCTCAAGTTGCTGATCATTGATCCTGTTTTGTAAGGTAGTCACCTGAGATTCAAGGTGACTGACCTTTGAGACTAGGTAAGTTCATGTTTTAGACAGTTTTTGCACTTTTAGTCTCAGATCCCCCTCATCTTCAACAGAAGAATCACTGGGGGTGGAGAAGATTGGACCAGAGTCCTTTCTCTCATAACCAGTTCTAAGTTCTTGGCTACTGGATTTCCTCTGCTCACTGGCAGTCTCAGTTGAGATGTCAGTGGGCTGAGTTGCCATGGTTAGGTCTTAATGATGTAATCACTTTCAGAAGTGAGAGCCTCTTCCATATGGACATCCTGAACAGGTTCAGTAGTGTCCACCTCAGTTGTAGGTGACTATGTGGGATAGATGTAGGAGACTCAGTAGTACTCATCTCTCTTTGAGTAGAGGGAAAGAAGAGAGATTCATTATACTCACTGAAACCTATATCTTCATCAGTATAGAAGTCAAGGTTGGGAATAGGTTTGTTAAGATCTATAGGCTGGGGATGGTAACTGTCCCCTGAAGGTTGATGACTTGAGTGTTGAGACTCAGAGTGATGGCTTAAGGCCGTAGGGCTAATGAGCTCATCAGGCTGAGCATGAGGAACCTCAGCACTGATTCTTGAAGAGATGGGAGTGGTCTGCTCCTCAGGAGAAATGGGAGCTCCAGTGTCCATTTCTTCCTGTATAGGTGAGTGTATGGGGACCTCCACAGACTGAATAGTCTGAGCAGGGGTTCGTTTGTATTTTCTTTGGTAGGTGATGGATATTTGAGGCTGTGTGGGTGGTTGGGAAGTAGCAGGTGTGGGTTCAACACTAGCTTGTGCTGCTAGGTTGTCACCTTAAGCAATGAGCTCTAACATTTTTAGGACTAGGGCTATTTCTACCCCAGAGAATCCAACAGTGGACTTTCAAAATATTTTAAAGTGTCGGGCTTCATCTGTCCCAATTTAAGAATGTTACCTGTTTCCCTTAACTGTGAGCCCAGTTCATAGTTAAGAATGTACTGGACATATCTAGGAAACATGTAATATTCTAAGGAGTCTAAATTAGCAAGCAAATTTGTATAAAAAAACTGAGAGTACCTGAATTTGACCACTTGAACCATTCCATGGACTATGAAGGAGAGATCTTCAGGAATTTGGTCTCACCCACCATGCTTGTTTGATAAGCTGTGGATGACCACATGGAGCAAGAATCTCCATTGGGATGAGACCTTCCCTTTCCTGAAGGTCTTTACAGAGAAATATCCCTCATACCCCATCTGCTCAAAGGAATGATTAATAGCTTCCTTTGGAAAGAACACCTCACCTTCTTCATCATCCAGCTGAAGATGTCTGTTGATGATGGTGGAGTGATGAAGATTGTTCTCCCCTACATTGTGGCAGACAGTGCCTTCTCCCCATCCATAATGACCTCTTGGCAGGTCTTCCAGAATTCAAGCAACTGATCCTCATAGAGTGGAGGATCAATGGTGAGGGAGGTGAAGTACTTTGACAGAGACAAGAAACGACAAACCTCTGAGAAATGAGGATCTTTCTCAGAGCGTAACAGAGCAACTTGATTGTGTTGTCTGTGTAGCTGCATGGTAAAGTTGGGATCATTTCTGTGAGCAAGGTTGGCCATTTTGAAGTAGCTTAAGGACGAAGGAAGAAGAAAGAAAGAAGTTTCAGAGAGAAATTTGGGTTTTTAGGTTTGGAGGAAGAACAGATGATAGAAAGAGGGGGAAACCATTGGGTTTATATGTGAGAGGGATTTCAGATAAAGTTTAATGAAAGAGGATAAACTTTGAAATCCGGATGTCGGTCCCACCTCTGAAAAACTAGTTTACTTTTTGCTTCGAAGAAAAATTAAAGCTTGAGTGCTTTGTTTGTAAACAACAAAGCTCCCGAGAGTTAATTTTGCTTCGGAAGTAAATGGTCCTTAAAATTGAATAAGTGTCTGAGACAAATATTTAAGCTACGGAAGATAAATTTTGAAAACTCTTCCGAAGGTAAACTTCTTAGACATATTTAATTTGAAGGCATGATTTACTTTCGAAGTTAAAAACAAAACTTCCGAAGTATCGGAAATTTTAAAAAATCTAAGGAAAGTCTTCAAAAAGAAATTTTCATCCAAGGAAAACATGAGCTTATGAAAGTGATGAACTAGACAACTTACGACACACATATTTTAAGAAATAATAAGAATTAGTTTTAAGAAAAGCTTACTCAAGGTTTATCATCCCAATAGCTGATATAAGATATTTAAATCTCTGTTCATCAAAAGCCTTTGTAAACAGATCAGCATAATGTTCATCTGTGTGAACCTTGACTAGTTTAGTTAATCCCTTTTCATAGTTATCTCTTATTAAATGATTCCTGATATTGATGTGCTTTGTCCTTGAGTGCTGCACAGGGTTTTCTGGGATTGAGACAGCACTGTTGTTGTCTATATAATGGGAGTCTCCTTGAAGTTTAATCCATAGTCCAGCATCTGATTTTGAATCCAAAGTACTTGAGCACAGCAGCTTGCAGCAGCAATGTATTCAGCTTCAGCAGTTGATGCAGAGACACAGGATTGTTTCTTGCATTGCCATGAGACAACCCTTCCACCAAGAAATTGACATCCCCCAGATGTGGACTTTGCAGTCATGTTGCAACCACCATAATCACTATCTGTATAGGCATACAGATTGAAGTCAGAATTCTTGGGATACCATAGGCCAAGTGTTAATGCACCCTTGAAGTATCTTAGAATCCTCTTGACAGTGATAAGGTGAGACATCTTAGGGTTGGCTTGATATCTTGCACAAATACATGTAGCAAACATGATTTCAGGCCTGCTAGCAGTAAGATACATAAGAGACCCAATCATAGCCCTGTATAAATGCACATCTACACACTCCCCCTCAAGATCAGGACCAAGAGAGTGGATTCTGGCTATGGGTGTCTTAGCAATCTTACAGTCAGTCATATTAAACCTTTTGAGTATGTCCTGAACATACTTTGACTGACTTCTGAAGATGCCATCTTCAACTTGCTTCACTTGAATTCCCAGAAAGAAATTGAGTTCCCCCATGGCACTCATTTCAAATCTGTCTTTCATCAGCTTCTCAAAGTCTTTGCAGAGCTTTGGATTAGTTGAACCAAAGATGATGTCATCCACATATACCTGAACTAGCAATATGTCTTTCCCTTGTCCTTTGATGAAGAGAGTTCCATCTATAGTACCCCTCCTGTATCCATGTTTACAAAGATACTCAGACAGTGTCTCATACCACTTCCTAAGTGCCTCATGCAGCCTATAGAGAGCTTTGTCAAGCTTGCAAATATGATTAGGATTATCAGGATCTACAAAACCAGGTGGTTGTTTAACATAAACCTCTTCACCTATCACTCCATGTAAAAAGGCACACTTCACATCAAGTTGAAAAACCTTGAAGTTCTTGGATGCAGCAAATGCCAAGAATATCCTAACAGCTTCTAATCTTGCCACTGGAGCAAAGACATCAGTGTAGTCAATCCCTTCTTCTTGTGTGTATCCTTGAACAATTAGTCTAGCTTTGTTCTTGATGATGATGCCTCTGTCATCTTTCTTGTTCCTAAACACCCATTTGGTTCCAATGGTAGTCTTCCCAGAAGGAAGAGGACAAAGGTTCCAAACTTTCTGCCTTTTGAATTGAAGCAGCTCTTGTTGCATAGCTTCAACCCAACTTCCATCCTTTAGAGCTTCATCTACTTTCAGTGGCTCTATCTGGGATAGAAAACAAGAGTGAAGACAAACATTTGCTTCATGGGTTTGTCCTCATGTCTTTACCCCTGAGATAACATCTCCAATGATGTTTGTGGTAGGGTGAGACTTGTGGATCCTAAGTTGAGGGATCACAGCAAGTTGTTGAGAAAGATCTAAATTTGAGAAATTTAGATCTGGCATAGATGTTTCTCCCACCACATCAGCACACTTTTCAAGTGAAACTTGATCCAAGCAGTGTGTGACATCATTGATGTTCTCATCCACAGTGTGGTTAGTGGCATCAAGAAATTCTTGGTCACTATCACCATCACCATTGTTGTCTTCCATAGTTGAGGTGTTCTTATCTGGTTGTAGAGCCTCTGAGCTAGAATTTGAAGGCATACCAGATGTATCAGCTGAATTTGTCATTGTAGGGCTGATAGAAACCTCATTTGCAGAAGTGGTTCCAACTGGAGCTGAAGATATGTGCCTTGAAGATCTTCCTAGCTCAAATCTTGGATCAGGATCATCTGTATTCAAATTTTCTGCAGATCCTGAAACATTCTCACAAGATTTGTTAAAACAGTTGGTAACCAAATCAAGATCAAACAGCCAATTCGGACCAAAACTAGTAACACAAGGTGAGTGTTCGTTGAAAGTCACATTGGCTGACTCCTCAACAATTCTAGTTCTAAGATTGTATACTCTATAAGCCTTAGCTTGGGAAGTGTATCAAATAAAGTGTCCATCATCTGATTTCTCAGCAAACTTGGCAATTTGATCTTTGGTATTCAAGATGGTGCAAGGACATCCAAATGACCTGAGAAAACCAATGAAAGCTCTCCTCTTGTGCCAAAGTTCATAAGGAGTCTTGCCATGAGTCTTAACTACTAAAACTCTGTTCTGCACATAGCAGGCAGTGTTGACTGCCTCTGCCCAGAAGGTGATGGGCAGTTTAGAGTTAGACAACATGGTTCTTGCAGCTTCAATCAGTGTCCTGTTTCTCCTCTCAGCAACACCGTTTTGCTGAGGAGTCCTGGGAGCACTAAATTGTCTTGTAATACCCTTTTCATCACAGAATGTGTCAAGGATATGGTTCTAAATTCGGTTCCTTGATCACATCTTATGATCTTGACCTTGTGATCAGATTGATTCTCAATCTTTAGGATGAAATTCTTCAGAATCTCAGGAGTCTCATCCTTAGTTCTAAGGAAGAAAACCCAAGTGAATCTTGTAAAGTCATCTGTGATCACTAGACAGTATAAGGTTCTTCCTAAACTCATTACACTGGTGGGGACAAAGAGATCCATATGTAACAAGTGTAAGGGAGTAGAGATGAGTTCTTTTCCTTAGGCTTGTGAGATACCTTATGTTGCTTCCCTTTCAGGCATGCAACACAGTGGTCATCACTTGTAAACTCTTTCTTTGGCATTCCAGTTACCAAGTCATGCTTAAATAACTTATTCATGTTCTTAAAGTTTACATGGCACATTCTTTTATGCCATAGGAAAGACTCGTCACTATTGGCTTTAGACAGAAAGCATGAAACTTCCCCAGAGGGAGAGGTTTCTTGCAAACCCATCTTGTACATGTTTCCTTTCCTGGGGGCTCTAAGAAGGACATGATCATGAGGAATGACCACACCAGGCTTAAGAACAATGCACTCATGCTCAGTAAAGAGCATGTTATGACTCTGATCACAAAATTGAGATACACTCAGAAGATTGTATCCAAGCTCCTTTACAAAGTTTACTTTTTCTATGCTGAGCTTACCATTTGTGACCTTGCCCCTACCAGAAATGTAACCACCTTCATATCCTCCAAAAGCAATAGGTCCTCCATCAATCCTTTCAAAGTTCTGGAGTAGTGACCTATTACCAGTCATGTGCCTAGAGCAGCCACTGTCTATGATCCAGACATTTCTGTCTATTTTCAGCTATCCCTGCACAAAAGAGAATGATTAGTTACATCTAGAAACCCAAGCCTTGCTTGTCTTGGGCTCATTTGCAGAAGGTAATTTAACAGTAATAGATCCTATGGTTGTACTAAGAGGATCTTGAGCTGTTTTTGATGGAGAAATCTCAGTCACTTGGTCTTTCTTAGACGTTCACACCACCTTTGGAGTCTTGGACTTGACCTTCAAAACTTTAGAAGCTTTTGGATCTTCAGAAGTTTTGGTGACTGAACCTTCGGAAGATTCTGCAAACACTGCAGCAGACTTCAGTGCTTCGGAAGAACTCCTTTCTTCTGAGACCAAATATTCTTCCAAAGAGAATTTTCCACTTCCCTTCTTGTTAGATTTGGAACTTCCGAAGGAAACTGGTTTTCCTTCCGAAGCTTGAATCATCTTAGAACACTTTGCAGCCTTTGTTTTGGTCATATGGACAGTACCTTTAGGATTGAAAGGACAATCCTTCGCAATGTGAGTGGTGCTGTCACACATAACACAATTCATCTTCTTCTTCACAAGAGCCTTGTCTTGAGAGTTAGATTGTCTTTGGTCACTTCCCTTCTCCACCTTCATCTTTGCAGATGCTGAGACAGTCCTCTTGGGCTGAGAACTGTGCTTGGAGTTTGATGGACCAGGCTGTGTAGCAGTGGTACACAACAGATCAGTCTTCTTCTTGCTGCTGAGATGAGTTGAGGAAGAACCAGAACTCTTAGCAGAGTTTTGGTTGATGCCTTCAGTCCCACCACTTTAAACCCTGCAGAAATAAAAACTTGTTTCTTCTTAGAGTCAAAAACAGCCTTGATCTCTTGAGCCTTCCTTGCCTTTCTTTTGCTCTTTCTGATCAAGTTCTTTCTCATGGATTGGTCATCACTGTCTTCACTTTCTCCTCAGAAGGATAGTGCCCTTCTTGGATCCTCCTCTTCACTCATTGGAGAGGGATTCTTCACTATCTCTTCTTCATCCTCCTCACTCATAGGATCTATGAGAGGAAGCTCATCTTCACAAGTTCCACACCTAGGAGATCTTACTGACAAGATTGTGTATGGAGGAGCTATCTCATTGGATCCCAGTCCCTGTCTGTTTTGATAGCACACTTTGTTGTGCAGGGATGAGGATATCATATTCTTGAAGGTCTCTTCTTCAAGAACACTCTTTTCTGCACTGGCTTTGCTGATCACAAGCTCAGCCTGGCACTCAGTTAACTTGGTTATGAGATCTTTAATTTGAGTCCTAAAATCTTTGTGTTCATGTTTTAGAGCTGAAATGGTTTTCTCTAAGTCCTCTATTTTCGGCTTATAATCATTTTCAGACTTTCTAAAATCAGATTTTAAAATGTTTAAGGACTCAATATCAGATCTCAGTTCCAAGTTATAGGACCTGTACCTGTTAACTTTAGCAATGCATTCAGGAGTACAGAGATGTTCCAATACCTTGGCTTCATCATGATCTGCCATCGGTTCTTGGTTTGGAGAGGCATCTTAAACCTGAAAGCTCCAGACAAAGCCTCCTTCTTCAACAGCAACAGCAGCTTGCTGCTTTGACTTCTCATTATGGAGAGCTTTGTCAGTGTAGTTTGGTCTGGATTGTGTTTGGCCACCATTTGTTCTAGGTGCCTTACACTCTCTGGCAAAGTGGCCCATCAGGTTACAATTGTAACACTTGACTTTGCCTTTGTCCAGTCCAACCTTTCCACTGGTTGCATTGCTTGGAAACTTTCTTCCAGTTCTCTTGTAGAACTTCTTGGCTCTGTGAGTGAGAAGAGCCATCTGCTGGACTATTTCCATGTATTCCAGATCATCTGGATGGATACAGTCCAGGTCTTCAAGAGTGAAAAGAGAGTTGCCACAGCTTTCATCAGAAGACACAAAAGCTTGAGAAGAGCTTGTATCTTGGAATGGGCTTCCTTGAGTGTAGTTCTCCTTTGGTGTCTCTAGGAAGGTGATGAAAGGACCCTTGGGTGAGTTGGCAGGGTAGCATAAGAGATGATGTTTGGGTTCTATGCTATCCCTTTCAACCACATGTAGGGCTGAACCCATTTGATTGTTGGAGTTTCCAGATGAACCTTGCATGTTCATCTCCATCTGGTATCCACTGAGAATCCCATATAACTCTGTCACAGTAAGAGTTTTGTGATTTTCAGTTCTCTTGATCACCACACAGTAATGTGTCCACTGCCTAGGAAGTGAGGACATGAACTTCCTTATAATGTCTGTTTTCAAGAGAAACTCCTCCATCCACTAGGGTATCCACTATCTCAACATACCTGAAGTACTGCTGAGTCATGGTTTCACTTGTTTTGAAGGTGAAGTTTTCAAACTGCTGCTTCAGGAGATCCTTCTTGTTCTCCTTGGCTTCAGAAGAACCCTCATACATCAGTTTCAGTGCATCCCGCAGCTACTTGGCTGTTTTGCACTTCTTGAAACCTCTGTACACAGAGTTTGGAAGGGCAGTTTGAAGAGTTGTCATGGCTTTTCTGTCTATCTCTACTCTCTTCCTATCTTCATCAGAGTACTTAGCCATATCTTTGGGGATCATACCAGCACCAGTAGCAGAAGGTGTGTTGGGTATGAAAGGTCCATTCTTAATAGACTCCCACATTCTTGAATCAAGAGACCTGATGAAACCTTCCATTCTTAAACACCAGGTGTCAAACTCATCAAGAGTGATCAGTGGGGATTTGTTCATGGTTCCAGTTTCCATATCAGTTTTGGAAATGGCTGCCATTTGAAAAGTTTAGTATTTGTGTGTGTGAGGGATCTTAAAGATGGTGAGATCTTTTATCAAGAGCCTGGAACGCTCTGATACCAAATGCAGGATCGTTGAAGGGTGAAGAGTTACAACACAACAACACAAAGAGGAGATAAACTAAACTTAGATCAAACAATAAACTGGATTAACCAAGTGGTGACACTAAGAACACAAGTAATATATGAGACATAACACAAAGAACACAAGTGTTTGGTTTTCAAAAATGCAGTATATTGCTTTCTCTATGTTCTATTACAAGTGTTACAAAAGCATATTCGAAAGATACAAGAACATAAGATACTTATACAACATCCTACAGCTGGCTATACTTTGAAAGCCAGCTGGATACAATTGACTAGACACACACAAAATCAATTGTAGCGTCAAAAGGCAGATTGCCTTTTTACTAGTGACTATGACATGCCATAGCTCATATCCTTATCTATTACAAAAAGGATAAACTACATAAAGTAGAAAGTTACAGACTCAAAACCTCAATGTACAGTTACCAAAAGCATGGACCTTTTCACTAAACCATGTTAGTTGGTGACTTGCAGAGTTGCAGCGGAAAGGTGTCAAGCTTTATGGAACAGTACATCAGATAAAGCATGTTACTAAAAGTCTTCGGAAGAAATCTGTCGTCATCAACTTGAAGCTTCGGAAGACTTGTCTCTGAGGCTTCGGAAGACTTCATCTTTGGCTTCGGAATATGTTGGTCTTGGCTTCGGAAGATTTCATACTTAGAGTATTTCTGTTGCACATGTGAAACTTCCGAAGCATTCTACTTCAATGCACTTGTGCAGCATGCAGGAAAGACTAAAGATGTTTAGGTTGCATCAGCCTCTTCATTAATCTCTACAGCCCATCACACTATCTATGACCTCAAAAGTTAGCTTACATGAACCCCCAGAATCCTCCCAAGTCAAAGCCTGCATTTCACTTTTTCCCCAAAAAGTCAGAAAATATTCTAAGTGTTCATCCGCATTTTCCTTTTTGTTCATCTGCATTTCTTTTTGTTCATCCACATTTCTTTTACATCCACATTTGTTCATCCGTATTGACTTTACTCATCCGCATTTATTCATCCGCATTGACTTTACTCATCCGCATTTGTCAATGCTCATCCACATTGTCTTTACTCATCCGCATTTGTCAATGCTCATCCACATTGTCTTTACTCATCCGTATTTGTTCATTCGTATGACTTACTCATCCGTATTTGTTCATTTGCATGACTTTACTCATCCGCATTTGTCAATGCTCATCCGTATTTATTCATCCGTATTGACTTTACACATCCGCATTTGTTCATTTACATGACTTACTCATCCGCATTTGTTCATTTACATGACTTACTCATCCGCACTTGTTCATTCGCATGACTACTCATCTGCATTTGTTCATTTGCATGAACTTACTCATCCGCATTTGTCAATGCTCGTCCGCATTTGTTCATTCGCATGAACTTACTCCTTTGCATTGACTTCTCATACACATTGACTTTTACATCCGTATTGACTTTCTCATCCGCATTTATCACACTTCAGCATTTTTTTTCTAAACTTAGGCGTATGAACTACTGTTTGGGCGCATGAGCAGCCCAGGTCACACCTAACATCAGATTCAGTCCCCAAACACCATCTATCATGGTCTAAGCTTAAATCGTGCATTCTAAGCCTTAGAAACACAACCATAATATCATCAAGCATGAACATAGTCCACAATCAAACCATACCCGCAACATACACACATTCAAACATACGGGTATGAAACCCAGTTTTATAAAAACATACATTCATGCATTTCCAGCCCCAAAATCCGTTAAAACATGTAAAAGAGGGGTTCTAGAACTCACCTTTGCAGCTCTTGAGTATGGCTTCTTCAAAACTTGTTTGCAATTGAGTTCAACCACCTAGAAACCCACTAAAACACACAACCAAACACACACAACATACATGAGCATGCAACTAAGGATGTAACTAGTTAAGAACACCATAAAACCATGAATTCTTACCTTGAATTCAAATTCTTTCTTGTTCTTCTTTCTAAAACCGAGAGCTCTGCTGCACCTTGCTACTTTCTCTCTCTAAATTCCTATGATTTGGGTGTGTAAAAAGAGAGTGGGTGGCCATGCCCACTTTACACCCACTTTCAAACCTTTTTTTTCTTTTGACACTTTTTACCCCTCAACTTGGGTAAAATATCTTCTCTTTCTTTTTCTTCACTTGTTCTTTCTTTCTTTGACTTAAAATAAATAAATAAATAACCAGGTGTTACAAGTCCGCCCCCCTTATATAGGTTTCGTCCCCGAAACATGTTATTCCTCAAACAATTGTGGTAATGCTATCTCATCTCTTCTTCAGTCTCCCAAGTAGACTCGGACCCCTTCCTGTGCTTCCGCTGTACACGCACAAGAGGAACCATTTTATTTCTCAACCTCTTCTCTTTTTGGTCAATGATTGCCACTGGTTTCTCCACATAATTAAGCCGTTCATCTACCTAGATATCCCCTAGTGGTACAACCATATCCTCGTCTGCTAAACATTTCCTCAAATGAGATACATGGAATGTCAGGTGAATTCCACTTAACTCATCTGGTAACTCCAATCTGTAGGCCACCTCTCCTACTCTAGCAATGATTTGGAAAGGCCCTATGTATCTTGGGCTCAACTTGCCCCGCATTCTGAACCAAATGATACCCTTCCAATGTGAGACTTTCAACATAACCATGTCGCCCACTTGGAACTCAATCGGTCTACGTCGTTTATCAGCATACGGCTTCTGTCTATCTTTGGCTGACTTCATGAAGGACTTGATCTTTTCAAGCTTCTATGTGGTAGCCTCGATCACCTCGATGCTCCCTAACTCCTTCTGACCAATATCACCCCAACACATGGGTACCTACACCTCCTACCATATAGCATATTATAAGGGGGCATACCGATACTGACATGATAATTGTTGTTATATGAGAACTCAGCTAACGATAAGTGGTCATCCCAACTTCCTCCAAAATCAATAACACATGCACAAAGCATATCCTCCAGCATCTGAATGGTCCTTTCCGACTGACCATCTGTCTGAGGTGATAAGCCGTGCTAATATGTAACCTCGTCCCCATTGCATCGTGGAATTTCTTCCAAAATTTTGACGTAAACCGGGTGTCACGATCAGACACAATAGACACCGGCACACCATGACGAGTTATGATCTCCTTGATGAAAAGATCCGCCAACCTCTCGGATGAATATGTCTCGCGAATCGGTAGGAAGTGAGCACTCTTTGTCAAACGATCAACTATCACCCATATGGCATCATACCCTCGTGTGGTACGTGGTAGCTTCGTAATGAAATCCATGGTGATGTGCTCCCACTTCCATTCCGGTATATCCAAAGGTTGGATCTTTCCATATGGCTTCTGATGCTCCACCTTCACTTGCAAGCAAGTAAGGCACTTACTCACATACTCCACCACATCACGCTTTATACCCGGCCACCAATAGTCTTTCTTCATGAATAGAGTATCGAGTCTTATGAGCTTCAGCCATAATCTTCATACGTAGATCCCCATAACGAGAAATCCACATCCGCCTGAATCGGGTCTTTACAGCAAGTGTGTTTTCACACAATTCCGCAATCAGACCTCTCATTCTTTCAGAGTTAATATGATCTTCTTTCAATGCCTCATCTTGAAGCTCTTTGACTTGCTTCATCACATCAAAGGTCATGATCAACAGGTAAGCTCTCACCCGAATCGGCTCGGGTTTCTCTTTTCGGCTAAGGGCATCCGCCACCACGTTAGCTTTGCCCGGATGGTAGTGGATCTCGCAATCATAATCTTTTATAAGCTCTAACCATATCCTCTGCCACATGTTCAGGTCCTTCTTGTTGGATCAAGAAGAAGGCTAATGCAACCAAAACTAAGTCACTTAGATAATTTTGGTGCTGCATGCAAAGGCTTCCGAAGCTTAGCATGGAACTTCCGAAGGTTGTAGAATTCTTCCGAAGACAAAGTGAAAAATCAACTTCCAAAGATAGAACTCTACTTCTGAAGTCAAGTGTATACTTCCAAAGTTCAAGCCTTAGAAGAATGAACTGAAGACCACTTCTGAAGTATAATGAAAAGAAGAAGTCTCCAAGCCTTGGAAGAAGCAGTTTCTTCCGAAGTATAAGTGGCTTCGGAAGTACTTACTCTTCCGAAGCCATTTAACCTTCGGAAGACACTGCTATGACCAGTGGACACAAGTATGGTCTCTGACACTCCACTACAGACCTCTGATACTGTATGGCTTCTTCCTAAAGAGACATGCTATTGACCATACTTTATTCCACTATTCACCTTTTCATGATAGTACATGTTACCAACTTTAGTTGGTGACAAAAGGTAAGTCAGGGACATGTCCTGACTACCAAATCTCAGATAAGACTTTATCCAAGATACCTTAAACTTTAGTCTTGTAGTATAGACTTTAGCTATAGGATCCTAGCTGGTATCAAAGTATATCCGGTTGTAGGTAGTATTATATATAGGTTCTCTTTGTAACTCATTTCAATACAACAAATGCTTGTAAGAGTCTTGAAATTTTGAGTTGAGAAGCAATGTATAAAAGTACCTTGAAAATTACTTCCTGTGTTCTTTATTACTTTCTATATGGTGATCAACTCTTACTAATTCTATCTCGACCCGAGTGTTGCTCTAGGTGAGTTTGAGAGAAAAACATAAGTGTTTAGTGACAAACATCGATCCTGTAATTGGTATCAGAGCTTCTCAGGCTCTTGATTGTGTGATCTAACCATCCAAATCAACCTGTTTTTCACTCCTACCTACAACCCACTCACTCTAATGGCCCTTAACAAGTCCGAGGTAGAGATGGGAACCATGACAAAGGCTCTTATCATTACTCCTGAAAATTTCAGGTCTTGGAGCAGGAGAATGGAAGGTTTCATCAAATATCAAGACAACAAGATGTGGAACTCCATTGTCAATGGCTCGTATAAGCCTAAGGTGTTATCACCTGGTGGAAACGGTGCCATGATAGAAAAGGTTGTAGAGGATTACTCTGATGAAGATAGAAATAAGATGGACATCGATAGCAATGCTATGACCATTCTCATGACTGCAGTTCGAAAACTTCACTCATATTGCTGGAGAGACCCTCAGCCAACAGTACTTCAGGTACATGGATCTTATCTCTTCTCTTCATTCTTTGAAGATCACTCCCGAACTCAGAGATCTTACTAGAAAGTTCATGAGTGCTCTTCCAAATGAGTAGACATTTTACTGTGTCTTTATCAAGAGGACAGAGAACTTGAATACTCTCACCATGACTAAACTCTACAGCATCCTTGATGGATATCGCCTAGAGATGGAGAGTAAGAAGGGCCACCAAACAAGCAGACCCATGAGTCTTCCTGCTAGCAACGCATTAATGGTTGCTCAAGGCTCATTACCCCCACAACCTCAGCATTTCCTGACTTACCAGCAGCCATCCTGCTCTTCTGGACCTTACATCACTTTTGCTGAGACTCCAAGGTCTCAATAGGCTCAACACAACTCCTTTTAGGAAATTTGTGCCTTTGTCTCAGGAAGTGGACACTCTGGTGATTTTCAATACGGCTTTGATGATCTTGAGTATTTCAGTCCAGATGATGTAGAGTACGTGGACACTGTCCAGCAGATGGCTCTTTTAACTTACAGAGCGAAGAAGTTCTTTAAGAGAACTGGAAGGCACTTCCCTCAAAACCCAACTACCAGCAAGTTTGGGTTTGACAAGACCAGGGCAAAGTGTTACAACTGTAACCAACTGGGTCACTTTGCAAGGGAATGCAAGGCTCCCAAGACCAATCCAGGAACCCCACAGGCCTCCACACATCCCTCAACCTCAAAGCCCGTTGAGAAGTCAACTGAAACAGCTGCAATGGCTCAAGAAGTTGACTCGAGCTTCATGGTACAGGATGTGACTCCTACACAAGCTCTCATGGCCGGAACAGATGATGCCCAGGTATATGAACATCGCTGCACTCCAGCCTGTATAGCTAGAGTTAAACTCTATCAGGATTACAATATGGAAATCAGATCTGATATTGAGTCTTTACGTATTTTAAAATCTGATTTTAAAAGAGTTGAATCTGACTATCAAAAGAAAATTGAGGAGTTGGAGAAAACTATATCTCTTTTAAAACATGAACACACCAACTACAAGGCTCAAATCAAAGATCTAATATCCAAATTGTCTGAGGCTCAAGCCCAGCTTGTCATTGCTGAGGCTCAGGCCAGGAAGCATGCTATCTTTGAGCAAAACTTCCAAGCTACTCTTGCATCATCCTCCCACTCCAAACTCTGTTATCAGAACAAAGCAGGGTTGGGAACCAATGAAATTTCTCCACCACACTCCTATGAGTCTATTAGACAACCTAGATATGGTCCTGAAGAGCAAGAGGTTCCAACTGCTGACCCTTCCTCACCAGAGTTGAAGGATGAAGCAACAATAATGGTCACCATAGGGAAGGAACAGGTAGATGTACCCATCTCCTCCTGTGAAGAACAAATCCTAACCACTAAGGCCAGAAGAAGTAGAGCTAAAGCTGCTAGGAGAACTGCCAAGAAGGTGGTTGAGTCCAAGCTGAAGATTGATCCCAAGCAGAAGGGTGTCTTTATCTCAGCTGGATTCCAAGTGTTAGGTACTTCTGATTCAGGAAAGGAGTATAATACTAGCACTTCTGTCCTGCCAAAGGATCAAAAGTTGAAGGGAAAAGTTGCTGATGAAGAAAAGAAGCCCAAGAAACAGCAACCCTCACATTCCCAAAGAACTAACATTGTATGCATAATGTATGGTCTGCAAAACCACATGGCAAAAGATTGTTACTACAATCATGCAAGCACACATTATGCAAATAATGTTAGAAATGAGTCAAGGAAGGTTTCACATTTGGACCTTTTCAAATGGTTCAAGTAATGAAAAGGGGAAGGCTAGTTTCGGAAGCCAGATTGCTTTTGGAAGAAATTCTTTCTTCCAAAGGGAAAATGGCTTCGGAAGCAAAAGCTACTAAGGTTCAGAAGAACAAGAAAGTTCCCTTGAAACCTCCCTAGAAGAAGACTACTTCGGAAGAAAAGGTGGTGAAGACTTCTTCCGAAAAGAAAGAAGCTTCGGAAGATAGCCATGCTGCTAAAGCTTTTACAAGCTTATCCTCCACGATCAATCAAAGGATGGACTGGAAGATCAAGGAAGATGCTGCAGCCTAAACCTCTTCTTCAAAGACCTCTATTGAACCCCCATGCATAACATTTGGTTCAATTATGTCATTATCTTTGGAAGAACCCAAGACCAGCAAGGCTTGGGCTTCCAAACAAAACTAACATCTCATCTTATGTGCAGGGACATCCATATGACAAGAACAACAATATCTGGATTGTAGATAGTGGATGCTCCAGGCACATGACAGGAAACAGATCTCTCCTTCAACAGTTTCAGAACTATGATGGAGGTCCTGTCCAGTTTGGAGGTAAGGCAGGAGGATATATTTCTGGCAGAGGGAGTATATCCAATGGTAAATTAAAATTTGACAAAGTTCACTTTGTCAAACAGCTTGAACACAATCTGTTAAGTGTTTCTCAATTCTGTGATCAAAAGCACCAAATGCTTTTCACAGAACATGAGTGCATTATCCGCAAACCTGGGATGACAATTCCTCCGGAATTGGTGCTTCTTAGATCTCCCAGAAAAGGGGATATGTACAAGCTTGATATGAACAATGCTTCCCCAATGGGTGAAGTATCATGCTTTCTTTCCAAAGCTGATAGTGATGAGTCAACACTATGGCATAAACGTATGTGTCATGTAAATTTTAAGACAATGAATAAATTGGCTAAAAATAACTTGGTACATGATTTGCCTAAAAAGGAGTTTTTCTGCAAAGATAACTGTGTTGCATGCCTGAAAGGGAAACAACACAGGACATCTCATAAATCCAAATGTGTTAACTCTATCACTACTCCATTACACTTATTGCACATGGATCTTTTTGGTCCCACAAGTATAATGAGCATTGGAAGGAAATCATATGCCTTGTGATAGTTGATGATTTTACAAGATTCACATGGGTATTCTTTTTAAGAACTAAAGAAGAAACTGCTGAAACACTAAAATCTTTTATTCTTAAAATAGAAAATCAAATTGATCACAAGGTTAAAATCATTAGAAGTGATCAAGGGACTGAGTTTAAGAACTTCATTCTTGACTCATTCTGTAAGTCAAAAGGGATTGCTAGACAATATAATGCTCCCAGAACTCCTCAACAAAATGGTGTTGCTGAGAGGAGGAATAGGACACTTATTGAGGCTGCTCAAACTATGTTAGCTGATTCAAAACTACCTCTAACATTCTGGGTAGAGGCAGTCGGCACTACATGCTATGTGCAGAACAGAGTTCTTGTAGCTAAACCCCATGAAAAAACCCTTATGAGCTATGGAACAAGAGGCCACCGTTCATGGCTTTCTAAGGTCCTTGGTAGTAGGTGTACCATACTTAACACGAAAGACAATTTAGCAAAATTTGATGAAAAGTCGGATGATGCTATCTTTGTTGGATACTCTTCTAGCTCCAAAGCTTATAGAGTATACAACATTAAGAATCAGCAATTGAGGAGTCATCCAATATAGTTGTTAATGAGCACACTCTTTGTGTTAGGGGGAATGGCCTGATCATATCTTTAATTTAGAATTGTTTCCAAACTATTTTAAACCATCTTGTGAGAATGTTTTAGTTGGAACAGGTGCTCAAAATGATGTTGATGCTACTGCTGATGATCAATTGTTTGAGCTTCCCAGACCTAATCCAAGTTCTCCAAGCGCTGCAATACACCAAGCTTCTACCATTCACAGATCTGATAGTTTAACCATATCAAGGAATTGTGAAGCTTCTACAAGTGAATCACTTACTGAGCCTCAAAACTCATCAGGTGATCCACCACAACACCAGGCAGAAGGAAGTAGTGTTTTGAAGGACAGGAAACTATTAACACCGCTTCACAGCCAACCATTGATGATGTTTCTCATTCATTCAATCAGTCCTCATTGAATGATTTTGGAACAACAGCAGGACAGAGTGTTCCAGTTCCTGAGCAGAATATGTCTAACCTGGATCTATCTCTGCAAGTAGAAGTGATTCCTCGCTTTAGGATTCATAACACTCATCCTGCTGAGAACATCATAGGGGATGTCACTGAGGGTGTGAGAACAAGAGGACAGACTCATCATGGGAATGTTTACTTGTACTCATGCTTTCTATCCCAGATGGAACCCAAGAAGGTAGAAGATGCCTTAAAAGATAGTAGCTAGCTTGAATCAATGCAAGAGGAGCTGCTTCAATTCAAGAGACAGAAGGTATGGAACCTATGTCCGCTACCATCTGGTCAAGTACCAATAGACACTAAATGGGTTTTCAGAAACAAGAGAGATGCTAGAGGCTTGATTATCAAGAACAAAGCAAGATTTGTAGTTCAAGGATACACACAAGAGGAAGGAATTAATTATACTAATGTCTTTGCACCAGTTGCAAGACTTGAGGCAGTTAGGATCTTCCTTGCTTATGCCGCATCCAAGGACTTCACTATCTATCAACTTGATGTCAAGTGTGCATTTCTATATGGGGATATAGATAGGAAAGTCTATGTATGCCAACCTCTAGGATTTGAAGACCCACAGCACCCCAACTATGTGTGCAAATTGGATAAAGCTCTATATGGGATGCACCAAGCACCTAGGCTGTGGTATGAGACATTGTCTTAGTTTCTTCTGAAGAACGACTACACTAGAGGTACCATTGACAAGACTCTCTTCATCAGAAAGTCTGGAAAGGACATCTTGCTCATTCAAGTCTATGTTGATGACATCATATTTGGTTCTTCAAATGACCAAATGTGTAAGGACTTTGAGAGCATTATGAAGAAGAAGTTTAAAATGAGTTCCATGGGAAAAATGGACTTTTTCCTTGGAATTCAGGTGAAGCAAATGAAGGAAGGGTTCTTCATTAATAAATCTAAGTATGTCTCTGACATCTTAGAAAGATTTGAAATGAAGGATTGCAAGCCTGCCAAGACACCCATACCTAGAAACCATAATCTTTGTCCTGACCTTGAGGGGGAGGATACTGATCAACATTAGTATAGGGAAATTATTGGTTCTCTAATGTATCTTACTGCTAGTAGACCTGATATCATGTCTGCCACTTGCATTTGTGCAAGATATCAGGCTACTCCAAAGGTGTCTCACTTAGCTGCTGTAAAGAGAATCCTCAGATACCTCAAAGGAGCACCTAAATTAGGTCTCTGGTATCCTAGAAACAAGGATTTTAATCTCTATGGATACTCTAACAGTGACTATGGTGGTTGCAATATTGACAAGAAATCAACATCAGGGGATGTCATTCTTGGTGGAAGGATCATCTCATGGCAATGCAAGAAACAATCCTGTGTATCTACATAAACTACTAAAGCTGAATACATTGCTGTTGCTAGCTGCTGTGCTCAACTGCTATGGATTCAGAATCAGATGTTCGATTATGGATTCAACTTTATGAGTACTCCTATCCATATTGACAACAACAATGCTATCTCCATTACTGAAAATCCGGTAAAGCACCCCAAGACAAAGCATATTGACATCAGGTACCATTTCATTAGAGATATTCATGAGAAAAATCTGATTAAACTAATCAAAGTTGACTCAAATGAACAATATGCTGATTTGTTCATCAAAGCTTTTGATGAGCAAAGATTTAAGTATCTCATAACAGCTATTGGGATGTTAAACATTGATTAGACCACCTGTTTTGAAAACCTTTTAATGTGTAATGTCTTCTGTCAATAAAATTTAAGCCCTGTTACAAAAGATCTTTCTGAAGAAAAATTAACCCTCGGAAGTTATTTTTATATCTTCCGAAGCATAATTTCTCAATGGATAATTTTTCTTCTCGGAAGAACTTTTGGTCTCGGAAGAAGCGATTGATTACATATCAGATCTACTTCCGAGGTTTACAAATTCTCCATTTGGAAAGCAACTCTAACCTTTAGAAGCAAAGTTTTTGCTTTGGAAGTAAGAATTGCCTTCGGAAGACAAATTACCTTCGGAAATGTTTTACATTCGGAAGAAAGATTCTACTGTGTAACGTAAATCTCTTGGGCCCCACACTGTAAAAAGCAAAGATTTTGTTAATGATGTCGGATTATTTAACTGATTTTAACCTTACCGCCACTGTCACTTCATCCACTAAACCATCACATCACCTTATCCTAACCCCCATTACCGCCTTCCCACCCTCTTTTAAATAATCTCGACTGTTCAATCTCAACTTCTTACTTGCAATTTTTACCGCCCTAGAAAATTTTCTCCTCTGTAACTTTACCCAAGCTCAAAATCATCCACTTTCACCTTTCTCCAAATGGCACTTAACCCTCAGCACAACCAACTCGCACTCCTTGATTCTTCAAGGGATGCCGACTTCTCTGAAATCATCTCCTTTCTCACCCAATCACCTTACTACACTACTCTTACCGTTAACCCCACTATTTTCTCCAACCACATGGCTGAAGTTTGGGGAAATGGTCAAGCCAAAACCCTAAATGGGATTCAAGTACTGAGGTCCAGCATTTGTGAACAGGAGTTGATCATCACTGAACAACTCATCAGGGAGCATCTAGAGCTTCACATGAAGGAGCTCCTACTGAATTCCCAAAGGCAAATTTGGACAGCACCTACATCCTTATGGGATATGGCGGAGACATAAGCAGGTCAACGGTATACAAGTTCAACTTCTCCTACAACTGGAAGTTTCTCCTGCATGTTGTTCTCCACTGCTTGTCCAACAAGTTCAGCGGATGGGATCAAATCCCATATGAACTAGGATGCTTAGTTCATGGATTGGTGAGAGACCTGCGCTTCAATTACCCATGATTTGTGTTCACCAATCTGATTGGGAATCTACAAAGGGAGACATTCTATATGTATCCTAGATTCATTCAACACTCATCAACTGTGAGTTGGACCAGATCATGCTTGTCTGTGTAGCTGCTCTGACTGTCCCCCACATGCGGCCTACCATCTTCAAAACCTTGAAGAAGTTATCCACCAACTTCACTAGAAAGTACACCACTCTACTTCCAAGTATGACTTAGCGCATAGCTCCTGGTGACATCCCTGTTCACCCTACAAGTGATGAACCCACACCAGCAACCACCACCACAATGCCAACACTGCCTTCTCCACCCATCACCATCACATATCAAAGACGCCCCAAACAAACCCTTGTTCAATCTACTCTGATTGAACAAGCCCCTCCTGTTCAATTCAAAAAGACTAGAGTGGAAACATGGGCTCCCACTCAGTCTGAGGTTTCTCCATCCTTCTCTTTTGACCTCAATATGGGTTTTAAGTCTCCTCAGTCTCAAACCCAGGAGCCTGACACCCAAACCAGCAGCCTTCAGAATGAGTATCTACACTCTTCGAACAGCCAACTAGGGACAACCCCACCAGAGGCTCAATGCCTGTAGACATTGACCAAGGTCCCGGGTCAGTAGGCTTAACCTCCCTATCTTTTGCTGACCTTCTCTTCAAAACTGATGAAGAGATAACATCTCTCCATGGCAATGAAGTTGATCTACAACACCCACTTCAAGATCAACAGAGCCCAGAGAAATCCCTTATCTCTAGCCCCCATCAGCAATCGATAATTGAGGTGAGTCCCACTGATGTGGAGGGGAATCATGTAGATTCAGCTGCCACTACAGAAGGTGACTCAATGGACCTTGTGGATAGTGGTAACATATCTCAGACTGAATCTGTGGCAACCAAGCACTTTGATGACTCTGAAAGAGACATCATTGAGCACGGGAAACCAGGGTGCCAAGAAACCACATCTGGTGGTGAGGCTGAACATACCAGGTATGTTACCTCATCTCCCCGTGATTCTTCAAAAGAAGATGAGGGAAGCATGAAACTCCTCATTCATGACCTTCTATCTAAAGTCTCAAACCTTGAATCTTTGGTTAGGACTTTAGAAGCAAGGTTCGCCACTCAGCAACTCGAGATTGATAATCTCAAGGCCAAACTAGCTGAGAAACAGACAGAGAGGTCTGTCAGGCATGTACCTATTCAGGTCTCATTGACTTCTTTCTCTAGCTCATCTAGCTCTCAAGATGATGCTACCAAAAAAGGGGAGAATGTTCAGAGACAAACACTGGAGGACCCATAACAGAGCCACAATTCAACTTCATCTACTCCTATCATTACTGTGTCTGAGCCACCTCAATTCATTCTGCAGATTGACTCAAAGATGCTTAGTGATCTCTACAGACTCTTCACCAAGTTTCTGTTGAGATCCTCTACAGATCAGCCAAGCCCAGGTGTTGCAATGCTCTACTTTGGAGCTGAAGAGCTTTAGAGGCTGACTGCACCTTCTACCACTATGGAAAAAGTTGGTCAACCTAAGGTCCACATGGAACCTAAGATTCATTTCGAAGGGGAAATGGAGACTGATGGCCCAACAACTGAACCAGTTAGGAAGCTGAAGTTAAAGCCTCGAAAGAACAAGCTCAACAGAATCTGCATCTCCTCCAACTTCCGAAGCTGAAGTTAAAGCCTCAGAAGAACAAGCTAAATCTTCTGAAGCTGAAATGGAAGCTACAGAAGGACTGTTTAAGATGTTCGAGGAACTGATCATCACAAATGCAATCCTTGAAATGGCATCTGAGGTGAACAGTGAGGACTTTCTGAATCTACCTTCATCGCAAACACCATCTTTGCCTCTCTCACAATCAGAATTCACTCTCCAAGAACCATCACAGTCAGGATCATCAAAAGATAAAGGAAAAGAAAGATGACTGCGGAAGAGCTTCAAGAAGCGGAAAAGATTGAGAAACTTAAGAAGAAAGGAAGACTTCCAACTGAGAAGTTGCTAGCTGCCAGTACAAAAGCAGCTGCAACCAATCAGGAGGCTATCAAAACAAAAGAAGAGAAGAGATCATTGACCAGCTTATCCAAATGGGAGCTGCCAATGAAGAGACACTCCTGCTACCACTGAGAAATTGGTGAATCTAGAGAAGGCAACCCAGCTAAAACCTGAAGAAGCCAGGTTGGCCTTGGAGAAAGAAGAAGAAAAACAGAAGGAGGCTGAACTGCAGTTGAGGAGAGACAGAATAAACTTCCTACTCTCCAGAGGCTTTAATCTTTAAGAACTTTCTCCACACAATGATGATACGATCCTCTGGCTCTACAACAAACAGCAGGATCAAAGGGAGAAAGAAAGGAAGAAGGCTGCAAGAGAAAAGGCGAAGGAGAAGAAGAGGAAGGAAGAAAAGGCTAGGGACACTGCAACGAGGATGCTCACTGCAAAGGCCTGGATGAAAGACTATCTTCGGGCCCATGGCTTCTCTGACAGGCAAGTGGGTCCCATGTCTGAGAAGACACTTCAATGGATTGTCAGTGAAATCAAGGCTGACATCCAGATGGGTAAGAGAAAAGAGATGTACATAAGGGTAAAGGGGATGACCTTCACTGCAACCACTCCACCTCAACCTGAACCCTCACCCTCACCCTTCACCATTAAAACCAAACCATTCACCCCTGAACCCACACCATTACCCACATCTTCTCCCTCACCTCAACCACCCAAACTTCCAATCCTTTAACCCAAAACACTCGTTAGAACCACTGAACCTCAACCTACCCAACTATCATCCACACCATCCCCTCAGCCTTCTCAACATCTCTCTCTTGAGGAGTTCAAGGTAATCAAGACCAAGCTCATCAACTACACAACTCTGAGCAAAATCTCATGTGATGAAGATTCTGTCAACATTACCTATGTTGATGGATCCTCTTGTTTCCTCACAAGAGATCAATTTCTTGATTAACCTAGAGGAACACTAGACCAGGAAGCTAGACTTCTAGGCCTCAACTCAGATTCATTAAATGATGAAGAGAAGAAACTTAGAAGGAAACTGGTGACTCTGCTGGACACTAAGAAAGAGGACAAGATTCCCAGTCAGTCTCTTGTGCCTAGAAAGAAAATAGTCCAGTGGAGGTTCGATGAAACTTCTCACAACTGTGTTGTGGAAAGGGAAAATGGCAAAGTAAATAGACTTAATGCAACCTCTCTGCTACACTCCAGCAGGTTTGACATTGCAGAGTTAGCAAAGAAGTCATTCTCCAACCCCTCTAACTCTGAAGCAGCTGCACTCATCAGAAATCATCTTAGCAGCCTTCACCTAGCCGAGCTAACTGCAAAGGCCAAGATTGAAGAAGAGTTGAGATTGAGAAGACAAGAAGACAAGGAAAGACCTCCCACCAAAGGCACTGCCTTTCTACAGATGGTGGAGGGTCCAGAATTGGAACCTATAGTTAGATGGGAATATGATTACAATTCCCATCAACTAACTCTTTTCAGAGGGCAACAACAGAGGGTACATGTTATCCAAGGTGACAGACTAGATTTCCTGTCTACCAAGGATCTGTACAAACTTCTCAGCACCACATCAGGGGAGAACAAGGGCACAAACAAATATTTACGTTCCTTGGTGCTGAAAGTTTTGAGAAGCAGAAACAAGTGAAGTTTTGGTAGCATCAGCCTAGGGGGAGTTTGTTGGATCAAGAAGAAGGCTAATGCAACCAAAACTAAGTCACTTAGATAATTTTGGTGCTGCATGCAAAGGCTTCTGAAGCTTAGCATGGAACTTCCAAAGGTTGTAGAGTTCTTCCGAAGACAAAGTGAAAAATCAACTTCCGAAGACAGAACTCTACTTCTGAAGTCAAGTGTATACTTCCGAAGTTCAAGCCTTAGAAGAATGAACTGAAGACCACTTCTAAACTATAATGAAAAGAAGTCTCCAAGCCTTGGAAGAAGCAACCTATTCCGAAGTATAAGTGGCTTCGAAAGTACTTACTCTTTCAAAGCCATTTAACCTTCAGAAGACATTGTTGTGACCAGTGGACACAAGTATGGTCTCTGACACTCCGCTGCAGACCTCTGATACTATATGGCTTCTTCCTAAAGAGCCATGCAGTTGACCATACTTTATTCCAGTGTTCACCTTTTCATGATAATACATGTTACCAACTTTAGTTAGTGACAAAAGGTAAGTCAGGGACATGTCCTGACTACCAAATCTCAGATAAGACTTTATCCGAGATACCTTAAACTTTAGTCTTGTAGTATAGACTTTAGCTATAGGATCCCAGCTGGTATCAAAGTATATCCGGCTGTAGGTAGTATTATATATAGGTTCTTTTTGTAACTCATTGCAATACAACAACTGCTTGTAAGAGTCTTGTAATTTTGAGTTGAGAAGCAATATATAAAAATACCTTGAAAATTGCTTCCTGTGTTTTTTATTACTTTCTATATTATGATCAACTATTACTGATTCTATCTTAACCCGGGTGTTGTTCTAGGTGAGCTTGAGAGAAAAACATAAGTGTTTAGTGACAAACATCGATCCTACACTTCTGCTCGAAGAAGTACCTCAAGCTCTTGTGGTCGGTGAATATGGTTCACTTTGTACCGTATAGGTAGTGCCTCCAAATCATTAACGCGAAGACCACGGCTGCTAGCTCCAAATCATGAGTAGGATAATTGACCTTATGAACCTTCAACTGTCGGGATGAATAGGCTATAACCTTTCCTCTCTGCATTAACACACACCCCAACCCTGAGTAGGAAGCGTCAGAATAAACCACCAGATCTTCACTTCCATTGGGTAATGACAGAACGGGAGCTTGAGTCAACATCGCCTTTAATTCCTCGAATGCCTTCTCTTGAGCTTGAACCCATACGAACTTCATATCTTTCTGGGTCAACTTGGTCAATGGAGAAGCGATCTTAGAGAAGTCATGAATGAATCTTCTATAATAGCCCGCCAAACCCAGGAAACTACGAATCTCGGATGGCATCTTTGGAGACTTCCATTGCATCAGCGCCTCCACCTTTGCTAGATCCACCATAATCCCCTCTGGATTCACTACATGACCCAAAAACTAAACTTCGCGCAACCAGAACGCACACTTGGAGAATTTAGCATACGGTTTCTCCCTCCTCAACGTCTCTAACACCTCTCGAACATGACCAGCATGCTCCTCTTCGCTCTTGGAATAAATCAAGATATCATCGATAAACACCATCACTGATTTATCCAACATCGGCGAACACACTCGATTCATCAGATCCACAAAAGCAGCCGGCGCGTTGTTCAACCCAAATGACATAACTAGGAACTCGTTGTGACCATAACGCGTGCGAAAAGTTATTTTAGGAATGCCTGGCTCCTTAACCTTCAACTGATGATAACCATATCGAAGGACTATCCTCGAGAACCAACTGGCACCTTGAAGTTGATCAAACAAATCATCAATTCTCGGTAATGGGTATCGGTTCTTTATTGTCAACTTATTCAGCTCACGGTAGTTAATACACATCCTCATGCTACCATTTTTCTTCTTCACAAATAAGATCGGAGCACCCCAAGGAGAGATACTTGGCCTAATAAACCCTTTATCGGGAAGCTCTTGCAATTGCTCTATCAAGTCTTTCATCTGAGTCGGAACCAAATGATACGGTGCCTTGGCAACAGGTTGGGCACCTAGTATCAAATCAATCTGAAACTCAATCTCCCGATCAGGTGGCACTCCTAGTAAGTCTTTTGGGAACACGTCTGTAAAGTCACACACAACCGGTACATCAGACAATTAAGGTGTTGGTGTTTCCACATCCTTCACATAGGCCAAGTGGGAACTACATCCACGCCTCATGCACTTTCCCGCCACCGCCATTGAGATTACTTTCAGGATTGCCGCGACTCGATCACCATAAACCGTCACCATACTCCCGTCAGGCCCTGTTAAACAAAACATCTTCTTGCGACACACAATGTTCACCTCGTATTCCGCTAATCAATCCATCCCAAGAACCCATCGAAACCACCTAAGGTCATCACGAATGGTTTAACCGGAAACTTATGACCTTCTAGTTCCACGTCACAACCTTCTACCATCTCAGAAATCCTGGTAGACTTACCTAAGGTAGTTTCTACATCAAAGGGCGCATCAACACTCCTACTACTAACAGGCAGTTTAGCATAGAAAGAAGTAGAAATAAAACTCTTACTAGCACCAGAATTGAATAACACAGAGGCTAAAGTTTGGTTTACTAGAAACGTACCTGACACAACATCATGGTCCGTCCAAGCCTCCTCCTGCATCATCATAAACGCTCTGGTGCTCGCCCTCTGTCCTTCTTCCCTAGCCTTCTTCGCTCTTGAACCTTCAGTCCATGGCTTCTTACAATCCCTACTCATGTGACCACTTTTCCCACAATTGAAACACCTCATAACCCCATAGTCTCTAGCCATATTACCAGGCTTCCCACACTTGAAGCAGATGTTTGATCCCCATTTGCATTCCCCCGAATTTTGTTTCCCGTATTTACGCCAGCTCTCCGACCTCGTACCAAGTGTGACCAAATGGCGATCGTCCACACGTGCCTTCTTGTTAATGGACGAGGCACCACCCCGACCAAACCATTTCCCATTCCAATTCTGGTCGCCACCACCCTTCTTGCTCACCTCAGCCACCACCACCTCTCGTTCATCATACAACCTTCCTGCAAAATCAACTGCCGACCTAAACGTGCTCGGCCGGGCAGCGATCAAGTGCCTACGGATATCCGTCGGCAAACCATGAATGTACCTCTTAATCTTTCATGACAAAGCCGTTACTTGGTCCGGCACCAGACGTGCCATTTCATTGAATTTAGTGGTCTATTGTTGATGTGTCATTGTTCCCGCCTCCAGCTATAGGAATTCCCTTTCCACCTTATCTATTTCCCTATGAGTACAAAACTCCTCAATCACCAACATCTTCAGCTCAGACTATCTCATCCTCCCAATTGCCCGATTACCCTTGGCTTGGACTATATTGTCCTACCAACACAGAGCCAAGTCCACAAACGGGTAGGCAGCAAATGTCACCTTCTAGTCTTCTCGGCACTCGCTGATATTCAGAACAACTTCCATTTCTCTCACCCATTAGTGAGCAGCAGCAGCGGTGCCATTACTAACAAAAGTAGGGGGCTTAAACCTTTGAAATGCCTCATAGTTACAGCCTCATGCCACCTCCGGTGTAGGCTCTTCTTCTGCCTATTCTTCTTCGCCATCAGATAGAACCGTCTCAGTCTCGGGCTGTCTTCTTTCGCCCATAGGTCTACTTTTTTCCTTCTGTTCTCCTTCCCTCATAGCCTTGATAACTTCGGTCACCATAGACGGTAAGATTGTATGCATGACCTGAAGAACTTCTTCCACAACAGCCTCTTTTACTGAGACTCTTAGATTGGCGCTCTCATCACCGCCCTCCGGATGAGGGGCCTCAGGTTCTTCATGAACCACCTTTTCGGCTCTGGGCCTTCCTCTCGTAGCCTGTGGTTCAGCACCACGACCTCCACCATGTGAAGCTTTAGATGATCTACCACTGGCCATCCTCTAACACACACACTGAAAGATTCAAACACCAACACGGTCATTCAAGGGAACAACTTAGTTTATGTCAAGTATAGTAAGTCCCTAATTACAATGGCCAGTTGTGATTAGCCACTTACTTTACTCTTCATACCCCAAGCATTTCCTATACTGACTACATCAGTATCTAAATCTACAAGCACCACATAAACCACATAACATGCGCACGTAATACCGGTTAACATTAAGAAAATACCTGATGGCACGCAGCTACTCGGACTGGCATCCCTTCCCTTTCCGTCTAATTTTCAATTTAAGTTTAGGTTTATTTTGAAAATTTACCCGTTTCACTTAAACTTTGGCTCTAATACGAACTTGTAAGGCCTCGTTCCCGGGACACTCACAGCTAGTCAATCATTGCACATAAAACATATAATTACATTTAACTTTCATAAAACCTCACAGCAGAACATTAAAATAACTTTTCATTTCATTATAAATGCTTTTGCAAGTTAATACAATCATTAATTACACAATTTCATTTGTTCGCATTACAATGCAAATACATTAAACAGAAGAATGCCATCCAAAAGAGCCGAGTAGCTGCCCCGTGCCATCCTCAGCAACTTCGCCTGCCAACTGGAAAATGCATAAAAAATCAGTGTTGCTAAGTGAGTTCTAGTTTAAAATAAAACATACATTATCTTTCATTTAAAACTGTCCTTTACAATCGTACATGATCATGCATTATACTTACACATAGGTAATATCATTATTATCTTCATCATCATTCATTTCGTACATTATTATCTTTCATTTCCATCTAGGTCCTGTAATGTGCTTAACCCCCCTCTAGAGCATCAAGCAATTCATCTAGGGTTAAGCGACAAGGACCCCGTTCATATGGTCAATCACAAAGATTGTACCTCTGCGTGCATCCTCATGGGGTATTTAACCCGCACACAGTTGAGTTGACACCCCTCATTGGGTGTGAACCTCCATAAATATGCTTAATCACACGGATTAAGCCCCAGTGTGCATCCTTATGGGGTAGCTAAAGCGCACACGGTTTAGCTAACACCCCTCATTGGGTGTGAACCTCCATTCATATGCTTGCAAGCATTTCTTACATTCATTCATTCATTAATGCATCCTGTTGGACCAAAAGAACCAATGAGCCTGATCAGAAAAACCTCTAAGTCCCATAAACATTACAACTGCTGAAGAAGATCACAACAGCTGAAGACATCAGCTGATTACAAGGTCTGAAGACAAAGTCTGAAGACAAGATCTGAAGATTTCTACTGAAGACAAAGTCTGAAGACAAGATTTGAAGATTTCTACTGAAGACAAAGTCTAAAAGTGAAGTACTGAAGACAAAGTCTGAAAGTGAAGTACTGAAGACAGAGTCTGAAGGTGAAGTACTGAAGACAAAGTCTGAAGCTATCAGCTGAAGACAACGTCTGAAGTAAAAGTCTGAAGAACAAAGACTAAAGACGAAGACTGAAGACCAGAGTGATCAGTAGTTGTCACAACAGCTGAAGTTATTAACTTTAGTAGTTGTGATGGTTTTCCTTTTCAGTACTTGTAATTTACCTTTCAGTAGTTTTAGTTCAGTAGTTTTATGTTCTAGTACTTAGCATTCTCTGAGATGTGATCAGTTGTTGAGAACATTCTCGGTAGTTTGCATAGTTTCAGTTGTTTGTATAAATCTGTTAGATGTCACTATCAAGTGACATCAGCAGACGTCACATTCCTTATATAAGGAGTGTTGACCTAGTTGTAACGTGTGACATTCAGCCACCACGAGATCATTTGAATGAAATATTCCTTTTGCAGAATTCTCTCTCTCTCTATAATTGTGTGCTTTTCTATTGAATATCAATTGAGTTCTTGCTAAATTGTCTAATTCATTATTCGAGTTCCGCTGCAATCTACTCTAATTGATCAAACTTAGATCACTGATCCTAACAAATGGTATCAGAGCTGGTTAATCATTGATCGATCTAACAATTGATCATTGAAACTGCTATTTCGATATCTAAGTTTGATCGAATAAGTATATTTGCAAGAATTGGTTATAGAGATTGAATTTATGCTGCTTTTGGTTATTTGCTTTGAAATTTCTCTTGGTCATATTGAGTTTGTTGTGTTTTGCGCTAAATCAGTTAAAACTTAATTGAATTTGATTGAATCTAAGAATGACTACTCCTTCTAATGACCCTCACAATACTGGTTCCTCAACCAAGCCTCCGATGTTGGTTAGGACTAAGTATAACATATGGCAACGAAGAATGCTCCATCACCTCTCTATTAACAGTTCGGGTTGTTGGACATCCGTGGTACATGGTCCACACAAGCCTATGGTGAACAATCCAGAAACCAACCAAATGGTTCCAAAGAAGAAGGAACAATACTCAGATGAGGATCGAAAACTGTTTGAGATTGATACTAAAGCACATGGAATTCTGGCCATGGCACTGCCGAATGAAATCTATTCTGGACTTATGCATCATGAAACTGCTCATGACCTCTGGAATGCATTGAAAGAACAATTTGGTGGAACAGATGAGGTCTTAGCAAACAATGGAGAAATCCTTGCCCAACAATATGAGACATTCCCTCATAGGAAGGGTGAGACACTGACTCAACAGTTTGAGCATTTTTCCTGTTTGATCTCTGGGCTGAAAATGGTCCAACATGAATACACTAATAGCCAGATGAACAATAGATTCCTCAGATCACTGCCTGAGAGATGGGACACATATACCATTGTCCTACGCTCCTGTGCAAATCTGGATAGCCTATCTCTTACCTAACTCCATGGGAAACTTCTTACATTTGAAAGAGAGATAGAGCAGAAAAGGAAATTGGCATCATCAGGAAAGCTCACTGATGACTTTGTACTAGGGAACACTGCCTTGGTTGGTCATGAGTCAGAATATACTGCATCTGAAAGCAATTATGATGAGCATATAGATTTCCCTTCAAACAGTTCTGATCATGCATTTGTTAGTGTTGATAGTCAGTTAGGCTGTAATAGTGACAATTTGTGCTTCATTATGGATGATTTGAAAGGTATTGCTGATGATGACCTAGAAGAGATGGATATTCTAAGCCAAATGGCCTTGATTAATATCAGATCTCAAAAGTTCTACAAGAGAACTGGCAGGAAATTTCCAGGACTCTCTGGCAAAACCAAAGTTGGTTTTGACAAGAGTAAGTTGAGGTATCACAAATGCCACAGGCTTGGGCACTTTGCAAGAGAGTGTAGATCATCTGGATCTAACTCCTCTGCACCCTTTGTTACTTTTGCAAGTAATATTCAACAAAACAGAGGGCAACATCCTGCTAGTTCTGGTCATCATCACAACCTCTATCTCCTGCATATTTTGTCCCTCAGGGTCCAATGCCATATTCATATCCCTGCTATTAGATGCCACAAACCAGTCAAGTTCAAGTACCCATTGCTCAACAACCACCTGCTCTTCCTGAGCCTCAACCTTCCCAATCTCATCAACAATCTCAACCTCCTCAACACAGCTTTTTCACCCCAGGAGTTGTTGACTGGAGCAGTTTACCAGATGATATGTCTGGTCATGAACAACTGTTGTTTGGTGCTGGTCAACATGGTGGTGACAATCCTTTTGGAAATCTTGCTCTTATGGCTTTGGAGTCTGCTGATACTTCATCCTCTAATGCTTCCACACCATAGGTATCACAGGTATCCTCTGAGGCCAAAGCCAAGTTATGTTTTGAAACATGCATAGCCGCATTTGCATCTATTAGAGAAGCAAATGTAGCTTTAATTAACAAGAACATTAAGCTAGAACAAATAATATCCAAAAGAAAAGCTGAATTTGAGTGTGTGCTTAATGATAAGAATGATGAGATTTACAAACTTAAATGCCAAATCACTGATAATAAGGCTAGGGAAGAGGTACTTCTAGAGAAGTACAGAGACCTCAAAGAAACACTTGCAGCTACCCAGGTAGAGTGTGATCGATGGGTACATTCCTGCAAGGGTTTTGAAATGCTTCTCAGTAAGCAGTCTGCTTCCAATGTGAAGTTTGGCATTGGTTATAATCACACTGCTCCTCCTACAGATTTTACTCCCAGAGCAGAGGTAGAATCTGATGGGGAAAGAAATAACCAATCCTTTTCATCATGTGATCTACTATCTGATACAGCACCATCAGAGGTTGATGTCAGCATTAATTCCTCCCAAAACCTATCAGCTGATGTTGATGGTTCAAATGCTGACACTCACATGATCAAAAAGTTGATCACACCAGGTGGTATTTCACAAAGTACTGAAAGTACTAAAGAGCAAGTCATAACACCTGGAGAACAAACCCAAACTACTGCATGTACTAAAGGGAAGAAAACTATCAGTAGAAAGGGTGGGAAAACTACTGAAGAAGATATCAAGAAAGCATGTACTGCAAGGAAGAAAAATGTTAGTATTGATCGCAAACTGCTGAAGAATAAGTCTTCAGTAGTTTCATCTTCTTCAACAGATGATCAACTTAAGATGAAGAAAAATCCATGTGAAATATGTGGCTTATTCAATCATCTTACTGATGATTGCTGGTATAAAAAGGGCTCCAAACTCAAACACAATGAGAACATTAAAAAGAAAATGGATAAAATGAAAACTGAGTTTGAAACCAAGTTTGTACCAGCAACATCAAAACCTATAACCCTTAAATCCAAAAAGAAATCCAAAAAGGAAGGGGTTAATCAGGCAACAGCTGAGGTTGCTCAAAGGAAGATGGTACAACACAAGAATCCATCACTTTCAAGCACTAATGTGTCTGATGAGCTGAAGGCTTTATCACAAAATCAGACACAACTTGTTATGATGGTTCAACATCTATTGGGGAGAGTTAACCAATTAGATGCTCCTGTGCTGAAACCACAAAGAAGAAAATCCATGCCAAAGGATTCTTCTTCCTCACCATCTCCATCCCGTCAGGTTGTTCTTCATAGCAAATCTGTTAGTTTACCATCTGTTGATGTGAACAGACCCAAAACCAAAAAGGTTTGGGTCTCAAAAACTAACTAATTTATTATGATTGCAGGGTTCTTCAACATGCCACAGTAGCATCTGGTATGTAGACAGTGGAGGATCTATGCATATGACAGGGAACAACTTCTTCTTCATGATTACTCTCAAGGAAAGAAGGGGTTCCTTTCTTTTGGCAATAATGCTAAGGGTTACATCATTGGTAAAGGCTTTGTTTCCAATGGGGAAATAAGGTTTGATGATGTTAACCATGTGGAGAATCTCAAGTACAATCTCTTGAGTGTCAGTCAAATGTGTGATAAAGGCCATGTTACTCTTTTCACCAGTCAGAATTGTCAGATTCTGTCATCCAAAGTTCTGAGTTTGATTGATAAGGTGTTGGATGATCACACTCTCCTGAGGGCCAACAGGACAGGAAGAGTATATGCCTTAGATCTTTCCAAGAAAATAGATCTCAAAGGCCATCCTTGCCTATTTTCCAAGGCTTCTCCTCAAGAATCTATTCTATGGCATGGAAGGCTGGGTCATGTGAATCTTAAAAACTTGAATCAGCTGATACATCATGGTTTACTAAGGGGATTGCCTATGAAGGAGTTCAGATGTGAAGACAACTGCACTGCTTGTTTGAAAGGAAAACAGCACAAAGTCTCTTTCCCTCCTATTGAAGAACCTAAGTCCATTGCCTGCTTGCAATTACTACACATGGATATCTTTGGTCCTGTGAGAGTAATGAGTATGGCAAAGAAGAAATACTGTCTGGTAATTGTGGATGATTACTCCAGATTTGTATGGACTTTCTTCTTGCATTCAAAGGATGTGACTGCTCAGACGATTATAAACTTTGTGTTGTATGTTGAGAAGCAGTATTCCCTATCTGTTAAGTGTATCAGAAGTGATAATGGAACAGAATTTAGAAACCATACACTTGATGATTTTTATCTCTCAAAGGGAATCAAGAGGCAGTTTAGCATCCCAAGGACTCCAGAACAAAATGGAGTAGTTGAGAGAAAGAACAGGACCTTAATTGAAGCTGCAAGGTCCATGTTGGCTGACTCTGGTTTTCCACTGACCTTTTGGGCTGAAGCTGTTAACACGGCTTGCTATATGCAGAATAGAGCCTTAGTAAATCAGAGGTTGATGAAGACTCCATATGAAGTTCTACATCATTTGGCTCCTTTGATTTCATTTTTCAGAGCCTTTGGGTGTCCTATTTCATTCTCAACACAAAGGATCAACTCCACAAATTTGATCCTAAGGTGGATGTAGGGTATTTTATTGGTTATTCATCTACTTGCAAGGCATACAGAGTCTTCAACTGTAGAACAAAGATAGTTGAAGAGACTCTGCATGTGAAGTTTAATGAATCTCCAAAGGACAAGATTCCACAAAATCCTGTGGAGTTATTTGATTTGGATATACTGCAATATGTTCCTTATCAGGCTCCAGCTGTTGCTCCTGTCAACAGTCTTCCACCTGGTGGTACTGAAGATGATGATGATATCAGTACTCACCTTTTCAAGTTTAGTGACCAACTGCATGTGTTTACTAAACTTGATGTTCCTGTAGCTTCAGTAGCTCCATCCACAACAAATGCTGATGAGATTTCTGACTCCTCTACATCATTTGACTTGCCATCTCATACTTGGTTTCAAGAATCTGGATCAACATCTGCTGCTGCTGAGCCTGCTACAAACACTTGCACTGATCTCATAGTGTACCAAGAGCTGAAGAATCACCCCATGTCTCAAATCACTGGTGATATCAATGTTGGTGTCTCAACCAGAAGTCAATTGTCTAACTTCTGCTTCTATGCTCTCTTCATCAGTCAGCTAGAGCCAAAGAACTATCATGTTGCTTTGAGAGATAATGGATGGGTTGAAGTCATGCAGCTTGAGCTACTTCAGTTCAACAAACAGCAGGTGTGGGAACTGGTTCCTCTACCCCCAGGTAAGTGTGCAATAGGCACTAAATGGGTGTTTAGGAATAAAACAGATGAAAATGGGCTTATTGTTAAGAACAAGGCCAGACTGGTTGTTAGGGGTTTGCACAGGAAGAAGGTATTGATTATGATGAAACCTTTGCTCCTGTCGCCAGACTGGAGGCAATTAGATTGTTCTTAGCCTATGCTGCATTCCACAATCTTAAAGTTTTTCAAATGGATGTTAAAAGTGCATTTTTATATGGTAAAATAAAAGAAGAGGTTTATGTGTGTCAACCACCAGGTTTTGAGGATAATAAACATCCAGATTGAGTGTACAAGCTTGATAAGGCTCTTTATGGGTTGAAACAAGCTCCTAGAGCCTGGTATGAGACATTATCAAATTTTCTTCTTTAAAATAATTTCACTAGAGGCTCCATAGATAAAACTTTGTTCATTAAGAAGGTGGATCAGCATAAGCTACTTGTTCAAATTTATGTTGATGATATTATTTTTACATCCTTTGATCCCCAGTTGTGTGATGACTTTACCAATTTAATGCAAAAGAAGTTTGAAATGAGTGCAATAGGAGAATTACAGTTCTTTCTAGGGTTGCAAATCAAACAAAAGGCTGATGGGACTTTCATTCATCAGTCTAAATATACAAAAGATCTTTTGAATAAGTTTGATTTACAAAACTGTAAGCCCTGTTCTACTCCCATGTGCAACACCACACAACTGGATGCAGATCAGAAAGGTAAAGCTGTTGATGAAACACTTTACAGATGTATGATTGGGTCCTTGATGTATTTAACAGCTTCTAGACCAGATATCATGTTTGCAACTTGTGTTTGTGCTAGATTTCAGGCTGCTCCTAAAGAGTCTCATTTGATTGCAGTCAAGAGGATCTTTAGATATCTGCAAGGTACACAATCTCAAGGTTTATGGTATTCCACTGGACACTCTTGCAAATCGGTTGCTTTCTCTGATAGTGACTATGCAGGGTGTAAGTTAACCAGAAAGTCAACTTCTGGTGGATGTCAATTCCTAGGCAACTGTTTGATTTCTTGGTAGAGTAAGAAACAAACATCTGTTGCTACATCCACTGCTGAAGCAGAGTACATTGCTGTTGCAAGCTGTACTTCTCAGGTACTCTGGCTTCAGAACCAACTTTTGGATTATGGCATTACAGAGACTAAGACTCCATTATTAATGGACAGTGCTTCAGCTTTTGCATTGTCAAGAATCATGTCCAGCACTCTCGGACCAAACATATAGAGATCAGACATCATTTTATTAGGGACTGTTTTGAAAAAGGTCTGATTGATCCAAAGTTTGTGCCAAGTGCTGATGAGCTTGCAGACATTTTTACTAAGCCTTTGGATAGTTCAACTTTCCAAAACCTTGTGTTAAGGCTTGGTATGTTGCAGCTAGAATAAGTGACAACTACTGATGATCCAAGTAAACAAGTACTAATGATCATTAGTAAACGTCACAAATAAGTACTGATTCTGTTACAAACTACTGTTGCTAGTAAAAAAGATAAGTACTGTTGTCCTATGAAACAACTGAAAACTGCCAAAAAGTCTGATGAGTAAGTATTGAGAACAGTATGAAACAGCTGAAAAGCTAAGAATTGACGAAAACTACTGACGGGAATTTTCTCTTCAGTTGTTTCTAAAACTGTTGTTTCATCTTAAACAACTGATGACTAACACCAAGTCGTCAGCTGTTTACAACAACTGATGATAAAACCATGTCTTCAGTAGTTTCACAACTACTGACGACTGACACCAAGTCGTCAGCTGTTTACAACAACTGATGACAAAACCATGTCTTCAATAGTTTCATAACTACTGATGACTAACACCAAGTTCTCAGTTGTTTCCAACAGCTGAAGCCAAAACAATGGTCTTTCAGTAGTTTTATAACTACTGATGCCTAAAACCAAGACTTCAGTTGTTTCAACCTCTGAAGGTTAATACCACGTCATCAATCATTTAAAACTACTGATGACTAACACCAAACCCTTCAGTTGCTTCATAACCCTTATCCTATAAATACCTAATCCTACAGAGCTTCATCATCTCAAACCTAACGTTCAAAAACTCCAAACCTTCTCTCACATCAATGGCGAACATGCAGCTTAAACCATGACACAACTGTGTTGCCTACCTTACCAAATCACCTTTCTGGACGAAGTTTGATACTGCTATTGATCTCATGGTCCATTCTCCATACAAAACGGCCTTACTTATCAATCCTACAATTTATGTCGAATTCCTAACACAGTTCTGGACGAACGTCACCCTTACCACTGGGGAGAATGCCACCGAGTCTCTCCAGTCGTTCGTCAACTCCCAAAAGGTGGTCATCACTCCAGCAATCCTTCGCCAAATACTACACCTGGATGATGCCACCTTCCCCGTGGATATTCAAAGGGCATCACTGATCTATCCTTTGCCCAACATGGATACCAGGGTAACCTCAGCGCTTCTACCATCTTAAAGAGGCATTTCCATGACGCGAACGCCTTATTTTTCATATGGTAATGTCTGCCTAGCCCCTAAGACTTTGTCGTGGGATCAAATATCTACCATGTGGCAGCAGGTATTTTTCTCTATCCTTGAGCAACAAAACTTAAATTTTTCTGAAATATTATTTCTTGAACTTGATATGGCCTCCAAACCTATTGCTAACCGATGGATATTATATCCACGGTTCATCATGGCCATAATAGAAAACAGCTGAAAGCTGAGGGACTTGTTGGCCTTGGAGTCCCTGCCATGGCTGTATTGCCTGAAGTATACTCTAGGCACAACTCAAACCAATCACTCAAACAGGCTGCCAAACTGCGAAAACCCACGCAGCTGGAACCCACAGCCACCACCTCAAAATCCAAAGTCCCCACCAAACCCAGACACAAGAAACCCAAAAAGGCTACTCAGGGAAATGAGTCCCCTGAGGATGCCCCTGCAACACAAACGCAGGATATATCTACTGGTCATAACCCCCCAGTAGATACACGTACTCACCCACCCTCAACCGCTCAGGTTTCCTCTCAACAGGAGCCTGTAGCAACCATCTACGGGGCACCTATACATCTGGAATCTTCCTCACTTGAGGAGGTTGCCATTGAAACGCACCACTCTCCCCGGGTGCATACTTCCTTCACACCATCTCCCACTGCAACTGCCCCCAAAGTCCTACCATAATAGTTGCAAAGGTGCTGACTCAGTTGCATTCCTCACCCCCTCCCCAGATACCAATCAAAACTGGGATAGCCTCAACCATTGAGGGGGAGGACCAAAGTGCTTCTGATAACCCACAGCACAGGGGTTACCATGTTCAATCTCCAAGTGTAGAAAAGGAGATTCGAACTTCTGGTGAGGCTGCCACTTCTCCTGCTTCAGCAAATGATCAGGATGAAGTTGGTACCATCCATAAGACCTCACCAGAGGCAACTGCCGATGAAGGACATAGTCCTGAGGCAGGAAGTCCCCAGTACCACGAACAAGGGGCACATGCTACTACTGATCTGCACTCAGAGCATGTACATCCTGATTCAATCAGGAGGTCAAGTGATTCATCTCTGAATGATGATGACCTGGGCTTTTTCTACAATGTTCTAGCCCACAATACCATCCTCGAGAATGAGGTGAGCAGACTCAAAGAGCTGCTTGCCAACATATCTCAGGATCAAAGACCATCTACCCCACAAACCCCACAGATGGCACCTTCAATTGAAGGTTTACCAAACACTGAGCCTACCCACATAAGTGAGCCACCAGCCTCTGCTTTCGGCACCATCTCTAAGGGACAGAACCCCTCTGAGCAAATGGTTGCTATCTTTCAAAACTCCTTACCTCTCATCACTCCCATCATCACTGATATAGTGCATAAAGCCATTGATGAGAGGATTCCCTCAAATCTACAAACCCTTATTGATGATGTTGTTCATAAATCTCTTTCTGCCTTCCAAACCCCTGATTCCAATACAACCAAAAAGGGGGAGACTGCAAAGTCAAAGGCAGTGAAAGACAAGAAAAGAAAGAGAGTTGATGCTGAGAAAGAGCTGAAACAGAAAAACAGACTGAGAATGAAAAGGAGGTTGAGAAAGAACTGATCTCAGAGCAGTTAATTACATATAAAAGAAAGAAAAGTGCTGAGTCAGGATCTGATGAAGAGAAATCATTAGAAGACCTTGTTAAAGATGCGATGAAGCTCATAGCAGATCAATGGATACAATTATAGATCAGCTATTTAGACATGGTCATGACACAGCCATATTAGATTCTGAGATCAGAAGGCTGGAAATAGAAGAGATACAATCAAGATGGGCCAGTTATAGTGTGATGGAAAGAGAGAGATTGGAAATCATGATCAGGTTTATAGCTAATATCTTGGAAGATCATTGATTGAAATCAAGTCATGGTCCAGGGACAGCATCTTGGCAGTAACCACCAAGATCTGTTCGTCTGACGTATACACCAAAGGATTGGTCATTGAAGCTTTGAATGAAGCTGGTGTTGGGAGCAGGACTGAACTGGTCAAACAATCCAAAGCCTCACTTACATCTAAAATGCTAGAACAGCCTGTCAACATTCCCACACAAAACCACCACAACCACAACCCACTAAACCAATTCCCTTACCCACAAAACCAATAGTCGATGATGTACCCCAGAAGAGGAAGAGAAGGGTACTAAGGCTAGAAGAGGAAGAAGAAGATAATGATGAAGATGAAGATAGGCTGCCAATCTCAGCTGTTATACAGTTGTCTAAGGCCATAAGTCACCCTCCAACAATTACTCCTGAATCTCAAAGACAAATTGTGAAAGTGAAGCTAGAAGAAGAAGAGCTTCACAAACAACATGATGAGGAATTGTTGAGAAGAGTTGACAAAGCATATGCTGCCACATCTTCAATCATCAACATGAAGGAACATGCTCAGAGGTTATACACTCTCAGACACACATTTCAATATCAAAAAGAGAGAGCGAGGATTTGGCCTGATCCCGGGGTGTCTCATAGGATTCAAAAGAAAAATATTCCACAGAGATACATTGGCCAAGTAAAGAAGATTGTAGATGAAGTGATCTCTCTAGCCTTTGTAGTATCACCTTGGGAGATCCTAGATGACTTCAAGAAAGCCTATAAAGCTAAACTGACCCCACAAAAGATGCTGGAGAATAAAGTGGTGAAAAAGGGGTTAGTATATAGGAGGCTTGAGGAAGTTAGAAAGAATGAGCTCCAGTTGTTTTTAGAGGGTATTCACCCAGATGAATTTGCTTATAGAATCATAACAACTGTGGAGCTAAAAAATGGGAAGCAGGTCAAATACCTATCTGAGTACTATGGGCCTGAATCACTCTTGAAGGAGAAGCAGAAGAGCTTACCATGAAGGAACAAGTAAACTTCATTGAGGCCTATACAAGGGAGTCTTACAGACTCATATTTGGGAAGTAGATCTCATGGATGGGGTAACAGCTTTGTGTCAGCTCCCCAAGACAGAGTTCTCATCCATCCTTTGCCAAACAGATCTTTGAGACTTCTTCCCAGGCCGGTGCTTACAAGGGTCACTTCTGAGCTGATCTAGAAGACAAAAAGACCAATCTTTCTGCCATAATAAGTGGGACATCTTTAATAAGCTTAAAGGTTTTGGCTGCATTGGTTCAAGGGGAGTTTGTTGGACCAAAAGAACCAATGAGCCAGATCAGAAAAACCTTTAAATCCCACAAGACATCACTACAACTGTTGAAGACTTGATCAGCTGTTTGACAAAGTCTGAAGATCACCAGTTGAAGACTAAAGTACTGAAGACTTTAACAGCTGAAGACTAAAGTACTGAAGACTTCAACAGCTGAAGACTAAAGTACTGAAGACTTCAACAGCTGAAGACTAAAGTACTGAAGACTTCAACAGCTGAAGACTAAAGTACTGAAGATCAACAGCTGAAGTACAAAGACTGAAGACATAAGCTGAAGACATCAGCTGATGACAACAACTGAAGTTCAAGAAGTCCAAGTACTGAAGCTTTCAGAGTTTGTTACAACAGCTGAAGAAGCATTCTTCAGTTGTTGTGATGGTTTCCTTTCAGTAGTTTTATTTTCTGTTTCAGTAGTTGTAAAACGACTGAAGAGCATGTTCTTCAGTCGTTGTAGTATCAGTTGTTTCTTTTCAGTAGTTACAGTGACAGTTAACACTTAGTATTTTTGTTAAAAGATGTCAGCTGTTTGACATCTTCAGTAGTTGTTTAACTTTCAGTAGTTAAATAACAGTTAGATGTCACTGTCAAGTGACATCAGCTGACGTCGGCTTTCCTTATAAAAGAAAAGATGACCTAATTGTAACCGTGCGATAAGCCGAGCCAAGCGTGGATTGAATGAATATATTCCTTTTGGCAGATTTTCTCTCTCTATAACAAACACTGTTTCATTGATAAATTTCATATGTTCTTGTTTAAATTTGTTAATTTGTGTGCTCATTCCGCTGCAAATCCAATCTTATTGATCAAACTAGATACCGTGATCCTAACATTCAGCATGCCAAAGGAGCATCTGGTATGTAGATAGTGGAGGATCTATGATATGACAGGGAGCAGTTCTCTTCTTAATGACTACTCTCAAGGAAAAAGGGATTTGTTTCATTTGGAAATAATGCTAAGGGTTACATCATCGGGAAAGGATATGTTTCTAATAGAGAACTCAGATTTGATGATGTTAACCATGTGGAGAATCTCTAGTATAATCTACTGAGTGACAGTCAGATGTGTGATAAAGGGCATGTTGCATTTTTCACAAGCCAGAACTGCAGGATTCTGCCTTCCCAAGTTCTGAGGCTGATTGACAAGGTATTGGATGAACATACTCTCCTGAAGGCCAACAGGATTGAAAGAGTATATGCCCTGGATTTGTCAAAGAAGATTGATTTGAAGGGTCATCATTGCTTGTTCTCCAAAGCCTCTCCTCAGGAATCTAAGCTGTGGCACAGAAGGCTGAGTCATGTAAATCTCAAAAACATGAATCAGCTGATCCACAATAGTTTAGTGAGAGGTCTACCAATAAAGGAGTTCCACTGTGATGAAACCTGCACTGCTTGTTTGAAAGGAAAACAACACAAAGTCTCATTCCCTCCTATTGAAGAACCTAAGTCCACTGCCTGCTTGCAGTTACTGCACATGGATTTATTTGGTCTTGTGAGAGTGATGAGCATGGCAAAGAAGAAATAATGTCTGGTAATTGTGGATGATTACTCCAGATTTGTATGGACTTTCTTCTTGCATTCAAAGGATGAGGTTGCTCAGACGATTATCAACTTTGTGTTGTATGTTGAGAAGTAGTATTCCCTATCAGTCAAGTGTATAAGGAGTGATAATGGAACAGAATTCAGAAACCATACACTTGATGATTTTTATTTCTCAAAGGGAATCAAGAGGCAGTTTAACATCCCAAGGACTCCAGAACAAAATGGAGTAGTGGAGATAAAGAATAGGACCCTAGTTGAAGCTGCAAGGTCCATGTTGGCTGACTCTGGTTTGCCATTGACCTTTTGGGCTGAAGCTGTCAACACAGCTTGCTATGTGTAGAATAGAGTTTTAGTAAACTAGAGATTGTTGAAAACTCCATATGAAGTTCTACATCATTTGGCTCCTCTAATTTCATTCCTCAAAGCCTTTGGGTGTCCTTATTTCATTCTCAACACAAGGATCAACTCCACAAATTTGATCCTAAGGTGGATGCAGGGTATTTTGTTGGATATTCATCCACATGCAAGGCTTACAGAGTCTTCAACTGCAGAACAAAGATAGTTGAAGAAACCTTGCATGTGAAGTTCAATGAATCTCCTAAGGATAAAACTCCACAAAACCCTATAGAGTTGTTTGATCTGGATATACTGCAATATGTTCCTTATCAACCTCCAGCTGTTGCAGATCATGTGAATAAATCATCTTCTGCAGCAAGTCTTCCACCTGGTGGTACTGATGATGATGATGATATCAGTACTCACCTTTTCAAGTTTAGTGATCAACTACCTGAGTCCACTAAACTTGATGTTCCTGTAGCTTCAGCAGCTCCTTCCACAACAAATGCTGATGAGATTTCTGACTCCTCTACATCATTTGAATTGCCATCTCATACTTGGTTTCCAGAGTCTGGATCAACATCTACTGTTGCTGAACCTGCTACAAACACTTGCACTGATCTTATAGTGTACCAAGAGCTGAAGAATCACTCCATGTCTCAAATCATTGGTGATATCAATGCTGGTGTCTCAACCAGGAGTCAATTGTCCAACTTCTGCTTCTATGCTCTCTTCATCAGTCAGCTAGAGCCAAAGAACTATCATGTTGCTTTAAGAGACAATGGATGGGTTGAAGCCATGCAGCTTGAGCTACTTCAGTTCAAAAAGCAGCAAGTGTGGGAACTGGTTCCTCTACCCCCAGGTAAGTGTGCAATAGGCACTAAGTGGGTGTTTAGGAATAAAACTGATGAAAATGGGCTTATTGTCAAGAACAAGGCTAGACTGTTATACAAGGGTTTTCACAAGAAGAAGGTATTGATTATGATGAAACCTTTGTCCCTGTAGCCAGACTGGAGGCAATTAGAATGTTCTTAGCCTATGCTGCATTCCACAATCTTAAGGTTTTCAAATGGATGTCAAAAGTGCTTTTTTATATGGAAAAGTAAAAGAAGAGGTTTATGTGTGTCAACCACCAGGTTTTGAGGACAATAAACATCCTGATTGGGTGTATAAACTTGATAAGGCTCTTTATGGTTAAAGCAAGCTCCTAGAGCCTGGTATGAAACACTTTCAAATTTTCTTCTTCAAAATAATTTCACTAGAGGCTCCATAGATAAAAATTTGTTTATTAAGAAAGTGGATCAGCATAAGCTACTTGTTCAAATTTATGTTGATGATATAATTTTTGCATCCTCTAATCCCCAGTTATGTGATGATTTTACAAGTTCAATGAAACAAAAGTTTGAAATGAGCGCAATGGGAGAATTACAGTTCTTTCTAGGCTTGCAAATCAAACAAAAGGCTGATGGAACCTTCATTCATCAGTCAAAATATACAAAAAATCTTTTGAATAAGTTTGATTTACAAAACTGTAAGCCCTGTTCTACTCCATTGTGCAACACCACACAACTGGATGTAGATCAGAAAGGTAAAGTTGTTGATGAAACACTTTATAGATGTATGATTGGGTCCTTGATGTACTTAACAGCTTCTAGACCAAATATTATGTTTGCAACTTGTGTTTGTGCTAGATTTCAGGCTGCTCCTAAAGAGTCTCATTTGATTGCAGTCAAGAGGATCTTTAGATATCTGCAAGGTACACAATCTCTAGGTCTTTGGTATTCCACTGGACACTCTTGCAAATTAGTTGCTTTTTCTGATAGTGACTATGCAGGGTGTAAGTTAACCAAAAAGTCAAATTCTCGTGGATGTCAATTCTAGGCAACTGTTTGATTTCTTGGCAGAGTAAGAAACAAACATCTGTTGCTACATCCACTGCCGAAGCAGAGTACATTGCTGCTGCAAGTTGTACATCTCAGGTACTCTGGCTTCAGAACCAATTATTGGATTATGGCATTACAGAGACTAAGACTCCATTATTAATGGATAGTGCTTTAGCTCTGTGTATTGTCAAGAATCCAGTCCAGCATTCTAGGACCAAACATATAGAGATCAGACACCATTTTATTAGGGATTGTTTTGAAAAAGGTCTGATTGATCCAAAGTTTGTGCCAAGTGCTGATGAGCTTGTAGATATATTTACTAAGCCTTTGGATAGTTCAACTTTCCAAAACCTTGTGTTAAGGCTTGGTATGCTGTAGCTAGAATAAGTGACAACTACTGATGATCTCAGTAAACAAGTACTGATGACCATTAGTAAACATGTCACAAATATGTACTAATTCTGTTAAAAGAAACTGATGCACTTACAAACTACTGATGTAGTTATAACTACTGATGTCAGTAAAAACAAATAAGTACTGATGTCCTATGAAACAACTGAAAACAGCTAAAAAGTCTGATGAGTAAGTGTTGAGGACAGTATGAAACAGCTGAAAAGCTAAGAATTGACGAAAACTACTGATGAGAATTTTCTCTTCAGTCGTTTCCACAAACTGCTGTTTCACCTTAACCAACTGATGACAAAGCCATGTTTTCAGTAGTTGCTAAAGTGCTGAGTCAGCTGCATTCCTCACCCCCTCCCCAGAAACCAATTAACACTGGGAATACCTCAACAATTGAGGGAGAGGACCAAAATGCTGCTGATAACCCACAGCACAGGGGTTATAATGTTCAATCTCCAAGTGTAGAAGAGGAGGTTAGAACATCTGGTCAGGCTGCCACTTCTACTGATTCAGCAAATGAACAGGATGAAGTTGGTACCATATATAAGACCTCACCAGAGGCAACTGCCAATGAAGGACAAAGTCCTAAGGCAGGAAGTCCCCAGAACCAAGAACAAGGGGCACATGTATATACTGATCTACACTCAGGGCATGTACATCCTGATTTAATCAGGAGGTCAGATGATTCAGCAAAGACTGATGATGACCTGGTCTTTTTCTTTGATGTCTTAGCCCATAACACAATCCTAGAGACTAAGGTGAGCAGACTCAAAGAGCTGCTAGCCAAAATGTCTCAGGATGAAAGTCCATCTACCCCCATTGACCCACAGATGGCACCTTCATTTAAAGGTTCACCAAACACACAGCCAATACACTTAACTAAGCCACCAGCCACTGCTTTTGGCACCACCTCTCAGGGATAGAACCCCTCTGAGCAGATGGTTGCAACCTTTCAAAGCTCCTTACCTCTCATCACTCCCATCATCACTGAGATAGTACATAAAGCCATTGATGAGAGATCTCCTCAAATCTCCACACACTTATTGATGATGTTGTTCACAAGTCACTTTCTGCCTTTCAAGCCCCTGATCCCAATGCATCCAAAAAGGGGGGGACTACTAAGTCTAAGGCAGTGAAAGAAAGGAAAAGGAAGAGAGTAGAAGATGAGAAAGAACCAGAAAAAGAAAAGGAGTTGGAGAAAGAACAAGAACTGATCTCAGAGAAACAGCTGATCACAGTGCAAGAGCTGAGCATAGACAAAGAGCAGAAAGATCAGCTGATCACTTACAAAAGGAAGAAAAGTGCTGAGTCAAAGTCTGATGGAGAAAAGTCCTTAGAAGATCTTGTCAAAGAAGCTGATGAAGCTCACAACAGATCTATGGACAAAATAATAGATCAACTCTTCAGACAGGGTCATGACACAGCCACCTTAGATTTTGAGATCAAAAGGCTGGAGATAAATGAGATTCAAGCAAGATGGACTAGTTATAGTGTGATGGATAGGGAAAGATTGGAGATTATGATCAGATTTATTGCCAAATATCTAGGAAGATCATTGATCGAGATGAAGTCTTGGTCCAGAGACAGTATATTGGAGATAACCAAGAAAATCTGTTCTGCTGGAAGCTACAACAAAGGGTTGATCATCGAAGCACTAGATGAAGTAGGTGCTGGGAAGAGAACTAAGATGGCAAAGCTCTTAAAAGCCAAACTCACCACTAAACTGCTAGATCAGCCTTCTTATACTCCCACTCAAAAACAACCCTCAAAGCAATCAACTCTAAAATCTGCCAAGTCTATCCCTAAACCAAAACCACCCATAACCCAACCCACAAAACCAATTCCATTACCCCAAAAACCATCTCAAACCATACCCAGTGATACACCCAGAAGGAGGAGAAGGGTGTTGAGGGTAGGAGAAGAAGAGGATGATAATGAAGACAGTCTGCCAATCTCTGTTGTTCTCAAACTTAAAACACCTGAGCCTAGAAGTCAACAGATGATCACACCTGACTTGCAAACGCAAATGGTGAAAGTGAAGATTGAAGAAGCAGAAAAACAGAAGCAGCATGATGAGCAATTTCTCAAAATGGTTAACAAGGACTTCCCTCAATCCTCGTCCATTCAAGAAATAAAGAAACAAGCTCTGAGGTTGTACACTCTTAGACATACATTCCAACATCAAAGAGAAAGAGTGAGAATTTGGCCAGACCCCAGGGTAAGTTCCAGAATTCACAAGAAGAACATACCAAGTAGATATCATGGCCAAGTGAAAAAGACTTTGAATGCTACAATTATGTTGGCTATGGTAGTCTCACCCTGGGAGATTATAGAAGAATTCAAGAGAGCACACAACTCAAAGACAACCCCTCAATCTATACTTGAAAACAAAATGATCAAGAAGGGGCTGTTATACAAGAGACTTGGAGATCTTCAAAAGAGTGAACTCCAGTTGTTGCTAGAAGGCTCTCATCCAAATGAATTCGCATACAGAGAGATCACAACTGTTGAGTTAAAAAATGGGAAGACAGTAAGATATCTGTCTGAATATTATGGCCCAGAGTTCTTCTTTGAGGGAGAAGCAGAAAAAACTCACCAAGGAGGAACAAGTTGTTCTCCTTGAGGCCTATGCAAGAGAGTCTTACAGACTCATCAATGGGAATTAGGTATCATGGTTGGGACAAGACTCTGTGTCCAGTTTCCCAAGACAGAGTTCCCTTCCATACTTAGCCAATCAAAAGATCAGAAACCTTTTCCAGGCCTGTGCTTACATGATTACCTCTGAAGCTGATCAAGAGGGTGTTCCTGCCAAAGAATAAGTGGGATCATCAATAAACTTAAAGGTTTTGGCTGCATTGGTTCAGGGGGAGTTTGTTGGACCAAAAGAACCAATGAGCCTGATCAGAAAAACCTCTAAGTCCCACAGACATTACAACTACTGAAGAAGATCACAACAGCTGAAGACATCAGCTGATTATAAGGTCTGAAGAAAAGATCTGAAGATTCTACTGAAGACAAAGTCTGAAGACAAGATCTTAAGATTTCTACTGAAGACAAAGTCTGAAAGTGAAGTGCTGAAGACAAAGTCTGAAAGTGAAGTACTGAAGACAAAGTCTGAAGGTGAAGTACTGAAGACAAAGTCTGAAGCTATCAGCTGAAGACAACGTCTGAAGTATAAGTCTGAAGAACAAAGACTGAAGACCAGAGTGATCAGTAGTTGTCACAACAGCTGAAGTTATTAACTTCAGTAGTTGTGATGGTTTTCCTTTTCAGTACTTGTAATTTACCTTTCAGTAGTTTTATGTTCTAGTACTTAGCATTCTCTGAGATGTGATCAGTTGTTAAGAACATTCTCAGTAGTTTGCATAGTTTCAGTTGTTTGTATAAATCTGTTAGATGTCACTATCAAGTGACATCAGCAGACGTCACATTCCTTATATAAGGAATGTTGACCTAGTTGTAACGTGTGACATTCAGCCACCACGAGAGCATTTGAATGAAATATTCCTTTTGCAGAATTCTCTCTCTCTCTCTATAATCGTGTGCTTTTCTATTGAATATCAATTGAGTTCTTGCTAAATTGTCTAATTCATTGTTCGAATTCTGCTGCAATCTACTCTAATTGATCAAACTTAGATCACTGATCCTAACACATCCATTATTTCATTACGTTCCTCTTTTCATTATCTTCCACTTTACGTTACATAATACTTTCATTTCATTCATTAACATTCAATGTAAAGCCATGGGAAAATAATCATACATAATAAGGAACATCAACATACATAGTTAACATCATCATACAGGGCATCATACATACATAACATCTATCATACATACCATCATGCATAAGCATCAATCATACATCATAACATCATCCTACAATGCCTATCACACCATCTATGACCTCAAAAGTCAGCTTACTTGAACCCCCAGAAACCTCCCAAGTCAAAGCCTATATTTCACCTTTTCCCCAAAAAGTCAGAAAATATTCTAAGTGTTCATCCAAATTTCCCTTTTTGTTCATCCACATTTCTTTTTGTTCATCTGTATTTCTTTTACTCATCCGCATTTGTTCATTCACATTGACTTTACTCATCCGCATTTGTTCATCCGCATTGACTTTACTCATCCGCATTTGTCAATGCCCATCCGCATTTGTTCATCCGCATTGACTTTACTCATCTGCATTTGTTCATTCGCATGACTTACTCATCTGTATTTGTTCATTCGCATGACTTTACTCATCCGTATTTGTCAATGCTCATCCACATTTGTTCATCCGCATTGACTTTACTCATCCGTATTTGTTCATTCGCATGACTTTACTCATCCGTATTTGTCAATGCTCATCCACATTTGTTCATCCGCATTGACTTTACTCATCCGCATTTGTTCATTCACATGACTTACTCATCCGCATTTGTCAATGCTCATCCGCATTTGTTCATTCGTATGAACTTACTCATCCGCATTTATCAATGCTCATTCGCATGAACTTACTCATCCGCATTGACTTTCTCATCCGTTTTGACTTTCTCATCCGCATTGACTTTCCCATCTGCATTGACTTTCTCATCCGCATTTCTCACACTTAAGTAGTTTTTTCTAAACTTAGGTGTATGAACTAGTGTTTAGACGCATGAGCAGCCTAGGTCACACCTAACATTAGATTCAGTCCCCAAACACCATCTATCATGTTCTAAGCTTAAATCGTGCATTCTAAGCCTTAGAAACACAACCATAACATCATCAAGCATGAACATAGTCCACAATTAAACGATACCTGTAACATACACACATTCAAACATACGAGTATGAAACCCAGTTTTATAAAAACATACATTCATGCATTTCCAGCCCTAAAATCAGTTAAAACATGTAAAAGAGGGGTTCTAGAACTCACCTTTGCAGCTCTTGAGTATGGCTTCTTCCAAACTCGTTTGCAATTGAGTCCAACCGCCTAGAAACCCACTAAAACACACAACCAAACACACACAACATACATGAGCAGGAAACCGAGGATGTAACCAGTTAAGAACACCATAAAACCATGACTTCTTACCTTGAATTCGAATTCTTTCTTGTTCTTCATTCTAAAACCGAAAGTTCTGCTGCTCCTTGCTACTTTCTGTCTCTAAATTCCGATGATTTGGTGTGTAAGAAGAGAGTGGACGAACATGCCCACTTTACACCCAATTTCAAACCTTTTGTCCTTTTAACACTTTTTACCCCTCAACTTGGGTAAAATATCTTTTCTTTTTTTTCTTCACTTTGTTCTTTCTTTCTTTGGCTTTAAAAAAAATAAATAACTGGGTGTTACATACTCCCACACACAACATAGTCCATTTTCTTCCTTTTATGATCTTCTTTTGAGAAAAAGGCTGAACTTGATCACTTTCACTCTCTATCTTCATCTTCTCAATGATGTGGCAATTCTTGTGGGGTTAGAACTACCTTTGAGCTTGATGGTTCATGTTGTAGAGCAGTGGTGCACAACTTATCAACCTTCTTCATGATAATGGGATAACTTGGACATGAACTAGAACTCTGTTGTTGGAGTTCAAGTTTGTATCCTCAGCTTTAACCACTTTAAATCCTACAGTAACAAAGACTTGTTTTTATGCAGCGCTGAAGGTGGCATTGATCTCTTGAGCCTTTTTTGCCTTTCTTTTGCTCTTTCTGATCAAGTTCTTTCTCTTAGACTTGGACATCCCAAAATCTTTACTCTCCTCAGAGGGATGATGACCCTTCTTAGAATGCTCTTCTTCACTCCTCCCAGAAACATTTTTCATCATTTCCTCTTCATCCTCTTCAGTCAAAGGGTCTATGAGGGAAAGCTCATCTTCACAAGTTCCACACTTAGGAGATCTTATAGACAAGACTGTGTGTGGAGGATCTACCTCACAAGATCCCAGTCCCTGCTTATTCTGATAACAAACTTTTGCATGCAAGGGTGAGGATATCATGTTCTTGAAGGTCTCTTTTCAAGAACACATTTTTCTGCCATGGCTTTGCTGATCACAAGCTCAGCCTGGCATTCAGTCAATTTGGTTATGAGATCCTTAATCTGAGTTCTATAATTGTGTGCTCATGTTTAAGAACTGAAATGGTTTTATCTAAGTCCTCTATTTATAACTTATAATCTTTTTCAGCCTTTTTAAAATCAGATTTTAAGATATTCAAGGACTTAAGATCAGATCTCATCTCTAAGTTGTGGGACCTGTATCTATAAACTTTAGTGATACATTCAGGAGTGCAAAGATGTTCCAATACCTTGGTTTCATCATGGTCAGCCATGAGTGCTTGATTTGGATATGCATCTTCCACCTAAAAGCTGCAGTCAAAGCCTCCTTCTTCAATAGCAACTGCAGCTTGCTGCTTTGGCTTCTCATTCTAGGGAGCTCTCTTAGTGTAGTTAGGTTTGGCTTGAGTCTGGCCACCATTTGTACTTGGTGCCTTGCACTCTCTAGCAAAGTGTCTCATTTGGTTATAGTTGTAACACTTTATCTTGCTTTTATCTAAACCAAACTTTCCACTGGCTGTATTGCTAGGAAACTTCATCCATGTCCTCTTGTAGAACCTCTTGGCTCTGGGAGTAAGAAGAGCCATCTACTAAACTAACTCCATATATTCCAGATCAACTAGATGGATACAGTCCAAGTCTTCAAGGGTGAAGAGAAAGTTGCTTGTGGATTCATCAGTAGAAACAAAGGCATGAGAAGAACTTGTCTCTTGGAAGGGACTTCCTTGAGTGTAGCTTTCTCTTGGAGTCTCTAGGAAGGTGATGAATGGACCCTTTTGTGAGTTGTCAGGGTAGCATATGAGATGAGATTGAGGTTCTATGCTATCCCTTTCAGTCACATGAAGGGTTGAACCTATTTGATTGCTAGAGTTACCAGATGAGTTTGGCATGTTTATCTCCATCTGGTATCCACTGAGAATACCATACAATTCAGTCAAAGTAAGAATCTTAAGGTTCTCTGTCCTCTTGATAACAACACAGTAATGTGTCCATTGTCTTGGAAGAAAGGACATGAACTTCCTCACAGTAATGTGTCCATTGGCTTCGGAAGATTTTACACTTAGCATATTTTTTATGTAAGATGTAAAACTTTCGAAGTATTTCTATTTCAGTACTTTAGTGTATTCATGCAGAGAGACTTTGGTTGCTTTGAATGTTTTGACTGCATCAGACTTATTGGAATCCTTAGAAAAGGTAATAATTATATATTAGTTGTGTACAATTATATCATAATACAAGGGCCTAAGCACTAAACTACACAAACCAGCGGAAGAAAAGACGGCAGAACTGTAATCTCTCTTCCAGAGTCTTGATCACTAAATCCAGCCAGCTTCCCTATCACAACATGTACCAATGGAAGTAAAACTTGTACTTTAACCTGGATCATTGTTTGTGCCCCTAGCGCTTCATGAGTTCACCCTGGAAGAAGCGTGCTGTTGATTGTTGAAGTGAAAGGTGATTGTTAATTAACACACACAGTGACTGACTGACTGACTGTGGTGGGGCATCATAATTTCTTAAGAAGGCTCTTCACCCTTCGCCCATAACTAGAAACTTTCCAGATTCCTCTACAAAATTATTGTTTCTTTCTCCAATTTCAAGCTAAGAATTCTGTGGGATTTAATTGTTGTTGATTGTAGCTCAAAAAAGGGTGGGTCGATTTCGATTTGAAATTGAAATTGAGGGTTGAAATTGGTTGATTGGAATTTGTTGTAGCATGAGAAGTCGTTCAAGATTCACTTAAATCCCTTGAAGCTGCTATTCAACATGCCAACACTCTGTAATTCTCTCTCTCTCTCTTCCTCACCCCTTTTGATTGATTGTATTGATTTAAGGGCTTTGAAAGAGATTGGCGAATTGAATGAAAACAGGGCATCAGATTATCCAAGGGAGTATGATGGGGGTTGCCTGCAGATGAGATTATCATACAGCCCATGTGCTCACTTCTTCCTGTTTTTTGTTCAGTGGAGTGATTGTAATCTTGCCGGTGCCCTTGGGTTACTCAGAATTCTTATATATAAGGTATGTATACGTATATGATGTTTGTATGGATGTTGAATTTGTGAATTTATTATGTAATTACATGGCGTTGCACAATTGCAGGCGTACGAGGATGGGAAGACAAGCATGTATATTCATGAGCGCAAAGCTACTATTAGAGAATTCTATGGTTCTTCTTGCTAAATCTTTTATTCTTCACATTTTTGCGAATAAAATAACTTCAATTCAATTATTCTTCTTCAAGTTTGCTTAAGGTGGCCCTCACTTTGTGATCCCATGAATAGGTGTTATATTTCCATCTTTATTGCAACTTCAAAGGGGAATTACTGATATTGAAGATAGGAAACAAAAGGAGCTTTGCGCGTCAAAGTACAAAAAAGACGAGACCAACAAAGGTAAACTATCTGAAATTGATATCGAGCGAGAGGAAGAGTGTGGGATTTGCTTAGAATTGAATACCAAGGTCGTCTTGCCTGATTGCAACCATTCTTTGTGTATGAAATGCTACACAAATTGGTGAGTTAACTCACTTTGTTCTTAATAATTGCTTACTTGAAAGAAAGAAGAAGAATGCAAGTAATTTCATTATACCTTACTATTGTGAATTTGTGATTATAACCCAAATAAGGTCAAAGTTATGTTGTCATCTTTTAACATGGGATTTACTAATACCCCTTATTATAAGTGTATGATATCATTGGGGGTGTGATTCAGGCATGCTCGGTCTCAATCATGTCCGTTCTGCCGTGATAGTTTGAAACGGGTAAACTCGGGTGACCTCTGGATTTACACTTGTCGTTATGAAGTCATCGACTTATCAACAATTGCCAGGGAGAATTTGTGGAGGCTTCTTATGTATATTGAGAAGTTACCACTTATTGTTGTGGATCCAGTTACTGTTTCGTATGACCCTTGTTACCGATGACGATGACGTGACCAAAGTTTCTTATTGGTGCTTATCGATTTGTGCATATAATTGTTGTTTGATTTGGGTGTTTCGATATGTAGCCTCCCAAATGAAAAATGATGTTAATATTATGGAAGTTGTACATTGTTTCGAATTTGAGCACTTCTCTCTTGATTGGCGTGTGTGTGTATATATATATATATTTATATATTTATATATATTTATATATATATTTTATACCATGATCTTTAGAAATGATAAATATTAAGTCTATCGTATTAACTTGGGTTGTTAACCTAGTGGAATTAGTAAAATTCAAAGACTCTTTAAAGAAAATTAGGATTCATATGCTCGTATGAGGTGGATTATAACTTGTTATAAATAAGAGCAGGAATGAATGTATGAGTCATTGCATTGAGAACAAAAAAACATATATATCCTTCCATTGCCATGGCTATAAATAGGGGTGCATGAGTTGGGACGCTGAAGTTTCAATTTTGTTATAGCATTTGCAGCAGTGGATTCATGATTTCTTTTTTTTATTTATTATTATTTAACTAAAAATCATTATCTACTAAATTTATATCTTATTTTTCAAAAACCTCCACATCTCATTTCGTATTTTTATTTTTGTTTTAGTTACAAACACTTATTTTATTATTTTTCTATCTTACAAAATTGATGAGGATGAATATACTAACCCTTAATAAATCACAATTGCAATCTTTTATAGTTTGATGATAGGGTTTAGGGATGGTTAGGGTCGCAACTAAAAGTTCAATGGACAGTTTGTGAATTGTTCGGTGAAAAGTTCGTTTATATTCATTCGTTTAGTAAATGAATGAACACGAACAAAAAAATTACATTCGTTTAGTTAAACGAATGAATATAAACACAAGCCGTGTTTGTTCATTTATGTCCGTAAACGTTTGATAATGTGTTAGTTTATGTTCGTTAATGTGTCCGATTATATTCTTAATTTTTATGTTAGTTATTTTTATGACAATTATGTCTAGTGTTTTTGAATATTTATGTTGTGTGTTTATTTATATTTGATAAAATATTGATTTTATTCTAAATAAATATGTGATGAGAGCCGATCTCCTAACAAACTTCTCAGAATTTGTTAAACACTTAAACTTATTAGACTTTTAATTATTTTAATAATAATAAACTCTAAAACCCATAAATATTTTAATTATTTTAGCCCATTACCATTTTCACCTACTAGATTTTTAAACTCAAACAAAATAATTTATTTTTGAGGTGGGAGGTGTAAAAGAACAATCGGAACACGAGAGGTTAGAGTGATCGATTGATCGAACCATAGTCTCGTTTTTTTCTACTCGCACAATGTCAGAAAATTATATATGAGTTATTCACTTTATACAACAAGGGGTTCGTTTTTCTCAACTCGCCTAGGGCCTAAATTTTTTTAATGATTCTTGGCCCAGCCCTAAGTCGCACAAACAAGCACACGAATGGAAATGGGAACATAAATACGTTAGAACAAAAGCACAAAGAATACATATCGTAGATACCAAAACAAAGTCCTCAATCGGTCTATTTAAAACGTAACTATTATCACTACTTTCCTATCTTTTAAACTCGACTACAAGATTTTTGTTGGTGTTCTATAGCTTTTACACAAGTAAAAGTACGTGAAATACAATAATACTTTGGACATTAGCTCAAAGGTCTATGTTCAACATAACTACGCCAAGAGAATCAACATCAAATACTAGTATCTCGGTTAAAAACACCTTATGACTGTGTTGAATGTTGTTCGGGATGTGACGGCTAAACGACAAAGGGGTAACGCCCCAACAAGTGAACTTGGTATATATAGTACGGCGAATTTAATTTCAACTATGAGTACTCAAGATTATCATGTATTTGATATTTTGGCTTGGTGGAAAGGAATGAATCTCAATTTCAAATTCTTTCTGCTATGGCCCGTGATTTACTAAGCGTCTAAGCTTCTACGGTAACTTCGGAGTCTGTGTTTTCTCTTAGTGACAGGGTAATATCATTACGGAGAACAAAATTAACTCCGAAAGCGGTGGAGATGTGCATTTGTTTAAAGGACCACTTAGACTCGATGGATCGTATATAAGACAAAACAAATCTTGAAGACGAAATTAAAATCGAATTTAAAGTACACGATGAAGAGCTAGAAGAAAAAGTATCTTCTGGTATACCCGACGAAGAATTAGCATTTAATGAAGCCTCTCGAAGAAAATAGGCGATTAGTTAAATAAAAGTTTTATATTAATTTTTGTTGATTCATTAATGTATTTTTAAGTTGTTTTAATAAATAAATAATAATTAATGAGTTATAGATGTTTTTTAATATTGTATAGATGTTTCTAAATGTTGTTATAATAATAATAATAATAATATAATAATAATAATAATAATAGTAATAATAATTCAAAAAAATTAAAAACGTGATTGTACCAGGTTTTTGGACCCGACCCGGACCCGACCCTAACCGGGTAGGCCGGGTAGGGTTTTAGCCCCCTCCAACCCGACCCAGGTTCGTACCCGGGTTCATCAATACCCGGGTACAGAAAAACATGACCGGACCGAAGCTGAATTAAACTCGATTCCGAATCTGGCCCAAAACCCGGTTTGTACAACTCGATGATGTTCCACAAATGCCCGTTGTGTCACTCACAAGCCCAAGATGTGCAGTCTATTTATTCTCTACGCTTAAAATGTAAATTGCGTAAATGCAATAGGTAACATTTATAGTTTAGCTCATTATTTATGTTTAAAGTTAATAAGGTGTTTTCACCTACGCGTGTTGCGCGTTTGATGGGTTGTCTCAAAACAGATGTTAAGCTATGACTTTAACTATGAACTAATAAAAGATAGTCACACCAAAGCAACAGTCCCTGTTATTGAAAAGCAACAGTCTCTGTTGTTTCAACACGACAAAATGATCAAGCTCAAAAACAATGCATCATTGTGGCTGCGCTGTTCGTCACGCCAAAACAACAAACACATCATGCATATGTTTATCATCATGGCGTTCAAACACAAGCGTTGCTTGTGGTTAAGAGAAACATATACAAACAAGCTTAGATGACATTTTCATCATGATAGCCTTCAAATACAACCATTACCAAACAGAAACACATATTTAAAAAACCAAATATCATCATGTGTATAACAACGATATTCACCATCATAAAAACAGTAGCATCCTAAAACCAAAACAGTAAAGCATAAACCAAGGCACACCCTAAACATTTTCTATTCAGAAACATAAAACCAAAACAGTAAAGCATAAACCAAGACAAACCCATAAACATTTTCTATTCAAAACAGTCCAAAAGTTTTAGATTCAATTTAAGTTCGACGATATAACTTTAGATTGAACTTAAGTTTGGGAATGATAACCATTTTTCTTCAAAAATTTAAAAACATCAATTAAATTCGAAAGTTTTATCATTTGTTTTAATTTATATTCACAAATTTAATATTTGGGAGATAAATTGTATGTATATCAAAACACTGATAAAACTTTTCGATTAAAATAAAGACAACTAAGAAAACGTTTAAAGTACGTTAATGTGTTTTAATTTTTTGAAGATAATTAGTAATATTTATCAAACCTTAGTGGAGTAAAACTAAATTAATTTATATTATTTATTCAAAAATACTAAGATATGAATAAAATTTAAATATATGATATTGATTAAATGAATCAATTTGATTAAATGTTTGGTGACACCTAAAGAGTAGTGATGAGTTTAAAAAGTATTCTAAAAATTGATTTGATGAATTGAAGACAACTAAATAACAGTCAGAGCGAAAAAAAAGTTCATTTGATATAGACCGGATGAGAAGGATATATCAATCGCCAGTGCTAATACAAAAGAAAATTTGTAACCGCGCTTTCACTTCAAAACTAAAGGGAATGAGCCGAGGTCAAGAACTGAACTACCTACTTTCTCGTCAACTAAAGCAAGGGCAAAGGCTTCTCCGATTGTGAGTATGTTAAATCTAAGAATTGATTATCTAGGCATTTTTATAATTCACTTATCCTACTTCTAATAAATTAAAATACTTCAAGCTTCGCCTGCCACCGTACACAATGACAAGGTTTTTCTTCTTCTTCTTCCATCAGAAGTTTTCGATCGTTGTCTCTGAGTACATCACATTAAGATAGAATTCATCAGATTCTATTTGATGGTAAGTTTTTGTCGGTTGCTCAAATCGATTCCTCGGGTAATAGATCGCCGACGGTGAATCGGTGACGAAGTTTGTGCGTCGTGATTTGGAGAGGTGAGTGTTTGTGATTGTTGATTGATTTGGTTTGGATGTTAAGTTGATGCGGAATTGAAATGATAGATGTTTGATTTGGTATTTGAATTTGAGCATTGTGCGTTGTAGATTATCAGGTTATATTAATTGTTGTGATTTGGAGAAATCTAAGGATTTTGGTTACATTTGAGAATAAACTGTTGTGTTTTTAGCTTTTTACGAACCAGATTAGTTGATTTGTGGAGGACTTAAGAAGCAGGTGTTGATAAGAAGATTCTAATGGTTTTTGTTTAATTACCAATCTCATACCCTCGAGTTCAGTTCTGTTCTGTTCTGTGAAATTATCTCCTTATTGTCTAACTTTAATAGAAAAGGGTTACAAGCATCATAGATTATTATCATGATTAACTGGCAAAAGGGTACACATAGAAATGGATAATCTATGTGTAGCTCACCAAGTATTCGGAAAGTTGTATTAAGAAAACTGGGCATGGAGATTTTTGTGCTCCAAAGCCACTAAAATAATAAAATAAATATAAACCATATATAATATATAATTCATTACCATATATAATTAATAATTTCAATTGTAATTTTCTTCTTATTCTAATAAAAGAGTAAATGGGGTGTCATGTGTCAGCACTACAATCATTCTTATTAAAACTTTTCTGCCCATCTCTCCTATTAAATATTTACCTTAATTATTAACAATATTATTTTAATGTTTTTTAATATTTAACGAATTAAAAAATAAATCTATTTATTAAGGTTATTTCTAATAAATTGATATTTTAAGAAAATCATTTTTTTAAAAACAAAAAAATAATTAAAATTTGGAGTTGTAATAAGAAAATTTTAAAATTGACATTTTTATATGGTTTGTTTTAGAACAATATGTTTTTTTAATTAAAAATAAAACTTTAAAAAGTTGATATCACTATTTTATTATTTATTTTTTTCTCATACATAATTTTAGTCATATCATATCATTTTGTAACTAATAAATTTATTATATTAATATTTTATTTATTCAACTCGTGTAATACACGGGTTTACTAAAGGTAGTGTATTATATACTAATTTTTTTTACTGATATGCATAAAATAACATTAAATAAAAGTCAACTAAATTTACATTATAATTTTAACGTCTAATATTTTTCATTACCATATATAATGAATAATTCTTATTGGATGAACAATTTCAATTATATATAATTTTCGAAACCACTAATTAATACTCTTTTTATTTAAAAAATAACTAATTTTCAAAATAACAAACTCACATTATTATAAAATGGGAAAATATCACAAAATAGTAACCAAGTTTCAAAAGTGTTCTAATTTAGTCACTTATGCACATTTTTCTCAAAATTTGACCTCCAAACGATCAAATCGAGTCATTACCAAATTTTATTATGACAAAAAAGTAACGATGAAAAAAACATTAAAGTTAGAATTTTTAATATATAAAATTATATTAAAAAAACAAAAAAACATGTTAATTATGAAAAAAATAAAAAAAGTACCTAAAATTTACCTCAACGTTCTATATCAGCTTCAAAAGATAGAAAAATATTTTCTGACTGAATCCAAAAATATAACATGCTAAAAAATGTGTTATGACTTTTAATTTGTATAAAATATAAAATGAGTAATTTAATTGGAACACTTATAAAACTTAAGTTACTTAATTGAATACTTATAAAAGTTGATTACTATTTTATAAAATTACCCCTTATAAAATTATACATTCCTAAATTACATCTTATACAATTAAAAATTAAAGTCAAACTAACAACATCAATCTTCATTATAAAAGTAAAAGTAATAATTTTTTAACCAATGATACTTTAAAGAGGATTTCAGCTTTCAAAGTTTGTCAAAACTTTTTGTTTGTTATGGACTTATGGTTGTGGGATGGTGTTTTTCAAAGGTAGTCCGATGAATATACTGTTTAAAATAATTAATGACAAACAATTGTTGTTATTATTTCATGGTTATGTATTTTTATTGCCCTAATGATTGGTGTCTCTATAAGACTTCTAGCATCATACTGATAGAATTGATATATGAAATTTTCATACCGCCGTTTAAAAAATGAAATTTTTTATGTATATCTTTAACTTAATTTTTTTTATATATTTGAGTCAAATCCCATGAATTTAAATAACTTTTGATTCAAATTTTGATTTGAGTTTCTATAATTTTTAAAAGTAAAAGTCAATAGTTGTATTTTAGGCAATAAAACATTAAAACTTTCCGCATTTACAAATATTTTTAAAAATATTAAAATTTATATTTTTAATCAATTTCGTTTACAAACTATTAATTTCATTTTTCATTTTTAATATAAAAGAAAACTCAATAGTTATATTTAGTCAAAAATACATTGATGTTGCCATAAAAACTTTCCAATTTTATACATATTACATTGTTTATAAGTACTTGCATACATAACACTTTTTTTTCATCACTCATCAAAACTTTACGAAATAATACTCATGAATTTCAAGAAAATTATTTTCTTGACAAATTAAGACGTTGTTAAGGAGGATTATACCTTGAAAGTCCGGGTCCTCAGTCTATGAAAACATCAAAGCTTGAAGTATCCTAATGATTTTTTTCTCTGTGGAGTTTATAATTATTGATGAGGAGGTATATATCAATTACAATATATTAAATACTAGGTTAATTCCTCGTGTATTACACGGGTTAAATAAATAAAATATTAAATAGTTATTAATAAAAATTAATGAATTATAAAATAATTTTTTAATATGAAATATGATTGACATTATATACGAGTGATAAAACAAAACGATATCATTTTTTAAACTTTTTTAATTTTTTTGTTATTTGAAAAACAAGTTGGTTTTTAAACAAATTGCTTTAAAACAAACTATTTATATAAATATCTCATTTTTAATAAATTATTTATTATAACTTTGAAATTTAATTACTTTTGTTTCATAAGATTTTTATTTTTAAAAGCCACGAGTTTTTAAATATATTGTTTTTTTAGGTTTGATATTTTTTTGGAAAAAATTATTATTTCATAAATAAAAATATTTTTTACGAATTTCATTTGTAGAAAGATATCTTTTTAAAGAAAATTATATTTGTAAAATGAAAAAATTTAATAATATCATTTGTAGTTAATTTAATATTTATTATGAAAGATAAGCTGGAAAATAAAACTTAGGGGTTGTTTGATAAAACTAGGGCTGTAAACGAGCCAAGCCAGGATGGGTTCGAGCTCGAGCTCGAACCTTATCGAGCCGAGCCGAGCCAGCTCGAAAATTTTAACGAGCTCAAAGCGCCGGCTCGAGTTCGGCTCGTGAAAAGATCGAGCCAGCTCGTGCCTCGTTCGAGCCGGCTCAAATTTATTATTTTTTTAATTTTTCACATTAATTTATATGAAAACACAAAAAATATATATTAGGGCTTTTATATTTTGTTGGTACTCCGTACTTATAAAAACAAATATCATTATTTTGAATATAAATAATTTACTATCAAGTTATATATTTTTTTAAACAAAATATACTTAATGTTTCTAAAACAATCCATTTTTATTTTTAAGAAAATATTTTTAAAATCCTAATATAAAAATAATAATCATAATAATAGTAGTAGTAAATAATAATAATTATACTCTATAAATAGATATATTTATACATATATTATATGCACCGAGTCACGAGCCGAGCGAACGAACCGAGCCACGAGCCGAGCTCGAACCGAGCTAACCCTGGCTCGAGTTCGGCTCGCTTAGAATTCGAGCCGAGCCGAGCCGGCTCGTTTAGATTTGAGCTTTTTTCGAGCTTGTTTCGAGCTTTTTCCGAGCGAACTTCGAGCGAGCTTCGAGCCACGAACTTTTTGTACAGCCTAGATAAAATCGACTCAGTAAGATCTCACTGAGTCAAAAGCTGACCCAGTTAGAAGTTCTGACTGAATCTACATCTGACTGAAACTTGATTGTTTGAATCTACATCTGACTAAACTTGATTGTTTGATTCAGTATCTGACTAGCTCTGCTGAATGATAAAAATAATCATATACCCTTGTATTTTAACTAGTGTTATGTAATAACTCATTTTATAAATTATGTTAACACACAAAAAACTATCAAAAACACAAAATCCACTACCATCACTATCTCTATCTCTCTCACCCACTACTATCACCATCAAAACCCAAAACCCATTCTCTACATCCCCTCCCAATCACCGCCGGCCTCCACCACCACAACCACCACCACCGGCCTCCACCATCACATCCACGACCACCGCAGGGGAGGAATCACGCATGGGATTTGGTCGCGAAGGGGTAGAATCAAGCAGGGGATTTGGTCGCGAAGGGGAGGAATCGCAGTGGGGCGGTGCTCGCGCAGGGGAGGCGCTTGGGGGGGATCTTCCGGCTGTGCAACGGGGGTGGGTGGGGTGGTCGGCCAGTTGCGCAAAGGGGGGTGGGTGGGTGGGGTGGATCGGTGGTTGCGCAAGGGTCAACGTGTATTTTTTATCAGGTTTGGGTCAGCTGCAATGGACCCGGTCAGCAGCTATCATTTGCATATCAAACGGGCTGACCAGCTGACCGTGTCAGCCAGTCAACCGGGTCAGCCGAAATCAAATACACCCTTAGTAGCTCTAAAATTATGACAAGTGACATACAAAATATTTTTTGATTAGTATTGATATATTCAAACATCATAAATGATACAACTTATGTTATCTAATTATTTTCTATTTCAGGATACAACATTTCAAGGCAAAACTAATATTTGGTAAATATTAAAGCTCGAACATTCATCCCAAGAATTATTTTGATACCATCAGACAAAAGGATTTCATCCAAATTTCAAAAAAGACAAATTTCAATTTCAATGTGTTTTGCAATGATAATCAATAAAAGCCAAGGACAATCTCTATCCAAATTTGGTTTGTTCTTGAGGCAACCAGTATTCACACATGGTCAACTGTACATGTCGTTGTCTAGGGTTAAAAGTAAAGATGGAGTTAAGCTACTAATATTAGATAAAGATGGTAGATCTACAAATAAAATATCAATTGTTGTGTATAAGGAAATATTTAAAGATTTATAATTAATGCAAATACTTTTTCTAAATATGCATATTTATTTAACCCGTGTATTATACGGCCAATAACCTAGTAGTGTATATATATATATATAAGGTTGAAAATTTTCGAGATAGACCCATTAAAGAAGAGGAGTTCAAAGTTCCTAACAAGTGTTGATACAATTTGTGTATTACACGGCCGTTTGGTTTTAATCAAGCTTGGATTGACCAGTTTCTTGAGCCCAGTTTCTTGAGCCCAGTTTCTTGAGCCCAGTTTCTTGAGCCCAGTTTCTTGAGCCCAGTTTCTTGAGCCCAGTTTCTTAGTGTTTAGATACCATTAGGCATTAGAGGGAATCACCAATTTCATCATCTACCACATAAATGAGTCAACAGTGTATCATAAAGTTTAGGCTTTTATAATGTCTTGTGGTTGTTTATTGTTTCAATTACTTGTAAAAGAACTTTGATGAGATGTTTATGGGTTTTACTAAGTTAGTGTCTCGTGTATGATACGGGTTGAATTAAATAAAATATTAAATAATTAGTAATTAAAATTTATGAATTATAAAACCATATTTGAAGATAAAATATGATTATATTTACGTATAAATAACTACTTTAAGTAAATAAACAATAATATTTTTTCTTAACTTTTATTTTATAATAAAATTGTAGTTTTTTAAATATTTTGTTTAAGAAAAATGATTTTTTATAAAAGAAAAGTTTGTTGTATTCTGTATTTTATGAAACTTTTATTTTTTAAAAGTGTGTTTTTAATATAAAAAATACGTTTTTAATTTATTAAATTATATATTTTTTAATTTGAAAATGATACAAGTTATATTATTAGTGTCACACCCTCAAAATCCACGTGCGGAGTTTTACCGCGAGGCGTGTGAACAAACTAGGATCACTATCAATAGTTACTCAGAACGACTCTATATGCCACCATTAAAAATAAAATCAACCAAATTATAAACTTGAAACAGTGCGGAAGCGTTTTGTAAAACAACCCAAAGAAATAAAAGTGTATACTATGGCAAAACATGCGCCAACCCAAAAGAGTAAACATTAACCATTAAATGATAAAAATGTCTTGAAGACCGAGTCTTAGAATGCAAGTGAAACCCTGTAGTGCTCCTAATGGCAAGCAAGCTAATGACTTGAGAATAGCATACTAAAAAGTCAACACAATGGTTGGTGAGTTCAAGAGTGATAATGAAACATAAACAGATTAATAACATAGATATGAAAGTAGTGTATTGTAACAGATATCTAGTGCATTAACAATAAATATTAATTCATAGTGATTTCGCAATTGAAGCTGACTGTGTTACGTTGTTGCCTCCTGTCACGACTTAACAGGTCGTGACAATGTTCAATAGGACAAATTGCACCCAGTTGACCTCGAGTCACACAGGTGGGGCTTGTCAGACCCAGTAGTACTACCCAAATTTCCCCGCTATTCAATATAACAATTCGAAAGTGTGAGGACTTTTCCATGATATCAACACTATATTAATATTATACACAACTTGAATATATAAAGCGTTTGTCATTTACCAGTATGCTATCTCCCTCAAAAGAGATTAAATAAAGAGTGGGGCACTCACCTGATATGCGTGATAGACATTTAGAGTTTTACTTGACAGACAGAATGGACAGACAACCTTCAAAGGTTACCTAGATCATATAAGTACGTGAGTACGTGTAAATAGAGAACATGTGAAACCCTAAGTACACTACAACCAAGGACTCATGATTTCAGAAAAATAGACACGTTTGACCCAGTTGACCCGTTTGACCCGTTGGTGACTTTATGTGTTGTAAACCATTCAAGCAATTATACACATATATCATACATGGTTTACATTCAAATAGATCATATGTATGCTATATTAACCAGGTGTATCACTTAGATCATCATACAACCAAGTATCATACAAGTCATGTGAATCTAGAACATTAACATATCCACTAGTTATAACACAACAAATATACCACATAAAGATCAAATCCCTCACCACATGCCATGTGAAGCCACTCACGAATTCACATCCTAAACCCTGCCAATCCTACCAAGTAGGGGCCTCAGATTCGCACGCATGTATGATGATCATAATCATATTCATTAACCATGTTCATTGCATTCAACAAACATCACAACAATCAATTTTCAGTCCCAAACATGATGTCCTAACTACTAATCAACATCAACATCATACATGATCATCAAAGTCCAAACATCACCCATGATTATCCAAGCATCCCATACAACTAATTTAACATGTTCTATCACATTAGAGTTCATCCATGAACTTACTAACATGCTCCTAACATCCCAAACATGTTCAAACTATCATCCTTCAAACTTTGTGCAAATAAAGTTTCCCTTTTGGGAAAGTACATTCCAACATCTATCAAACACTCAATGTATTCATGAATTCATCACAATTATACCATTTCAAGCCCATAACAACATCTAGACATGATCAACAATGCCTAATCATCATGATCTAACAATCATCATGAGCAAAAGTTTCCATTTTTGGCAAGATATGACAACAACATTCATTCTAAGGTTTCTAGCATTCAAATCAACAATCTAGCATCTAATTAACATCATGAACCCATCAACAACATCACCTATCATTAGATCATCATGTCATGAAAATAAAGTTACTATTATTAGTAACCTATGAACACCAATTTCAATTCATCAATTTCTTGCAAGATCAATGTATCCTAACATTCATACAACCTACTAATCATCATACATTCATCAAACCTCATCCATCATGCATAATCTCATCAATTTTCGAATTAGGGTTTGCTTAAAACCAAAGTTCATGATCAATCCACTAAAAACATACAATTCATACATAATCAACATTAAACAACATGTATTCAATCCAACTAACATACTAACATCATCAAACAACATCAAATTTGACCCCATGAAGATACAAAATCGAATTAGGGTTCGGCCCTAACAAGAAATCCAAAAAAACACCAAAACTAACCTTAATTCTTGCCAAGGAACACGATTTTGATGTTGTTAACTTGTTTTATAGCTTGAAACTGAATCAAAATCACAAGGATTTGCTTGTTCTTGGCTGATTTCGAAGTGAAGAGGTGTAGGGTGATGATTTGCGGCCGAATGGGGTGGGAGGCTAGGGTTTGGAGTTGTTTTGTTTAATCTAATTTTCCATATTTACCCTTTAAGCCCTTGTAATTTGTATTTTATAAAAACTAGGTTTTAACTTTTTGTAAAGTGCTTTTAACTTACTAATATAAAGATATAAACTAATGAAAATCATTATATATTTTATCTTTATAAAAACACAAGACATACGAATAAATAGGCACGTTTCCGCGTTACGCGATTAATTTTCTAATTAACATTTAAAACATGCAAACACATAAACATAACACAATAATCACATAATCAATTAGATTAACATTAATTTAACATTATTAATTATTATTAGGTCACCAAAGTTAAACGACAACTAGTGTGTGTTTACGACACGTGTATGCAAGACTTAACGGAACTAACAAAGTTTCATAACGAAAATTTACCGGATGTCACAATTAGTATTCAAATTATTATTAGTAATAGAGAAATATAATTTAATATGAAGATGCTTACAATTGTGTCATATATCATTTTTTTTAATTATAGATAGATAGATAGACAAACAACAGATAAATAGATAGGTAGATATGCTAAAAACACATTTATTAAACAAATTCTAGTTAATAATAAACATAAAAAGTTACAGTATGATATTTTAATATAAGATATGATTAAACTTATATATACTGATAGTTGGAAGAAATAGGACAACTATATAATTTTCTTACCTCTCTTATCTAAACAGTTTAATTTTATAAACATTTGTTTTAATATCTTTTTATATAAAAATTAAATTTTATAAAATGTTATTTATTAAAAACTCTAGTTTATAATTATTCTAGTTGTTTTAATAAGATTGCTTTTAGAAAGTTATATCATTGTATGATTTTTTTAAAAAAGACCAATTTAAAATATATTGTTTCAAAAAGGTTTAGGGTTTTAGAAAATTTCATATTATATAAAATTTCGTTATTTTATAATTTCTATAATAATAAAGAATTTGATTTTTAATTTTGTTAATAAATTTATTTTTTAAAAGGATAGCTACATTTATAAAATATGGATGAGAGAGAAATATAGCAATTAATATAATTAATTTTTAATAAAAGAAAGAAATTAGGTTTAGTGTTTTAATTACCATAATACCCTTTGGATGGAAAATTTTATGAAGATGTCTAAAAAATGACATGTGACAAAAATAGGGGTTAAGAGAATGACACATGTCAAAAGAAACATTCTTTTATTAAAACAATACATTATAAAACATTGTAAATTCTTTACTTGTGTTACAAAACACAATTTAATATATATGGACATATAAATCACTACCATCTTAGTGAAAAACTAAAAACTAAAGTGATGATCACTACCAATAGTGAGCCTTGAAGAAGTGACCTTAACAATAACTATCTTGATTAATAATATGTCATTAATAAAACAAACAATTGATGAATACAAAGGAGTTTATGTAATATGGATTATTACTTCCACTCTAGCATTTATAAATATATAAGGATTCCAACAAGTTTGATGAAATTAAAACATTCAAAGCATTCAAAATCTCTCTGCATGAATGCACTAAAGTACTGAAGTAGAAATGCTTCAAAGTTTTACATCTTACACAAGAAATATTCTAAGTGTAAAATCTTCCGAAGCTAAGACCAATATCTTCCAAAGCCAAAGAAGAAGTCTTCCGAAGCTTCAAAGACAAAGTCTTCCCAAGCCAGTTTATGAAGACAGATTTCTTCCGAAGACTTTTATATACATGCTATTATCTAATGTAGTTTGCATAAAGCTGAACCAACTTTCCGTTGCAACTCTGTTTAACTCACCAGCTTTCACAAGTTGGTGAAAAGGTCGATGATTTAGGCAAACAGTACATTGAGGTCTTGAGTCTGAGCTTTCTTGTAAGACCCCATTCCCGGAACGCTCAGAGCTGATCAATCATCACACATAAAACATATATTTATATTAACTTTACGAAAACATTGCAGCAGAATCATTCTAAACAACCATTTTATTTTGTGAATCCATGTATCATAATCATGAACTATCAGTGTTAATATGGAGTCAAGTTAATGTTTACGCAATCAACATTAACCTTGTTTAATTGTTTTTAATAATTAAATATCAACAATAATTATTAATGATTAAGACGAACACAATGAGAAGAACACAATGAGAAGAACACAACTAATAATCAACAAAAAGATTTGATTCAAACATATTAATGACTATAGATGAATAAATAATAAATGAATAATAACTGCTTTGAATGTATTGATGTTGATGTGATAACTGCTAAGGTTGATGTGATAACTGCTAGGGTTGATGTGATGACTGCTAGGGTTTATGTTTTTGTGATTTGATGTGATGTTTGGTTTGCCGTATTGATGCTTGGTTGTTTGTGTTCGTGTGTCGTCTAGCCGTCCTTGATATGAAACCTAAGATCCATATTAATAGGTATATGTGGTTCAGTTAAGGAAACACCGGATCTCTTAGGATTCGCACAGCTGTCTTGTTGACTTGTTGACTTGTAACACTTGTATTATTTAAATACAAGTGTTTGGATTCTGCATGAATATAGTCTTTTGTAGATGTTTGTTCTTCTACATGAATCTTGTTCTTTCGATGGTACTTTGTACTTCCGAAGTTATCTTGTTCTTCCAAAGGTACTTTGTACTTCCGAAGTTATCTTGTTCTTTCGAAGGTACTTTGTACTTCTGAAGCTATCTTGATCTTCTGAAAGTACTTTGTACTTCCGAAGCTATCTTGTTCATCCACAGGAGTCTTCACTTGAACTCTAATTCACTTGAACTCCAGTTGATTATTTATCTGCATATGATCTTCGGATGGTTGTTACTTGTAAGAAACATATCTACGGAAGAACAAAATGTTCATCCATAGATGTTTCTTACACTTAATCAATTTTAGTAATTAACCAAGTATTATGTTTGTACCTGCAATCATACATAAAGCAATACACATATGGGTTAACCTATATATATAATGCATACATCATAATAATAAATTACAGTTGTTTATTACAAATATTGATTAAAGTTCTAAGCCTATACAAAATAGACTAGATCTATTGACCCTAGGTCTTATAGTACTCCCCCTTAGGCTTAGATACTTCTAATAAGCTATTCAACACCGACAACTCTTTCATTCTTGAAACCATCTTCTTGTTGAAATAAGATACAACATCCTTTTGATCATCATATTTGAACTTGATCTCCATTCTGCATATCTTTTTAAGTGTGTCAAAGCTCAATCCTAGAATGTCTTCTTTTGTTGTCAGAGTTTCCAGTCGTCTGTCTATCACAAACAAGCCTTACACAAAACTGGCTTATGGAAAGAAAAATCAAGTCCAGTGTTTGATAATGAGAATAATAAGAAAAATGATTTTCCCTCACCCTCAAATGGACAGTAGGTTGAGTTTGTGATGTGTGATTCCTTCGGGTCACCCAAGCCAGTTAAGGCTTGGGTCCCTAACCTAAACTAATCATTTCCTTTGAATGTGCAGGGTGTCTGTTATAGTGCTACTACAAATACATGGATTGTTGATAGCGGGGCATCAAGGCACATGACTGGGAACCTGTCTCTCCTGTCTAATGTCAAACAAATTAAAGGGGGACACGTTTCATTTGCTGGAAATAAAAGAGGATATATCACTGCACAAGAGGAAGTGGGAAATCAGAAGGTTAAGTTTGATAAGGTAAACTACGTTCAAAAATTTCAAAATAACTTACTTTCTGTCTCCCAGATATGTGACAAAGAATTCAAGGTTGTCTTTGATAACAAGAAGTGCTATGTATTGAAGAAGGATTACATAATCCCAGAGGACAAAGTCTTAATGTCAGCTTTAAGATATAACGACTTATACGTCTTGGACCTATCAAAGGACTCCACAACTAATCATCAAGTTCATTGCTTCTTGTCAAAGGTAACAGAGAAAGACTCCATCTCCCGGCATAGGAGAATGGGACACATTAATCCATGGAAGATGAATCACTTGATCCAGAATGATCTAGTGCGGGGAGTAAATGTTAAGAACTTCTAATTACCGGATTTTTGGATCATGTGCAAGAAAGGTAAACAGACAAATATGTCTCATAAGGCAAAGAAAGTTCATTCAATTGACCTGCCTTGTTAAATCGGCTGGATCGGTAAACATCCGAGTGTGTTCTTGACGGAAGCATAAACAACATCAAAAACCAAGAGACAATCATAACACGAACGATAATTTAATGGTTTGATTGATAAAACCTAATGATTACAAGCTCGTTACAACATAACAATCAAGACTCTTGGTAAGGGGAGATCGAGCATGATCTCCCCTCTCATCCAGCAGCCCTAGGCTCCGGGCAGTCTCCTCTCCAAACCCCTATCTCTTTACAAATTGAAACTGGTATATATAGTCCTCGGCCCATATTAGATGCGACTGGGCCCATTCGTGTGATTGGACCATGCATATGGTTCAATCGTATGACTGGACCATGCGTATGGTTCAATTGTACGACTGGACCATTCTTATGGTTCAGTTTTACGAATGCCCCAATCGCATCTCTTAGTCGCACGACTGGTCCATTAGCATGGCTCAGTCGTACGACTGAGTCTCATTCGCATATGCTCCTACGAATGACCTAGTTTCATGTGTTTACAACATATCAGGTGTAATAATTAAGCCTAGACTATTCGTCAAGCGACGGACATACTATATATGAAAATATATGCTCCAACAAATTCCCCCTTGGACGTTGCTTGCGAATAGTAGATAACACCTCTTACAATCTTCAGTCAATCTTTGCTCTGGTTTCCAATAGAATCAAACGAACAACCATGTTAGCCAACGTTGCCGATCCGTCAAGTTGCTACAGTATCCCTGAAAATGAATTTAGGCATAGCTTTCGTTTACTTTGTAGAACACCATCATAGCAGCAAGATTCCCTATATGACTGATTTTTCTAGATAATGACATGAATAGTTTTCCATTGCTTCAATCTTCACACAGTCTAACCTGATTAATATTAACAACTGTAAAAATATCCCCTCACATTCAGCATATCCCAATATATAACATTGTGCTCTCCTGGCGTCTTCATAAGATGTATTGGGCAAAAGGTTGAAGGTTCCAATCCACAGCTGACAATATCAAACAAACCAGCATGCACATAGATTCATCATCAGAAACCTGCTCACATAATCACTTTCTGATTACATCTTCAATTTCTCTATACATGGATTCCTCCTAAGAATGAGAATCCTCTCTGTGCGGATAAATATAACTTGATTGGCCCATAAATAGTTAGATGCTCCTAACTACCCCACAAAATCAGCACCAACTGCTAACATCTTCTCTTCTCTTTTTCGTGTTTCAACTACATTCACCTATTCTGGAAGTCCGACGAATAATGGGGTATACATCGAACTTATTTGACAAAAGAACCTCAGGGTGAACATGCTTTGCTTATCCTCAAATTGTGCAAGAGGCAGTTCCAGACTCTTTTTTTTCTTTTTTGGTCTGGAACAAATGCGGATGAGTCAATGCGGATGGCTCATTCGTGCGATTGAACATACGACTGGTCCAGTCGGACGACTGAACATACGACTGGTCTAGTCGTACGAATGGTCCATTAGCGTTGTCACACCCCCAAACCACGGCGGTATCCCGCGGGGCGCGAACGTCATGATTTCATAGTCACTGATCGACCACTACATGGTTTTGTAAAACATATGTCTCAAAATAAGTTTAAGGTATATCATTGTCCAGAGTTAAATTTGCGGAAGCAATAGTAATAAGGTAAATTGTTTCAAAACATGACAATTACGAAAATGAATGTCCCAAACAGCATGAATGGCCCTAAACATGAGATGTTCCATGCTAGCTTAACTTGGTGCATCTATCAATTACCTGAGAAAACATGCATGAAAAATGTCAACATAAAGTTGGTGAGTTCACAGGTTTTAAGTAATAGTAACTAGCGTAAGGGACCACAATACTTTTTATGATTTGATTGTTGTACATACAATGCTATAAATTATATAAGCACCGCAACCGAAGCTAGACTGTAACTGTAATAAATTGCCCCTACCCATGCCTACCGTAAGCATGAGTGTGAACAGGCTAATAATGCACCCGTTTAGAGCTCCAGTCAAGGTTAGGGTAATTAACCCGGGTGGGGGTAGTCAAACCCAATAGTACTATCCATGATTACCTCGCTTTGGGAAATAAACTAACGGTTCGATAAATGGGGACTTTATACGGTAAGTAAACAACTTATATAACATGTGAAATCATTAACAAGTAAATATGTCCTGGAAAATAGTAATTTGCATGTAATCTTCCCCAAAAGGAAAATAAGTAAAATGGGGCCGTGAAACTCACCTCAATTGCACGCGTGAATACTAGCAATAGTCTGTATGTACGATTGGTCTAGGAATCTCCTAAACAAAATCACAATATATTCATGAGGTCATGATTACTAACCCTAGATGGTCATGCATAACTCATCCACAAAGTTAGTTTTGAAAATGTCACTTGACTAATTAGCCACGTCGAGTCGTAATGTTTTATTTAGATTCTTGTCTTCATCTTTATTTTCCTAAAGATAAATAATGTATTGAAGGTGTTTTATATTAAGTATAATGGTATGTACTTTCCATGTGTATGGATTTCCCTTTTTTTTACCAATATCTCTAAAAGTTTACTTTTATCTAAGTATAGGTTTTGACAGCATTAAGGAATTTTTGGGTCTGGTTGTCATCCCTTTTCATGGTATAAAGGATTTTTGTAAAATCTTATAATTTAATTATATTTAGGTCTATGTCTTAGGATTCCAAAAAGGTATAGCTTGCAATATTTAGCTAGGTTTAAGTCCCTCGAAATGGGTCATGAAACAACAGATGTCAGTGCAGAATTTTTCTGTACATGTCCAGGGATTTCACCTTTTTGAGGGGTCAAACTTACATTCACAAATAGAGCCTATAGTACTTTTAAACCTAACACTTAAAGCTAAGTTACCACAAAAGGAAAATCTCCATTTGGTTATTTTAAGCATAACTTATGCCTCATCTTTCAGCTCTATCTATTCTGCCAAAAATTCAGGTTCAACACCTTAATCATGTTTGCACGTTTTGGATAGATTATAGTCATATAAAAATTTCAAGGTTGATGGGTTTAAACTAGACATCCTAAGGTTAATGTTAGGATCAAGAAAATTTTCATTTGACCATGTTTAGATCGAGTTATGGTGTCGAAAACATAGAACATGAATCTGCCAGAAAATGTCTTACATGTTTTGTTACTTTTTAAACTTTGCTAGAGCACTTTTGGATGAGTTAGTGAATATGAACACATCATGTGTAGGGGTTCCAACATGTTTATCAAAGCACATATAACTTAGATTATGTAAATATATATATAAACGCAGCGGATTTAATGTTTAAAACATGTTAATAATATATGTGTTAAACCCATTTAACAAGGAACCCCAACCCATGGATCTTTATACACAATACATACAAAAGAACATAAAAGGTAAGAAGTGAATACAACCTTTTGTAGCTTCCTTCAAAACCGAAGTGAGAGCTGTGGAATGTGACTTTGTGGCTGAGTTTTCAAGCTAGAAAACCTCAAGGAGTGATACCCCAAGCTTGAACAAACACCTCCCTTTTGCTAGGCTTTGAACACCAAGTGTAGTTCTCTCTTTCTTGTGTGATTTTCAGCCTTGAACCTGAGATTTCAAGCTGGAAAATCTCCTTCAAAACCGTGAACCAAGAGGGAGAGAGAAAGGAGATTTCTTTGTTGTGTTTTGGTTGAGTGTGTTAAGAAAAAATCTGAATCTAGAGAGTTATTTGCATGTGCTTGGAACCACCAACAAAGAGGTTCCCAAGACATAAAAAGGGCGGCCGAATGGGCAACCCTTTGTCCCTCTCCAATTCAAAATTTTTTATTAAAATCCATTCATACAATGCACCCTTTTGTAAAATTAAACCAATTTAATTTTATAACACATACAACTAGTCTTTTGTTATTGTTTAACCAATTTAAACAATGCACAAGAAATCCCCCATGAACAAATTATAATATATAATGATGTTCATCTACAAAAGTAATTATTCAGAAAATCCAATTTTCTAAATTGGTGTAACTTATTATTTGTTATGATCTTATCAACAAATAAGTTATCTTTCGGTGTTTGTTAGGCTTGTTATTGGGTATGACCCGACTTGGATCATATCACACTAGCCACATCAATTTTATATGTATCTTGGGCAGATCAAATCTTTCAATCTCCCACTTGCACAAGATTCATAGAAGATTGATGCAAGCAGCAAATAACGCCTAGCAACGGTTTGCTACCCCTAATGTATATGACTAAGTGCCATTCAATAACATCATCCTTTTCAAGTACCTTACTTGAATATGTTTTAGGTGAACTTATCATTTATCCTTTTGTTCAGATGTCATGTTAAATCCAAGAGACACAGAATTGTCATTCTCTGATGATTTAACTTCAATAGGCCTTAGACATCTAACTCTCAACGAATAAGAGGAACAAATCCCATCTTGACTACATACGTCTCTCACAATCACTTCGTATCATACCTGAACTCAGCCTTATGTACTGCCAATTTTTCAGAACAGCAAAGAACTAAGTCAAAATACAATATTCGGTGAATATCAAGACCCAATATGTATCTCAGGTCTGAGGATACTATGATATTCGCCTTTACTCAATATTTCTTATGACTAATCACAAAGATTCCATGCAGAAATAATTGAGTGCGGGTCAGTCCAATATCTATATCCCATAGATATCAATGAACCTTGCTAGCAACCTCTTGCTCTATATTCATACCTTATGAATATCAACCAATCCAAGTTCATTATAGTCTTACATTCATAATTGTTCCCACAAGTATGATCGACTACGAACGTTTAGAATAACTTATTTATTCACGGATTTAAACATGCTAAAATAGAAGAACAAATGAATATTATAACCATGTAACTAAGTCAAATAACATAAGTTCCAATATTCAAATATAAAGTACAACATTAAACCCAGTCACTAGAATATCTAAGTCCCATGGCACAAGCATGACCTTCATGCTTTGCTTTTTCAAGGAGTTTTGTGAGTGGATCCGCAATGTTTTTATCAGTGTGGACTTTGCGAATACATATCTTTCCCTTTTCAACTTCATCCCTTATGTAGTTGAATCTCCGTTCAATGTGCCGAGTCTTTTGATGAGCACGAGGTTCCTTGATTTGAGCAATCGCACCTTCGTTGTCACAAAAGATCTCTAGGGGATCCTGAATGGAAGGGACTACCCCTAGATCGGCTATGAATTTCTTCAGCCATGCAGCTTCCTGTGCTGCCATTGAAGCGGCGACGTATTCTGATTCTGTAGTGGACAACGCTACGACTTCTTGCTTTGAGCTTTTCCAAGAAACAGCTCCCCCATTCAGAATAAAAATGTACCCTGATTGAGATCGTGAATCATCTCGATCGGTTGGAAACTCGCATCCGTGTAACCTTTTACAACCAGTTCCTCTTCACCAGACCCGTAGATTAAGAACATATCCTTAGTCCTCCTTAGGTACTTCAGTATGTTTTTGACAGCCATCCAATGACTATCTCCAGGATTTTGCTGGTATCTACTTGTCATGCTTAAGGCGCATGACACGTCCGGTCGAGTGCATATTATTGCATACATGATGGATCCTATAGCAGATGCATATGGGATTGCCTTCATCCTATTTTGCTCCTCCTTGGAGCTTGGACATTGAGTTGTACTCAATATTGTCCCTCTTTGAATAGGTACAGTACCTTTCTTAGAGTTTTCCATCTTGAACCTTTTCAAGATTTTGTCAATGTATGCACTTTGATTCAAACCAATCAACCGCCTTGATCTATCCCTATAGATCTTTATATTCCAGAATATAGGCGGCTTCACCAAGATCCTTGATGGAAAAACAATTTCCAAGCCAGGTTTTTACACCTTCCATGGTTGGAATGTCATTTCCAAATAGCAGTATGTCATCAACATACAATACTAGGAAAGTTATTGTGCTCCCACTAGCCTTTTTATACACACAAGCCTCGTCAGCGTTTTTGATGAAGCCAAATTTCTTTACTTCATCATCAAAACGGTGATTCCAACTTCTCGATGCTTGTTTCAATCCATAGATTGATTTCTTTAACTTGCATACTTTGTTAGGATGTTTTGGATCAACAAAACCTTCAGGCTGAACCATATAGACATCTTCCTCAAGATATCCATTTAGGAAAGCGGTTTTGACATCCATTTGCCAAATCTCATAATCATAATGAGCTGCTATGGCAAACAATATCCTTATAGACTTAAGCATTGCAACAGGTGAGAAGGTTTCATCATAATCAACCCCTTGAGTTTGAGTGAAACCCTTTGCTACAAGTCTAGCTTTGTAAGTATCCAAGTTTCCATGCATATCGTTTTTCTTCTTGAAAACCCACTTACTTCCAACTACTTTGGAATTATGAGGTGGTACAACAAGTTCCAAACTTGATTGTCATACATGGATTGCATCTCAACGTTCATGGCCTCAAGCCATTTGTCACAATCCAAATTGGACACTGCATCATCATATGTGGTTGGTTCATCTGAATCTACCACATAGCATCCATCCATGAAAAATCCGTATCTTGGTGGATTACTAGTTCTACCACTTCTGCGAACGTTTTGTGTGTATTGATCAACTGCTTGATCATCCTCAACATCCTCATGTTGAGTGCTAGTTTCAACCAAACGTGTATTAGGCTGTGGTTCTTGTTCCTCCTCAAGATCCACTGTTCTACTGCTAGCTCCTTCCATAAGGAACTTGCTTCCAAGAACTCACCCTTTCTGGAAACAAACACCTTTTGTTCCAGTGGATCATAGAAATAATATCCCATAGAATCTCTAGGATATCCAACAAAGATACACTTGGTGGATCGGACTTCTAATTTGTTTGGGGTAGGAGTCTTAACATAAGCCTCACAACCCCAAACCCTTAAGTATGATAGGGATGGAACTCTTCCATGCCATATCTCAAAAGGTGTCCTTTCCACCTTCTTGGTTGGGGCCATATTCAGAATACGAGCCGCGGAGAGCATAGCGAAACCCCAAAATGATAGAGGCAATGTACTTCTAGCCATCATAGATCGGACCATATCCAATAAGGTTCGATTCCTCCTCTCAGACACACCATTGTTGTGGTGTTCCAGGTGGAGTGAGTTGTGAGACGATCCCACAACTCCTAAGATGATCTTGAAAAACATCATTTAAGTACTCACCACCTCTATCGGTGCGGAGAACCTTAATTGATTTGTTGAGTTGATTTTCTACTTCATTCTTGAAGATTTTGAACATTTCAAAAGCTTCATCTTTGTCTTAATAAATACACGTACCCATAGCGACTATAATCGTCGGTAAAGGTAATGAAGTATCTTTCACCTTCCTAGTCATTGGCTTAAAAGGACCACATACATCCGAATGTATGATACTAATAAATCTTTTGCCCTTTCGTTAGTTCCACTAAAGGGTGCCTTAGTCATTTTTCCTTGTAAACAAGATTCACATACATCAAATGAATCACATTCATTTGTTTTTAAAAGACCATTCTTTTGAAGTGTTTGTATACGTTTCTTGTTTATATGACCAAGACGACAATGCCAAAGATAGGTATCATTCAAATCTTGTTTGAGTCTTTTGGTGGTTGCTTGGTATATTGAGGTATCATATGTTGTGTTTTCATGAACCAATTCATAAATACCATTACAAGGTATAGCCTTAAAATAAAATACATGATTTAAAGAAACATGAATATCATTGTCAACAAACTTGAAATCATAATCATATTGTCTTAAACGGGAAACAGAAATTATGTTCCTAGTCAAACTAGGAGCATATAATACATTACATAAAATAACTTCCAAACCACTTGGAAGCTTCAAAATGTAGTCTCCTTGGGCCTCCACGTGAACCTTTGCGCCGTTGCCCATGAAGAGACTTATTTCCCCTTTTGCATAATGTTCATTTCTTTTGAACCCCTGCAACAGATTGCAAATGTGAGTTCCACATCCGGTATCTAATACCCATGTGTTAGAAGAAATAACATTCAGCTCAACATGTATCATATAAATTATACCTGAGCTTTGCCCCGCATCCCTCTTCTCTCTCAACTCTTTGAGATAGACTGGACAATTTCTCATCCAATGTCCTATCTCACCACATTTGAAGCATGGGTCGTTTACAGCAACCTTTTGCTTCTTCTCCTTGGGCTTCGGAGGTTCCGGCCTAACAACCATCTTCCCCTTTCCTTTAATGTGCCCCTTTCCTTTGGCAACATTCGCCTTAGGAGGAGGTAGAGACCTCTTTCTTCTTCCACCTTCATTAATGGTGAGAACGGGTAAAACCCTTTTACCCATTCCCGCCTCAGCTGATTTGAGCATCGAATGAAGTTCATTTATGCTCTTGTCCCATCCGTTCATGTTGTAATTCATGACGAATGCCTCAAACCTTTTAGTAAGGCCATTAAGGATCAAATCCGTGGCCAACTCTTTTGAGACAGGACAATTTAGCCTTTGAAGGCGGTCGATGTGGCTTTTCATCTTAAGAACATAAGATGAAACTGATTGGGATTCCTCCATCCGACATGCATGGAGCGCTCGAACCGTTTCAAAGCGCTCCACTCTTGCTTGTTGCTGGAACGTTTCCCGCAACTGAGTGATCATGTCATAGGCTCCATGGAGCTCATACTCCTTTTGGAGTTCGGGTGTCATACTTGCCAACATAAGGCAAGAGACTTGGACGGAGTCTTCCACATACTTCACCCAATCATTATAGGCCTCCATATCCTCCTCGTTAGGTTCATCGGGGATGGGATCATCAAGGATGTAGGCCCGCTTCTCTTGCTTGAGAACAATTCTCAAGTTGCGGTACCAATCCATGAAGTTGTTAGGTGTTAGACGATCCCTTTGAAGAATCGCCCTTAAGGATTGGTTGCTTTGGTTTGGTACATCATTATTAGCATTGTTGTGGTCGGCCATCTACAAGATTTTACAAAGTTCCATTTTAGTAATCGTTGATATAATTATATTCATTTATTAATACCCTTTATGTCTCATAGACTTATTAATAAACAAAATTTTAGAATCCAACGTTATATTCAAATATAGGTTAGGTGACCTTTATCCCATTATTTAAACAAACAAGGTAGTCATAAATGACAATTGCAACCTATTGCAACTTCTAGTGGTATGGGATCGTTTGAACATCTTATGTTTATAACGGCATGTTTACCCATCAACACCTTTTATAAAACACATTTTAGGTGATCCATTCAATATATTTTATAAATCAAGTCGTCCTACTTACACACACGTGTGAGTTTACTACATGAGTGGTTAGGTGACCTTTATCCCACAAACATGGTATTCTTACCTCAAGTCACAAGTTCCCTCAAAGTGGTTAGGTGACCTTATCCCACTAAGAGTTTGCAAGTAACCTAAGCGTTGTGTAAAAGGATGGTGCTTAACTTGTTTTTCAAAAGGGATATACAATTTCATATTCTTGTTAAGAAAAGTCTATGTACCATATGATTGTATGCATTCAACCATATGGTACCCTATTGGTTCTTTTAAATAAAACCCCTTTTATTTTACAAACCATTAACTCCTTTGTTAGAACCATTCTATTTATGCTTAATGATTTGAGAACCAATTACATGTTTATAGTATGTTTTAGTTGACGGTTTGTTAATCACATCCAAATAATCAAAACAAACATCATCATATGCATTCAACCAAACATTAAACAAAACATTCAAATATGCATAACAAAGCATACTAAGTTGAGCACACTTGTTTAGCCAAAACAAGTGTGTCAAATGGTCTTGTCCTAAGGGTTAAGAAACATGACACATGGATGACCAAATGGACTCCCACTTGAATCCATATCTTCAAGCATCCTCTTGTTTTATCTTTTCATCAAGTCTTGATCTTGAGCATCCTTTACAAAAATGTATCCTAATACATCTTTCTAGTAAAGAAAAAAAAAACTCCTAATCTATTTATTACAAACCATTTGAATGAATAGATTACAAAACAAAACTTGAAACTTAAATAAAATAATTACATGTCCAATGAATATAACTAGATAACCAATCAATCAAACAATCCATATGGTCAAGGCTTTGTTATGCATAAACAACAAACACCAATAACACTAATCAAAAGGCACGGTTTTGGCAGCCCCATATTAACCCATTTTCTTGGCCAACATAACCAAGAACACATGGGTTTAGACAAAAACAAACAAACAAACGAAAGATTAAGATTTTAAAGATCATAATATGCATAAGGTAAGATCTTTAAAACATCAAAAGGGGGGGCACAAAACAGCCTACTAACTCACGGATTTGAGGTGTTAAGCACCCAAAAAAAACGTGAACTAGTGAATGAAAAATATGTATGCATATGTATAAGTGGCTCTTGATGCCATTGTAGGGGTTCCAACATGTTTATCAAAGCACATATAATAGATTATGTAAATATATATATAAACGCAGCGGATTTAATGTTTAAAACATGTTAATAATATATGTGTTAAACCCATTTAACAAGGAACCCCAACCCATGGATCTTTATACACAATACATACAAAAGAACATAAAAGGTAAGAAGTGAATACAACCTTTTGTAGCTTCCTTCAAAACCGAAGTGAGAGCTGTGGAATGTGACTTTGTGGCTGAGTTTTCAAGCTAGAAAACCTCAAGGAGTGATACCCCAAGCTTGAACAAACACCTCCCTTTTGTTAGGCTTTGAACACCAAGTGTAGTTCTCTCTTTCTTGTGTGATTTTCAGCCTTGAACCTGAGATTTCAAGCTGGAAATGTCCTTCAAAACCGTGAACCAAGAGGGAGAGAGAAAGGAGATTTCTTTGTTGTGTTTTGGTTGAGTGTGTGTTAAGAAAAAATCTGAATCTAGAGAGTTATTTGCATGTGCTGGAACCACCAACAAAGAGGTTCCCAAGACATAAAAAGGGCGGCCGAATGGGCAACCCTTTGTCCCTCCAATTCAAAATTTTTATTAAAATCCATTCATACAATGCACCCTTTTGTAAAATTAAACCAATTTAATTTTATAACACATACAACTAGTCTTTTGTTATTGTTTAACCAATTTAAACAATGCACAAGAAATCCCCCATGAACAAATTATAATATATATAATGATGTTCATCTACAAAAGTAATTATTCAGAAAATCCAATTTTCTAAATTGGTGTAACTTATTATTTGTTATGATCTTATCAACAAATAAGTTATCTTTCGGTGTTTGTTAGGCTTGTTATTGGGTATGACCCGACTTGGATCATATCACACTAGCCACATCAATTTTATATGTATCTTGGGCAGATCAAATCTTTCATCATGATGGTGTATAGAAGATTAGAAACAAGTGCTAACCTTAAACAGCAAGGAGAGAGATGGTAGTCTTGAAATGCAAGAAAAAGAAGATTTGATCCTTTGAACTAAGAACCAAACAATAAATAAGTGGGGAAGATGTTGTAGGATGCTTGAAAGCTTCAAAATCACTTGATCTTCAACCAAAGACACTTGAATCACCAAGATTTGAAGGAAATAACTTGAAAATCAAATGGAGTGGTGGTAGGAGTGTCTTGGCCGAATTTTAGAGAGGGAGAAAGAGAGAAGATGAGTGTGATGTTTGGTGTAGTTGAAGTGAAGGGTGCATGTCTTTTATAACACTCAATCCTCTTTAAGTGTACAGTTCTTGGAGCATGGGATCCTATTCACGGTCAAAGGATGGGGAAATGGTGTTCCAAGAGTGGTAAGGTAGACATGTTGCTTTAACACATCAAAAGAGATGCTTCATGAATATGACAAGTTGTGTTTTGTCAAATCTTGTAAGTTTTGTGAGCTTTATTGGGAAGGAGGTGGAAGAGTAATGTGGTGGTGGCTTGGATGACCACATGCATGTGAAAGGGGGGTTTTGGTTTTCATATTTTGTGTAGTATTGGGTATTTAGGTGGTATTTGTTGCACCATAGGTATTTTTACATTTTTTTATATTTTTACTTTTTACTTTTTAAAATGCATTAGGATATTGTAACAACTTGCATTAGGATATATAAATATTGATGGTATGTTAATGATGCATCATGTAGTTAGTAGGTCCATTAAAAGGATTCGTTCTGGGTAAAATATTAATTTACGTGATTAGGTTTATTTATAAATTTAAGATTTTCCAGTGTATTTAATTTGGAATCTAAAATACTTTGAACAATTTAAAGTATTTATTAGTACACATATATTAATTATCACCAATGTTCGTGTGTGCCGGTTGTATCGCATGTATAAATGGTAATTACGCCGAATCACCGATGCATGAAATGTAATGCTTGAAATTTTGCAATATATGAAATTTTTCAATGCATGAAACGACTTCAATAATTGGAATTTAATTGAAAATCAAGTATTATAGATGTAATTATAACCAAGTCAAGGTCGGGTATTGACCTGAAATTGTTGGTTGTCACAAGCGTGGTCCAGACGTACGAATGGTCCAGTCGTACGAACGGTCCATTCGCATGGCCTAGTCGCATGAACAGGTTTGCACGCAGATTTTCAGATCTGTAGCCGCCAGGGCTACCAAAACCCTAAGCTTACGATTTTTACATGACCGAACCAACATAGACATCATAAGATTCGCAGGGGTGATTGGAACGTGGTTCGAGTTCGATTTTAACATAAAAACAACACCGTAACCAGATCTGAGCAAAACACGAAGAACACGAGTGGGTTTAACGTCAAAGAACCTGATTCGATCCAGAAATCAAGAGCTCGGGTTGCTAGAATGATTGTTAGATCATTCCAGCAGTAACCGGCTCTGATACTAATTGTTAAGTCGGCTGGATCGGTAAACATCCGAGCGTGTTCTTGACGGAAGGATAGACAACATCAAAAACCAAGAGGCAATCAATAACATGAACGATAATTTAATGGTTTCATTGATAAAACCAAATGATTACAAGCTCGTTACAACATAAGAATCAAGACTCTTGGCAAGGGGAGATCGAGCATGATCTCCCCTCTCATCCGGCAGCCCTAGGCTCCGGGCAGAATCCTCTCCAAACCCCTATCTCTCTACACACTGAAACTGGTATATATAGGCCTCGGCCCATATTAGATGCGACTAGGCCCATTCGTGCAATTGGACCATGTATATGGTTCAATCGTACGACTGGACCATGCGTATGGTTCAATCGTATGACTGGACCATTCTTTTGGTTCAGTCTTACGAATACCCCAATTGCATCTCTCAGTCGCACGACTGGTCCATTAGCATGGCTCAGTCGTACGACTGAGTCTCATTCGCATATGCTCCTGCAAATGACCCAATTTCATGTGTTTACAACATATCAGGTGTAATACATTATGCCTAGACTATTCGTCAAGCGACGGACAAACTATACATGACAATATATGCTCCAACATGCCTCTTGAGCTTCTTCACATGGATCTGTTTAGCCCAGTCAGTACAAAGAGCATTGCAGGCGATTTGTACTGCTATGTAGTTACAGATGATTACTCAAGATTCTCTTGGGTGATGTTTTTGAAATCCAAATCAGAGACATTTGAATCATTCAAAGAGCTGGTGACTATATTGGAGTCACTCTACAAGCTGAAGGTAAGGCAAGTTCGCTTAGAAAATGGTACTGAGTTCAAGAACCAATGGATGGAAGCATTCTGCAAAGAAAAATGAATTGTGCAGTAGTTCACATCTGCCTACACTCCTCAAATGAACGGAGTTGCTGAGGGAAAGAATTGAAGCTTGATAAAGACAGCCCAAACGATGCTAGCAGACTCGAAACTGCCTATCCGATTTTGGAACGAGGCAGTAGCTAACACATGTTGTACCCTAAATCGAGTCCTGGTGGTCAAAGGCCATGGTAAAACGTGTTACGAGTTGCTCCAACGATGTAAACCTAATCTAGAGTACCTCGAATCATTTGGCGCCATGTACACTACTGAAGAAAACTCAGTCAGGGAAGTTTAGTGAAAATGCTGAAAAAGGAATCTTTCTCGGATACAACATACCGAATAAGAGAGTTTACAACAACTCAACGGGTCAAGTAGAAGTATGGTGCAACATTGACGTTTAGAGATATACTACCCCCTGTTGGAAAAAGGACCCTCATTCTTTTTCGACTATGATGGATTCTTTAAGTCCTTTGACTTCCCTCTCTCCCCTACTGAGGATGAGTTATCGACTAGAATGATGTACGATGTGTTAAACACACCATCACTGGACTCGGCAACCTCAGATTCACAAGGTGAATCTTCTAGTTCTTCAGGGGGAGCACTTGAGGTAAGTGACTCCTCCTTTGATGATGAAGACGTGGAAAATGATCAGGTGGCTTAGGAGGAACAGGTTCCTACTACTGCAAGTACTCAAGCATCTGATGTTGATGCCTCTGACACTTCGGAACCGCACACTCCCACTGCCTCAGATACTGAACCTGGTGTTCACAATCTGGATAATGAGGTAGTTGTTCCCACCACTCCTGGATCACGACTAATGTTTATCATCCTTTGGACAATGTCATTGAGATGTTTGATCAAGAGTACAAACAAGAAATCAGCTATACTCAGCTGATTATGCCTCAGTAATGGAAAAGGGATATCTTCACGATGGTGCGTATTGATGTTTTGTGTTTCAATTTGAGCCGAAATATGTTAGTGAATCCCTAAACTATGAGGAATGGGTGAGTGCCATGCAAGAGGAACTCCCTCAATTCAAGAAGTTAGGAGTATGGACATTGGTGGACAAACCAAAAGGTGCTAAGGTGATTGGCACCAAATGGGTTTTGAAATGCAAGAACGATGACCAAGGGGTCATAATCAGAAACAAGGCTCGACTAGTAGTTCAAGGATTTCAACAAGTCGAAGGTATTAATTACAATGAAGTGTTTGCACCTGTGGCGAGAATGAAAGCAATTCGTATCTTCTTAGCCTATGCATCTTCATGAAGATCAAAGTTTATCAACTCGATGTAAAGAGTGCATTCCTTCTTGGTGAAATCCGTGAGACAGTATATGTCAGTCAACCCGGAGGATTTAAGGATCCTTATCATCAGGATAGAGTTTACAAGCTGGATAAGGCTCTTTATGGGCTCCACCAAGCCCCAAGAGCATGGTATGAGAAGCTCTCGACTCATCTTGTGAAACAAGGATTTCACAGAGGAGTGATTGACTGTACACTGTTCATCAACAAAAGGATGAGGATTTACTGCTAGTTCAGATTTATGTTGATGACATAATCTTCGGTTCCAAAAACGAAGAATTATGTAAAGAATTTCAAGTAGTAATGAAAGCTGAATTTGAGATGAGTGCCATGGGAGAGATGAAGTTCTTTCTCGGGTTATAGGTGGACCAGACACCTAAGGGAATATTTCTACATCAGAGCAAGTATGTAGGTGATCCTTAGTCAGTTCGATATGGAGAATGCTTCAGCAGCTGGGACTCCACTTGCTACAAACCACGACGTAGCACCAGACGAAAATGGTGATCTGGTGGATACCACCATGTACCGAGGAATGATTGGATCCCTCATATACCTCACTACCTCAAGACCTGATATCATGTACGCAACGTGTCTTTGTTCCAGATATCAGGCAAAGCCCAAAGTCAACCATCTTATTGGTGTCAAAAGGATATTCCGTTATCTGAAGGGTACTCCAACACTTGAGTTGTGGTATCCTCATGACGATGACTTTGAGCTTACAGCATATAGCAATTCGGATTATGGTGGCTGCAAAATGAACTACAAGTCAACATCTGCAGGATGTCAATTCTTTGGGAGAAGATTAGTCACCTGGCAGTGTAAGAAGCAGACATCGGTTGCTCTGTCAACTTGTGAAGCTGAATACGTTGCTGCTAAGCTCTACACAAAAGCTAAACACATCGGAATTAAATATCACTTTATACGTGATTGTTTTGAAAAGAACTTAATCGATGTAGTTAAAATTAATACAGACTTTCAACGCGTTGACCTCTACACAAAAGCTTTTGATAAACCAAGATTTTTATATCGATTAGAGGTCAACGGCATGAAAAAGAAATGTGAAGTGATCCAGAAGATGATAGTCCATAGTCCGATGAGCAGAGTTATATTTTATTTTATTTTACTTTTATTTCTTCGCCTATTAAAATTTGAAAAGCAAAAAAAAACATTTTTGGTTTTAGAATTTTAGGGGGAGAATAGGTTAGATTAGTATTATATAGTTGTGTTATTTAATTACCTATAAAAAATGAGGGAGGAGGAAAGCTTAGCTAAAAGGAAAGTAATCAAATCTGTGTTACTGATTCAAAGTTTATGAAAATGATAGAACACAGGGAACATGTTGTTTGGGACTACAAAAGAATTTAACTGATCAAAATGCAAAATTCAAAGTTTAAGTCTGAAAAGTCAAGCAAAATAAAAGGAAAGATTATAGTTAAACTAGTATGCTACTATGGTAACATAGAGAAAGTAGACCTAGAGGTGTTAGCTTATTATATGATGTGTCGGTAGATTCAACACAATAGATAAGTAGACCTCATTGGTGATTTCAAGCTCAAACTAAGTTGTTCAACAAGCTATGGGTTCCCATTTATATCCCTGGTTAACACAATCAACAAAGTTCCAATAAGGGGTGACGAGCAAAATAAACGCCACAAATGTGTGCGGATGACCATAAAATATGAGCAAAGCAAATGAAAAATGCAAAATGCAATCAAGCTAATAACCTATGTTGTTGGTGCGATATGTGTAAAAAGAAAATATATGCTCAAACAAGAAGATAGGTTGTGTGCCTCTCTGCTGTGCGGTGGCACTGACTTGAGGATAAGCATAACCTAAATATTCTAGAATTCATTGTTGTTCGTGCTTCTCTGCTGTACGGTGGCACTGACCTGAGGCTTAGCATCTCTTTGAAAGCTCTTAGAATAGTTTCTTCATGTAATATACCCATAGACCGCTCAACAATCTCCTAAGGAACGTTGATTACCATATAAGCATGGGATCCACAAACGCTCGCTGAAATAATTAAACCTTAATTTATCACCAATGTGTGTCAAAAGTCTGTGTATGGATTTAAAAGGACAAGTATACTGACAATCATTATGAGCTGTAGCTCTTGAAAGTCAAAATCATTGTGTGCATCTGGTAGTTCTAATATGATTTCCTAGACTTGCTATTGACTCTCGGATCAAAACAAGAATCGAGCATCAAAATGGTAAATGAAATTGTCCCAAATGATTTTGATACACCTGTATGATTCCATAGTGAATTGTACCAAAAATGATAAAACTGAAATGAAGCTGCGCTATCCAGGAAGTCAAATCATTTAGAAGTATTCTAATCGGTTGATTTCAATCTCACGTCAAAAATTCAAAAAATTATGCCTTTTTATTGCTTTAAATTTCAAGATGTTTTATTTAATTTTAGTTAACTGTAAAGTAAGTGTCAGACTCAACAACTCATCGAAATCTGTGAATCACTCACCCAAAAGGATAACGTCTGAGGTGACCAAGATGTTCAAAATTAAAACAGGCCACGTCTGAGGTGACAAATCGGTTTTTTGTTAAAAGGATCACGTCTGAGGCGATCAACAGTTTTCAAAGTTAAAAGGATCATCTCTGAGATGATCATCGATCATAACGTTTTATCTATAGTTAAAAGGGCTAAGTGTTTGAATGGTCATAAGGTCAAACTCACAAGTATGAGCCATTGGCACGACTGGATCATAAGTATGGACCAGTCGCACGATTGGATCATACATATGAGTCCAATCGCACGATTGAACCACACGTATGGACTAGACATACAATTGGACCATAAGCATGGATCAAGCCATACGATTGGATCAACAGAATGAACCAATCACATGAAAGGAGGTGACCGAATGAGTCAGTCGCACGACTGAATGTGACCGACCGAGCGAGTCGCACGACTGGGCCCCAGTTGCACGAATCAAGAGTGCGAAAAGGTTTAGTCGCACGACTGAAGGAAACCCTAGTATAAATAGAGGAGGAGTCGGTCGCAGACACTCATCACCCCAAATCGCACCTAAATCGCACGAAAGCAAGATTACTCTGCCCAATTCCATATTTGTGATTTAGCGCCCTGTCTGTGAGACTAACCAATTACGCTTTGTTTCTACAGGTAATGCAAGACTAAAATCGACCAAAATGCACAGATTAATCTAGCCTTAAAGTTCAAATCTGGTCTAAACAAAACCGAGACAAAACCTTCTAAATAAACCACAAATCTGTACTTAATCGTCAAATTATTTAGTATTAAGTTTTATTTTGATGGATTGCGAGTCCAATGAGACTAACCTAAATGTGCAACATCAAGTATAGACCAAGAATTGATTCTACAGTACCGAATAGAGACATATGCGAATGGACACACCAAGGAACTTCAATCGCACGATTGAAATGGGCAAATAACTCAATCACACAAATGAACCATGCGTATGAATTCAGTCACATGACTGGTTCAAACGCATAGAACAACATACGACTCAGTTAAGTCGCAGGTTCATTCATATGACTGAGCTCATTCGCACGACTAAGACTCAGTCAGATTGTCCATTAGCACGACAGGACAGAATGATTCAAGTCCATTAAATTCAAGTGTCATTAACTTACACAAACTCTAACATTTATTTATCTTGTGTAACAGAAATATGGCGAGTAGATGGACTATGAGCACAAAGCATCACCTCTATGCACATCTGGACGTCACCTCCCGGAATGCCTCCGATTTTGCTAGGATTATTGCCTTCCTACAAAGATCGAGGATATTCAAGGCTATATCTACCCCATGCACACCATATCGATCAATTCAACAGGCGTTCTGGGAAAGCGCGATAGTCGACAGGTCTGCTGAACCATATCGTATTAGGAGTACCATATTTGGTGAAGAGATAACATTAGTGAGGAAGACCCGAGGAGGGTGTTAGAGTTGCGAGATGATAGTGACTACCCTACCAGACTGCATCCACAGACATTCCGAGGTTGTTTTCTTTGGGCTAAGTACGCGGGGGACATAAACGCAGGTGTGCTCAACAAGAGCAACCTGTGCCCCCAACTCAAGTATTTAGCCCATGTGCTGCTAAAGTGCATAGCCTCGAGGAAAGGAGGCTTTGATGAGATGTCTAATCAGATCCAGAACGCCTATGTGGCTCTGGTACTGAATCATCCATTAGCTTCTCATGGATGATCTTCAAGTACTGGGTCATGAACATAGAAGCCAAGGTAAAGGAGGGTTTCTGCATGTACCCGCATTTCCTTCAGCTGATTATCGACCAAAAGCTGCCCTCGCTGCCCAAAGAGAGTGATGATGCAGTTACACTAGAGGTGATGGATGACACCACATTAGGGAGGATGAAGGTATACAGGGGGAAGCAGTTGAAACCCCTTGTGAGGAGACTGTTTGGGCATCTTGCCAATGCTAATTATGTGGCGCTAGCTAGGAGGAAGTGGTGCCACGATGATAGTGATTCAGATGTTGAGCCTATTCCTCTACCCTCCGATGATTCTGACGATGATGACCAAGGTAATGGTCTAGGAGGTTGATAGGATCTCAACATCTAGTTTGATCGATTCGAATGATTTCAGCAGCGGAATAGAGTACCAACTAGCACAATTCGAGCAGGAATACCAAAGATATTGCAATGACATAATTAGTTATAGAGAGAGAAAGTTTCTGCAAAAAGAATATTTCATTCAATCACACGCTTTCGTGGTGGCAAAATGTCACACTTACAATTAGGTCAATCATCCCTTATATAGGAATGTCGTGGTGGAACATTCCTTATATAGGAGATGTGACATCTGCTGATGTCACTCGATAGTGACATCTAACAGAATTATTAAACAACTGAAACACAACTACTGAAGATGTCAAAACAGCTGACATCTTCTTACCAAAATACTAAGTGTTATCAGTTACTACAACTACTGAAAAGAAACTACTGAAACTACAACGACTGAAGAACAAGCTCTTTAGTCGTTTTACAAAACTACTGAAAGTAAAAACATAAAACTACTGATAACACAACTACTGAAGAAGTACTCTTCAGCTGTTGTGACAACTACTGAAACTTCAGCACTTGGTCTTCAGACTTAAACTTCAGACGTTTCATCAGCTGATGACTTCAGTAGATGTCATCAGCTGATGTCTTCAGTCTTTGTCTTCAGACTTTGTACATAGTTGTTGATCTTCAGCACTTGTGGACTCTTCAGCTGTTGAACTTCAGTACTTTGGTCTTCAGCTTCAGCAATTGTATTCTTCAGCTGTTAACCTTCAGTACTTTGGTCTTCAGCTTCAGCACTTGTATTCTTCAGCTGTTAACCTTCAGTACTTTGGTCTTCAGCTTCAGCACTTGTGTTCTTCAGCTGTTGAAGTCTTCAGTACTTGATCTTCACTGTTGAAGTCTTCAGCACTTGTCAAACTGCTGATGAAGCCTTCAGCAGTTGTTGTGATATCATGTGGGACTTAGAGGTTTTCTGATCTTGGCTCATTGGTTCTTTTGGTCCAACAAACTCCCCCTGAACCAATGCAGCCAAAACCTCTAATTGATTTATTTTCCCACTTATTGTTGTAGAATGGTTGGTCTTTTTCCTTCTTGATCAGTTGAGAAGATGACCCATATAAGCGCTGGCCTGGGAATCAGTCTCTGATGATTGGTTGGCATGTATGGATGGGAGCTCTGTATTGGGGAATTGGACAATAAGCTGTTCCCCCATCCATGAGACTCACTTCCCACTATGAGCTTGTAGGATTCCCTGGTGTAGGCCTCCAAAAATACAATTTGTTCCTCCATGGTGAGCTCCTCTGCCTCACCATCGAAGAATCCTTCTGGCCATAGTACTCAGACAGGAATTTGACCTGTTTTCCATTTTTGAGTACCACTGTTGTAATCTGTCTGTAAGCAAATTCATCAGGATGATGACCTTCTAACAGCAGTGGTAACTCATCCTTTCTGATCTCATTCAGCCTCTTATACACCACCCCTTTTTGATCATTTTGTTCTCCAGCATCTTTTGTGGGGGCATGTTTGAGGTGTAGGCCTTTTTGAAATCTTCCAGGATTTCCCAGGGTGAGACTACAAGGGCTAAGGAGATCACTTCATCTACAATCTTTTTCACTTGCCCATTGTATCTCTGAGGGATATTCTTCTTTTGTATTCTATGAGCCACCCTGGGATCAGGCCAAATTCTTACTCTTTCTTCACATACTGAAAAGTATGTCTAAGAGTATACATCCTCTGAGCTTGTTTTTTCATACTAATGATGGAGGAAGTGGCTGCATATGCTTTATCTACTCTCCTTAATAACTCTTCATCGTGCAATCTGTGTTGTTCTTCTTCTTCCAATTTCACTTTGATTGCATCTCTTTGTTGCTCAGGAGTTATTGCAGAGAGAGATCTTTGGCCTTAGGCAACTGCAGAACAGCTGAGATTGGCAGCCTGTCTTCATCATCATCATCTTCTTCTTCCAGCGCAACACCTTTCTCTTCTTCTGCTTAGGTGCATCATCGGCTGTTGGTTTTGAGGGTAAGAGAGTTGTTTTGTGGGTTGTGGTTGTGGTTGTTTTGGAGAGGGAATGTTGACAGGCTGAGTTAGCATTTTGGAGGTGAGTGTGGCTTTTGAGTGTTTGGCTAGCTCAGTCCTGCTCCCTACTCCTGCTTCATTCAAAGCTTCTATTACTAATCCCTTAGTATATGCCTCAGACGAACAGATCTTGGAGGTTATGGCCAAGATGCTGTCCCTGGTCCATGATTTTATTTCGATCAATGATCTCCCAAGGTATTTGCTGATAAATCTGATCATGATCTCAAGTCTTCTCTATCCATTGTGCTGTAGCTGGCCCATCTTTGTTGAATCTCTTCGATCTCTAATCTTCTTATTTCAGAGTCCAGCTTTTCAGTATTGAAACCTTGCCTAAACAGCTGATCAATGATATTGTCCATTGATCTGCTATGTTCAGCATCAGCCTCTTTAACCATTTCATTCAAGTTTTTCTCTTTTTCAGCACTTTTCTTTTTCTTATATGTGACATGAAAACTTTTGACTTTCATGTACTTTCTCCTTTTCAGCTCCCTTCTCATTCCATTCTCCTTCTCTTTCTCGGTCTCATACACACATCCTTCTCTATTTCCACTTCTTTGTCCTTCTCTTTCTCTTTCTCCTTCTCCATCCTCTTTCTTTTAGCTTTCACTGCTGGAATCTCCCCCTTTTTGGGTGCATTGGTTTTAGGTTTGATCAGCAGAAAGCTTTTGGCTCAGTACATCCTCCAGCATAGGTTGTAAGACAAAAGAAAGTCTCTCATCAACAGTTTTAATGACAGTTCAGTTATCTGTGGTGTGATGAGAGATAGGGGATTTTGAGGGATAGCATCCATTTGCTCAGGGGGTTTTGGTCCTGAGAAATGGTGCCAGAAACAGAGGCAGGTGGCTGAGATTCTTTGAGTGGTTGTGTGTTTAGTGACCTTCAGAGGAAGGTGCCATCTGTTGGGTTGATGTGGTGGCAGATGGTCTTTCTCCCTGAGAGAGTTGGTCAAGTAGTTTTTGCAGCCTACTGACTTCCTCCTCTAGGATTGTGTTCTAGGCAAAACATCATTAAAGAAGCCCAGGTCATCATCAGCAGATGCTAATCACCTGACCTCCTGCTTGTAGCAGGATGTACATGCACTGGGTGTAGACCAGATGTAGCATGTGCCCCTTTGTCTCTGAACTAGGGACTTCCAGCCTCAGGACTTTGTCCTTCATCAGCTGTTGCCTCTGGTGAGGTCTTAGTTATGTTACCAACCTCAGTCTGATCATATGCTGATTCAGAAGAGGTGGCAGCCTCACCAGATGTTCTGATCTCCATATCCACACAGGAGATAGAATATTAAACCCCGGTGCTGTGGGTTGTCACAAGCATGTGTATCCTCTTCCTCAATTTTTGTTGTTCTCCCCTTTGTTGGTGGTTGTAGGGGAGGAGGAGAGGCATGCAGCTGAGTCAGCACATTAGCAATTATAATGGTTGGACTTTGGGGGGCATTTGCATAGGGAGAGGGGATAGAAGCTGATTGCATCCGGGGAGAGGGATGCTCTTCAATGATAACCTCCTCAAGTGAGAAAGGTGTCAGTAATGTGGTTTCCCTGAAGTGGTTGCAACAAGATCCTTTTGAGAGGATACCTGTGCGGTTGTTGCTGGTTGAGTCTTTAACACTACTGGAGGTTTGAACCAGTAGGTTTATCCTGTTTGGGTGGTACAGGAGCATCATCAGGTCTCTCCTTGATTAGCTTGTTTGGGTTTGGATTTTGGCTTGGTGGGGACTTTGGATCTGGCAGTTGAAGCTATGGTTCCCTTTGCTTGGGTTTGAGCAAACGGGCAGCTTCTTTGAGAGATTGGTTGGAGTTATGCCTGGAGTATACCTCAGCTAGAACAGCTGGTGCAGCTCCAAGGCCAACAAGGCCATCAGTTTGTAATTCATTTAAAATTATGGCCATCAGAAACCTGGGATATAATAGCCATCTGTTTCCCACAGGTTTCTGTGCCAGATCTTTGATTTCTAGAAACACAATTTGTGAAAAATTTAAAGGTTGGTGTTCTAGAATTGAATATAATACCTGTTGCCACCGGGAAGACATTTGATCCCATGAGGATGTCTTCGAGGCTAAGCAAACATTCACCATATGAAATATCAGTCGTTCAACATTAGGGAAGTTCTTCTTCAGTATGGTAGCAGCTCGAAGATTTCCGTCGTACCCATTGTTGATGAAGGACATATCATTTGTGCCCTTCGGATACTCAGTCACAGCAGTAGCATCTTGTAAATTTAGCACTCGACGAAGCTATCAGGTGTAACCTCTACTTGTTTTTGGTTGACCAATGACCGAACAGAAACTTGGCCGAAAGGCACATCAGTGTGAACGTAGGCATTGGACCAAAACTGACTTAGTGACTCTGGGTAGATGGTCGGGTTTAAGAGCAGAGCAGTACTATACTGAGAATCAGCCATTAGGTCTATGGTGTGATCAAACTTTGTCCAGAAGGCCGATTTCGTGAGGTAGGCGACGCAATTATGTCTGGGTTTTAGACTCATGGTTGCCATTTTTGAGAGTATGAAGGTCAGAAGAACGGCTAATAGAACGTTTGAGAAGAAAACAGGTATTTATAGGGTTGGATATGAAAAGGCTGAAAGAAAACTACTAAAGGTTTTGGTGTGGTCATCAGCTGTTTGAAACTACTGATGACGTGGTATTAACCTTCAGAGGTTTAAAACGACTGACAGTGGTGGTGTTGTCATAAGGTGTTATAAAACAACTGAAGACTTGGTTTTGACCATTAGACGTTGAAACAGCTGAAGTCTTGGTGTTAACCATCAGTATTTATGAAACTACTGAAGGTCGTGGTTTTGACTTCATATGATGTAAACAACTGAGGACTTGGTGTTTGTCATCAGTAGTTGTGAAACTACTGAAGACAGTGGTTTTGCCATCAGTTGTTGTAAACAACTGAAGACTTGGTATTAGTTATCAGTAGTGTGAAACTACTGAAGACTGTGGTCTTGCTTCAGTTGTTTTAGAAACAGCAGTTGTAGAAACAACTGAAGAGAAATTACTCATCAGCTGTTTTCGTCAATTCTTAGCTTTTCAGCTGTTTCATACTGTCCTCAACACTTACTCATCAGACTTTTCATCTGCTTTTCAGGTGTTTCATAGGACGTCAGTACTTATTTGTTTTTACTGATTTCAGTAGTTGTAACTACATCAGTAGTTTAGAACAGATAAAGTACTTCAGTACTTGTGAGGCATTTAGCCTTCAGTAGTTATAAAAACTACTGAGGGTAAAAGAACTCATCAGTACTTATATGTGACATGGTTACCAATGATCATCAGTACTTATTACTGAGATCATCAGTAGTTGTCACTTATTCTAGCTAAGCATACCAAGCCTTAACACCAGGTTGTGGAAAGTTGAACTATCCAAAGGCTTAGTAAAAATGTCTGCAAGTTCATCAGCACTAGGCACAAACATAGGATTAATTAGACCCTTTTCAAAACAATCTCTTATAAAATGATGTCTAATTTCTATATGTTTGGTCCTAGAGTGCTGGACTGGATTTTTGACAATGCAAAGAGCTGAAGCACTATCCATTAATAACGGAGTCTTAGTCTTTGTAATGCCATAATCCAAAAGTTGATTTTGAAGCCAGAGTACTTGGGATGTACAACTTGCAGCAGCAATGTACTCGGCTTCAGCAGTGGATGTAGCAACAGATGTTTGTTTCTTACTCTGCCAAGAAATCAAACAGTTGCCTAGAAATTGACATCCACCAGAAGTTGATTTCCTGGTTAACTTACACCCTGCATAGTCACTATCAGAGAAAACAACTAATTTGCAAGAGCGCCCAGTGGAATACCATAAACCTAGAGATTGTGTACCTTGCAAACATCTAAAGATCCTCTTGACTGCAATCAGATGAGACTCTTTAGGTGCAGCCTGAAATCTAGCACAAACACATGTAGCAAACATAATATCTGGTCTAGAAGCTGTTAAATACATCAACGACCCAATCATACATCTGTAAAGCGTTTCATCAATAGCTTTACCTTTCTGATCAATATCCAATTGTGTGGTGTTTCACATGGGAGTAGAACAGGCTTACAGTTTTGTAAATCAAACTTATTTAAAAGATCTTTTGTATATTTAGACTGATGAATGAAAATTCCATCAGCTTTTTGTTTGATTTGCAAGCCTAGAAAGAACTGTAATTCTCCTATTGCACTCATTTCAAACTTCATTTGCATTAAATTTGTAAAATCATCACACAACTGGGGATCAGAGGATGCAAATATATATCATCAACATAAATTTGAACAAGTAGCTTATGCTGATCCACCTTCTTAATAAATAAAGTTTTATCTATGGAGCCTCTAGTGAAATTATTTTGCAGAAGAAAGTTAGATAATGTCTCATACCAGGCTCTAGGAGCTTGTTTCAACCCATAAAGAGCCTTATCAAGCTTGTATACCCATTCTGGGTGTTTATTATCCTCAAAACCTGGTGGTTGACACACATAAACTTCTTCTTTTATTTTACCATATAAAATGCACTTTTAACATCCATTTGAAAAACTTTAAGATTGTGGAGTGCAACATAGGCTAAGAACAATCTAATTGCCTCCAGTCTGGCTACAGGGGCAAAGGTTTCATATAATCAATACCTTCTTATTATGCAAACCCCTGAACAACCAGTCTGGCCTTGTTCTTAACAATAAGCCCATTTTCATCTGTTTTATTCCTAAACACCCATTTAGTGCCTATTGCACACTTACCTGGGGAAGAGGAACAAGCTCCCACACTTGCTGCTTTTTGAACTGAAGAAGCTCAAGCTGCATTGCTTCAACCCAGCCATTGTCTCTAAATGCAACATGATAATTCTTTGGCTCTAGCTGACTGATGAAGAGAGCATAGAAGCAGAAATTGGACAATTGACTTCTGGTTGAAACTCCAGCATTGATATCACCAATGATTTGAGACATTGGGTGATTCTTCAGCTCTGGATAAACAATGAGATCAGTGCAAGTGTTTGTGGAACCTTCAGCAGCAACAGATGTTGATGTAGACTCTTGAAACCATGTAGATGGTGGCAACTCAAATGAAGTTGAAGATGTAGAAATCTCATCAGCACTTGTTGTGGATGAAGCTACTAAAGCTACAGGAGCATCAGGTTTAGAGGACACAGGCAGTTGGTCACTAAACCTGAAGAGGTGAGTACTGCTATCATCATCATCATCAGCACCAGCAGTACCACCAGGTGGTGAACTGTTGACAGGAGCAACAGCAGGAGTTTGATAAGGAACATATTGCAGTATGTCCAAATCAAATAGCTCCACAGGGCTTTGTGGAATCTTGTCCTTTGGAGATTCATTAAACTTAACATGTAGAGTCTCTTCAACCATCTTTGTTCTGCAGTTGAAGACTCTGTATGCTTTGCAAGTTGATGAATAACCAACAAGTACCCTGCATCCACCTTAGGATCAAATTTTTGGAGTTGATCCCGTGTGTTGAGAATGAAACAAGGACACCCAAAAGCTCTGAGAAGAATGAATTAGAGGGGCCAAATGATGAAGAACTTCATATGGAGTCTTCATCAACCTCTGATTTACTAGAACTCTATTCTGTACATAGCAAGTTGTATTGACAGCTTCAGCCCAAAAGGTCATTGGTAGTCCAGAATCAGCCAACATGGACCTTGCAGCTTCAATAAGGGTCTTGTTCTTTCTCTCCACTACTCCATTTTGTTCAGGAGTTCTTGGAATGCTAAACTGCCTCTTGATTCCCTTTGAGAGGTAGAACTCATCAAGTGTATTGTTTCTGAATTCTGTTCCATTATCACTTCTAATACATTTGACTGAGAGGGAATACTGCTTCTCAACATACAACACAAAGTTGATAATCTTCTGAGCTGCCTCATCCTTTGAATGCAAGAAGAAAGTCCATACAAATATGGAGTAATCATCCACAATTACCAGACAGTATTTCTTCTTAGCCATACTCATCACTCTCACAGGACCAAAGAGATCCATGTGAAGAAGTTGTAAGCAGGCAGTGGACTTAGGTTCTTCTATGGAGGGAAATGAAACTTTGTGCTGTTTTCCTTTTAAACAAGCAGTGCAGTTACTTCACATTTGTACTCCTTCATAGGCAGTCCCCTTACTAAACCATGGTTTATCAGCTGATTTATGTTTTTGAGATTAACATGACCCAGCCTTCTATGCCATAGAGTAGATTCTTGAGGGGAAGCCTTGGAAAATAGGCAAGGATGGCCTTTGAGATCTATTTTCTTGGAAGATCTAAGGCATACACTCTTCCTGTCCTGTTGGCCTTCAGGAGAGTGTATTCATCCAACACCTTATCAATCAAACTTAGAACTTTGGATGACAGAATCCGACAGTTCTGACTGGTGAAAAGAGCAACATGGCCTTTGTCACACATTTGACTGACACTCAAGAGGTTGTACTTGAGATTTTCCACATGGTTAACATCATCAAACTTTATTTCCCCATTGGAAACAAAGCCTTTGCCGATGATTGTAACCCTTTGCATCATTGCCAAATGACACAAACCCCTTCCTTCCTTGAGAGTAGTCATTAAGAAGTGATCTGTTTCCTGTCATATGCATGGATCCTCCACTGTCTACATACCAGATGCCTCTGTGGCATGTTGAAGAACCCTGCAAAACACAACAAATTAGTTAGATTTTGAGACCCAAACCTTTTTGGTTTTGGGCCTGTTCTCATCAATAGATGGTAAACTAACAGGTTTGTTAGAAACAACAGCCTGAGAGGAAGAAAATGGTGAAGAAGAGGAATCCTTTGGCTTGGACCTCCTTTTCTGTGGTTTCAACATAGGAACATCTAATTGGTTAACTCTTCCAATAGATGTTGAACCATCATAACCAGCTGAGTCTGATTTTGTGATAAAGCTTTCAGCTCTTCAGACACATTGGCATTGGAGTTTGATAAGTTCCTATGTTGCACCTTCTTCTTTTGAGCAATCTCAGCTGTTACCTGTTGAATCCCTTCCTTTTTGGATTTCTTTTTGGACTTAAGGGTTACAGGATTTGATGTTGCTGGTACAAATGTGGCTTTAAACTCAGTTTTCATTTTAACCATTTTCTCTTTAATTTCCTCTTTATGTTTGAGTTTGGATCCTCTTTTGTACCAACAATCATCTGTAAGATGATTGAACAAACCACATATTTCACATGGTTTCTTCTTCATCTTATGTTGATCATCAACTAAAGAGAATGAAAGTACTAAAGACTTGTTCTTCAGCACTTTGGAAGCACTATTTGCTTTCTTGACTTCCTCTTTAGTAGTCTTCAAACCCTTTCTACTAACAGTTTTCTTCTCTTCAGTGCTGACAGAAGTTGGAGTTTGAACTTCAGGTGTTAAATCTTGCTCTCCAGTCCTTTCAGGACTTCCAGAAATAACTCCTGAGTTGATCAACTCTTTGATCATGTGAGTGTCAGTATTTGAACCATCAAGATCAGCTGATAGGTTCAACGAGGGAATAATACTAACTTCAACTTCTGATGGTGCTCTATCAGAAAGTGAATCACATGATGAGGTGGATTGGTTATTGCTTTCTCCATCAGATTTCACTTCTGCTCTTGAAGCAAAATCTGTAGGAGGAGCAGTGTGATTATAACCAATGCCAAACTTCACACTGGAAGCTGATTGCTTACTAAGAAGCATTTCAAAACCTTTGCATGATTGTACCCATCAATCATACTCTACTTGGGTGACTGCAAGGGTTTCTTTGAGGTCTTTGTACTTTTCTAAAAGTACCTCTTCCCTAGCCTTATCATCAGTGATTTGGCATTTAAGTTTATAAATCTCATCATTTTTCTCTTTAAGCATAGACTCAAACTCAGCTTTTCTTTTGGAAATGATCTTTTCTAGCTCTATGTTCTTATTAATTAAAGCTACATTTGCTTCTCTAATAGAGGCAAATGCTGCTATGCATGTTTGTCATTATGATGATCTTTTCTAGCTCTATGTTCTTATTAATTAAAATATCCATCTCTTCTAAGTCATCATCAGCAATCCCCTTGAGATCATCCATGATGAAGCATAGATTGTCATTATTACACCCAGTAAACTGACTCTCAACACTCACAAATGCAGAATCAGAAGTGTTTGAAGAGAAATCAATATGCTCATCATACTGGCATTCAGATCAAGCATATTCTGACTCATGACCAACCAAGGCAGTGTTGCCTGGTACAAAGTCTTCAGTGAGCTTACCAAATGAAGCCAGTTTCCTTTTCTGCTCTATCTCTCTTTCGAATGTAAGCAGTTTCCCATGAAGTTGGGTGAGAGATAGACTATCCAGATTTGCACTGGAGCATAGGACAATTGTATATGTGTCCCATCTCTCAGGAAGTGATCTGAGGAATCTGTGGTTCATTTGGCTTTTGGTATATTCATGTTTAACCATTTTCAACTTAGAGATTAAACATGAAAACCGCTCAAACTGCTGAGTCAGAGTCTCACCCTTTCTATGAGCAAAAGTCTCATACTGTTGGGCGAGGATTTCCCTGTTGTTTGCTAAGACCTCATCAGTGCCACCAATTGTTCTTTCAGTGCATTCCAAAGGTCATGAGCAGTTTCATGATGCATAAGCCCGGAATAGATTTCATTAGGCAGTGCCATGGCCAGAATTCCATGGGCTTTAGCATCAATCTCAAACAACTTCTTGTCCTCATCAGAGTATTGTTCCTTCTTCTTCGGAATCAACTGATTTGTTTCCAGATGTTTCACCATTGGCTTATGTGGTCCATGTACCACGGATGTCCAACAACCTGAACTATTGACAGACAGGTGATGGAGCATTCTTCGTTGCCAAATGTTATACTCATTCCTAACCAGCATCGGAGGCTTGGTTGAGGAACCAGTATTGTGTGGATCATTAGAAGGTGTAGTCATTTTTGAAAATTCAGACAAATTCAAGATAAGCAAAACAAATTTAGCTCAAAACCACTAAGAACCTCAATTAAAATAGCCAAAAGCGACAGAACTTCAATCTCTATAATAGATTCGTGCGAATTTGCTAGTTCGATCAAACTTAGAGCAAATGAGCAGTTTCAATGATCAATTGTTAGATCGATCAATGATTAACCAGCTAGATACCATTTGATAGGATCTCAGCATCTATTTTGATCGATTCGAATGATTTCAGCAGCGGAATAGAGTACCAACTAGCACAATTCGAGCAGGAATACCAAAGATATTGCAATGAACAGAATTAGTTATAGAGAGAGAAAGTTTCTGCAAAAGAATATTTCATTCAATCACACGCTTTCATGGTGGCAAAATGTCACACTTACAATCAGGTCAATCATCCCTTATATAGGAATGTCGTGGTGGAACATTCCTTATATAGGAGATGTGACGTCTGCTGATGTCACTCAATAGTGACATCTAACAGAATTATTTAAACAACTGAAACACAACTACTGAAGATGTCAAAACAGCTGACATGTTTTTACCAACATACTAAGTGTTATCAGTTACTACAACTACTGAAAAGAAACTACTGAAACTACAACGACTGAAGAACAAGCTCTTCAGTCGTTTTACAAAACTACTGAAAGTAAAAACATAAAACTACTGATAACACAACTACTGAAGAAGTACTCTTCAGCTGTTGTGACAAACTACTGAAACTTCAGCACTTGGTCTTCAGACTTAAACTTCAGCCGTTTCATCAGCTGATGACTTCAGTAGATGTCATCAGCTGATGTCTTCAGTCTTTGTCTTCAGACTTTGTACATCAGTTGTTGATCTTCAGCACTTGTGGACTCTTCAGCTGTTGAACTTCAGTACTTTGGTCTTCAGCTTCAGCACTTGTATTCTTCAGCTGTTAACCTTCAGTACTTTGGTCTTCAGCTTCAGCACTTGTATTCTTCAGCTGTTAACCTTCAGTACTTTGGTCTTCAGCTTCAGCACTTGTGTTCTTCAGCTGTTGAAGTCTTCAGTACTTGATCTTCAGCTGTTGAAGTCTTCAGCACTTGTCGAACTGCTGATGAAGCCTTCAGCAGTTGTTGTGATATCATGTGGGACTTAGAGGTTTTCTGATCTTGGCTCATTGGTTCTTTTGGTCCAACAGAGGTGATGGTCCAGGTGGACCCGATCCAGCTCCAATCGACTATGATTTTCAGCTGGATGAGGAGGAGGAGTCGGACGAGGAGCCTCTGGTGCGGATGGTGGGGAGCCGGGTCGTAGCCACTGATAGAATGCTCAGGGCGGTTGGTGGACGCCAAGGGGTGTCCGGGGATGCCACTACTACTGATACAGATCCTTTGTATACCCCGGACTAGCCCAGCAGCCAAGGGGGAGCCTCTGTATCTAAAGGCTCCAAGAAGAAGAGGATGGCTCACCCTTACGGCAAAAAGGGAAAGAGGCCGAGATTTACTTTGAACCCATCCACTACCACTACCACTGCCACTGCCACATCCTCCACTACTGCCACACCTACCACCACATCTACTACTTCCATCACAGCTACCACCACCACTACTACACCACCTACCACATCTACCACACTCCCAACCACCACGACAACAGCCAACCCTTCACCATCCACTCATATTCCACCACCCATATTCACCATATATACCACCACCAGCCACAAAGCAGGTCCATCAACCCACACCACCTTCACCATAGGACCCATACTACCCTCCATCAGGGTAGAGGAACAGCTAGTAGCACTAGATAGGATGGTGCTGAAGCTGTTAGCTGCTGATGAGGAAAAAGCTGCTCAACTAAGTCAGCTTGTGGAGCTAAATGCTACTCAAGCACAACAGATTGCCCAACAAGCACAGTAGATTTCCCAACTCCTGGAGCATAATGACCAATCAGTAAAGAGGATTGAGGAGTTAGAGGCCTCAAAAAAGACAATCATGCTCAAATTGAAGGGATCTAAAGATGAGCCTCTAAAGATTAGAGAGGATGATGATGATGATGATGATGAAGATGATGATGATGGTGATGATGATAAGACTGATGATGAAGAGGACAATGATGATGAAGGGACAAAGGGAAAGAAGGGCGGAGATGATGATGAAGAAGGGATGCAATGAAATCAGCGTATGCTCAGGGTCAAGAAAGGAGAACCAAGAGAACTCAAGATCAAGGAGCATCATCCTCTGCCTCTCCTGCCGAGAAGCTGGCAATTCAAGACAAAAGTAATGATTAAATGCTTATGTGTTTGAAAACTTTTGTACTTGAATCTTGTATTAAAATTCTATAATTAATGTTTATATATCCTTATCAAATGTTTGAATGTCTTGATTAATCACTAATGATTGATATGTTTTAAATGTATAAATCAAGCAGATCAAACATCTCAGCAAGATGAATATGACATTGCTCCCCTACAGCAAATCAAGTCTCAACTCACAATGATTCTTGATTTGCAAGGGATAGTCAGAAGGTCGGTGAGCTATACTCCCGAAGAAAGAGAAATCATACATGACCTTACTGATGAGCAACTTGCAGAGATGTTCAGGCTAAACCCATACGAGATTGTCAAAGATGCGCCTGCTTTTGATGTGACAAGTGACGACGAGCTAAATGATGTAGATGAAATCAAGATAGAAGATGTCACTGCTGACCACTATCCAGAGTACACTGACCAAGAGGGCAATGTGATTCCCAACTTGGGTGACACTCTTGGTAGTGCTACATTTGACAAGCTGGATGAGATAGAGAAAGAGACAGAGAAGAATGAGAGCCAAGCCCAAGCCTCGGACGCTGATGTTGATATCAAGAAGGCTGAATGGGTGGCTTGTTTTGCTGAGATCGAAGCCCAACACACTGCACAAAAGCCAAATGCCTACACCAAACTATACAAGGTCAAGAAACACTTAAAGGTGTCGGGCAAGATAATTGCATTGGTGTATTTTGAAGATCTGAATGTGTATGCGGTTAAGAGAGAGAAAGGAATAGAGTACTTTAGATTCCCACACGATCTGAAGACTTTTCTTGGTTTTGAGCTCAACTAGCTGGCACGTCTAAATTGTTATATACTGATCCAAGGAAAATGTCAGGCTGGTTTAAGGCTGCACTAAGGAAAGAATACCACACCAGGTGGGTAAACTTCAGACCTCAACAACCGGAGAGGTACATCAGAAGGTCTGAAGTGGATCCCATTTCTGGAAAGCCTAAGGTAGTGCTGGAGTGGAGTCCTCCGCGCACAATGTCCAAGATTCCCTTACGGGAAATGCCACAGGACTTCACTCCACACTTCAAGTAGTGGTATTATGACTGGAGAATAGGTGAAGCGGTCATAGTCTTACAAAGAGAGGCAAAATGGAAACTATCCGGGTGTTCGACCCTATGTGGCTAACCAACTTATCTGCAGATGATGTCTATACCTTATACAAGTGGCCACTATTCTATGACTCACAAGATATAGTACAAGTCCTCCAGTTCTAGAACGTTATATGACTCTATTTTGCATTCGAGATACGTGCTGGAGTTACTAGAGAGGAAAAGTACAAGAAATTTAGGGAGCTAATGAAGAATGTTAGACAATAATGTAAACTAGGTCCAAGGGGGAGTTTGTTGATACATATGTACCTAGTTTAGGAGCTTAATGTAAAATGTCTATCATGTCTTACATATATGTAATGAATGTGAATGAATGAAGTACAATATGTGGTTGATGCTTATAATGTTTAATATTTCATTGTTTATTGTGTGATAATGTATAGTGAACTAACTATATTGGTTTGTGGTTGTTGTACATAATTTTTAGTTAGTTATGATTAAGAAACGTGTTCAAACTTGATCATATGAAGTCCTCATGCGAATGGACCATGCTAATGGACCATACACATGAAGACTTCATGCTAATGGACCAGTCGCACTACTGAACCAGGAGAATGGATCAGTCACACGATTGAGACATAAGATTGACTCAATCGCACGACTGAACCTTCATTCGTGTGGATGGATCAATCGCACGATTCAGTCGCATGACTAAACCATGCTAATGGTTCAGTCGTACGATTGGAAGACCCTAACCTATAAATAACACCTAATTCATGGAAAAATGTAACAATTCGAATACCTACGCAAATAATTGTACCCTAGCCATCTAGAGACTCAAAACCTGTTCCAAGTTCATAGATCATAGTTGATCTTGTTCTAATCGTTCTTAATGTTTCTTTAATCGTTATATTGATCTAAACTACGTTCTCACTGATTGGATCGCCAATCAAATAGGATTCCGCACTATTTGATCTGGTATACGCGCAGAATCAGTTAGTACTCCATCCGTACACGGTCCCTAACAAGTGGTATCAGAGCTTTGGCTCTTGATTTTACATGTAATTCGATCGGTTTCGGTGTAAAAATCACATTTTTCATTCAAAAACACCATCTTTTTGAGTAAAATAATGTTTTCGACGTCTCCAGATCTAAAAGTTCACATTTTTGGCTTACATCAGATTAGGGTTCGTGAAAAATCGTATTTTTGTGTCAAAGTGCCAAAAACCTTCGAATTTTCAAAACCAGCAACCTCCAGTCGCACGATTGGCTCAATCACACGACTGAACTCAATCATACATCCATTCGCACGATTGAACTCAGTCGCCCATCCATTGGTACGACTGAACAATCCCATTCGCATTGTTCATCTGCATTTGTCCAATCGCACGGCTGTTCATCCGCATTTGTCCAATCGCACGATTGACTCATCCATATTTGTTCAATTGCACGATTGACCCATTCATACCTCTCCATTCGCATGAGTGAATAAGTCTCGGATTGAAGTTCAAAGTTTATAGAGTGGAAGATTAGTACTCAGCGTTTACTGCCGGTAGGGACTCACGGATCCATAACCTTTTACTTCTGGAAAATGAAATTGGGAATCACAACATGATTGTTGACTATTTCCAGCTCATCTTGTTCTGACATTCTTAGCTTAGTTGCTTCCTTGATATCAGCTCCTTTCAACATCCTAACCTCATATCTTCTTCTTTTATATGCTTTTTCATGTAGCTTGTCAATGACTTGTATGATATGTAAATACAGGCAGAGGTCATTTTGAGCTTGATCATCTTTGAGTTTCCAGAAGAACTTGTCATTTAGGCATGAAATGTAGCTTGGATGTAGGCTTTATCTCAATTGGATCAAACAGACTTATGCTTTTAGCTTTCTTCTTTCCTTTATTTCTCATAAGCAACAATTCTTTTGTCTTCTCCACATATCCCTACTCAGTTATGGGAAGTGTGTATTGATTCCCTTCAATGACTTTGATGGCTGCTGTTTTTTCTGTTAGAGTATCCAACCCTCCTTATGAATTCATCATCAACAAGAGTAGAGGAGTTGGCATTTGATCTTCTTTTCCTTTGGAGTCTTTTCTTGTGTTCTTCATCTTCCCTTCTTGCTTCCTTGAAAATATCATCCTTGAACTTAGTTTTTAGCTTTCCTACCAACACAGAGAAATCTCTTCCTCTTGGGCTTATTGGGTAGTTGGAGATGATCAGGCTTTGAAGGTCTTTATGTTAGCCTCAGTCAACTCCAAGATTGATTCAAGTAGGTGGTAGTATTCAACTCTACTAGATACTCTTTTGATAAGAGTACAATCCCACTCTGAGTCATATTTCTAGGTCACAATCTTGTGTTCTTCAGTAGTAGAGGGGGTTGTGATATGATCAAACAACTGGATTAGAGAAGATTTTTCATCAATGATCTTTCTCACAGTTGTGCTTAGAGGCCATACTTTTCCAGAGATAACTGCCCTAGGCTCTCTTATTAGCTTATCCTTCCCTTTGTGTTGATCTTTAGATACAACAGTTATAGGATCACCAGGGAGTTTGCTTTGTTGCCCAACAGCAGAATTTGGAGCTTCTATCCTGAATCTCACTCCAGTATCAAGCTCAACAGCTATGACATGATTCATCATCCTTCTCAGCTCATATTCTTCCCTTCATTTCATACCCTTGTAGTTATGACCCTGTAACTAGCAGATGATGTTGTATTTGGAGAGCTTTGCTGTATCACAGTGACCTAACTCCTTCTTGATTTTCTGAACTGATTGAAAGGTTGTGAGTGTTTCATAGTTGTAGTTTGGAATCATGAATCTAGCTAGCTCGAATTCCTTTAGAATGTTCTTCATCTCATTCATATTTAGCCTTTCCACCAAGTCATATGGGAACCCATGATTGATTAGGGTCATAAACATTAAAGATTTTGGCCTTTCTTCAAGTATGTCTTCAGTGGTTAGTAGGTCATCAGTCTTTTCTTCTTTTTGATGTTCGTAAGGTTCATCCTTTGTGAGCTTATTCCATTCAGCATCACTGAAGGAGTTACTGGCTTTGATGTTGAAACATCCACTGAAGGAGTGTGCTATGAAGATGTATGCCTTGACCTTTTAGGTGAATCTTCAACATTGATTACCTTTTTCTTTGTAGAAGCCAAGTACTTCTTCTTCCTAGAGTATAGAATAAGTTTCTTAGAAGTCTTAGCAGGTTCTTTTGGTTGTTGTGTTGTAGGGGCAACCTTTGATTCCGGGGCACTTATTTTCATCTTTAGCCCATCAATCTCTTCATCTTTTCCTTTTAGCAAAACAGACTGAGTAGTGAGAGTGTTGTTTGCATGGTCAATATCCAATGCTAGCTTCTCCTTTTCAGTTTTCTCATGCCTCACTGATTCTTGGAGTTCATCAACTAGATCATGTAATGCATCTATTACTTCATTGTTGGTTTGAGCATCTTCTCTCAACCTTTTGCTCATCCTTTTTCTTCAACATACCCTTCAACTCTTGTATTGTTTCCTTTCTTTTGTTAGACTTTATGATTAGTTTGTTGTATTCAGCCACCAATAGCTTTTGCTTAAGGGGATGTCCTTATCAGTGAGATCATCTTCATGATAGGCCATTACATCCTCATAGTTTCCTCCTTCTTGATGTTTAGCATCAATCTCATCATTATGAACTTTAGTATGAGCCACACATACTGAGCTTGAGCATGCCTCTTCAACTTGAATGGGTTTATCTTGATGAGGTTGTTGTTCAAGATTTATGCTAGGCACTAAAGGTTCAGTTTGATTGGAGGTAACTGGATTTTGAGAGTTGGAGTGTGAGAGTGGGATGGTGCTAGCTTGAGAAATCAACTTAGTCTCACCAGTGTGAACTGAGTTTAGTGATTAAGCACCATAGACAAGCTTTGTATGCACACTTTCAGGTGAATGAGGTTTGGGAGATTCGTGTTGTTGATGACTGGGTGATTAAGGGAGAAGTGGAGAGATTGGCTAAGTGTTTTGATTGGCGGTTTGAGATTGTTGAGACTGATATGGTTAGATGGGTGAAAAGGGAAAGGTGTTTTGACTAGCTAGTGAGAGATGTTTTGAAATTGATAATGTTAGTGAATGGATGATTGATGGGGTGAATGAGGTTTGCACAATGTTAGTAGGTGAACTCCCCTGCTGGTCTTCCCATACCAGTTCTTGGGGAATGTTCGCACTGGCATCTACCACATGAGCAAACATGGGCATGTCTCCTCCTTCATACCTCCCACTGATCTTGTTCAAAACTAATCTACCCAAATGTGCTTGCACAAACACATCTCCATCTCTGGCTATTCTAGGTATTTCACCACTGATGACCAGTTGCAGAAATCTTGGGAACATGAACATTTTATCAGGCTTTTGCACTTCGATGTGGTCACATAAATAATTGAAGATGTACTTGGAGTAGTTATATGTTCTTCCCTCAAAGATACCAATGATCCCAGAAGAAATGTGCCTTGAAAATATGTCAAGACCAGATTTCCTGTTAGAGATGCACTTTAGGTAAGTGTGACATAGAAATCTGTATGGCTTACATAGTCTTCCTTTCTTGATCTCCCCCTTCTCAAAGTCACCATGATATCCCATTAGATAGAATACTTTTTCTATGTATTCATTTTCGAACACACCAGGGTGACCAGCTTCTAGATCTCCCAACTCTAGAACCCTCCTTCTGGTCTGCTCATTCATCCTCAGTCTTTGATTCTTTACTTCCACCACGATAACTTATCCATCTTCTTCTATTCATGCGGAGTTCCAGAAGTCAATAATGTGTGATTTATGTATCATCGGCTCTGCTGATAAGGCATAAAACAACCTAGATCTTCTCAGATAGTGGATAATGTCTTGACATCCTTCTGAAAAGGATCGTCAGGGTTTAAAAAAGCACACACATTATGCTCTCTTGCAAATCGATTAGCCATTTGTACATAAGAATAAACAAGATTATGTCAGAATCAACATTATAGACATGAGAATGCGAACAGTTGTAAGGATAACCAAGAATCAAGCAGTTCATTATTGATCATTACGATATGTTTTACCTTTAACACAATGATCTGAGATTAGGATTATGCGTTTGTTTGATGTTTTATCTCAATGATTTTGAATGTTTGTGAAAGAGGGAAAAAAGTTTGTTGAGTGCGTTATTCTAGGTCTGAAAAAGTGTTCTGACAAAGTGAATAATGAATATTTAAGTCAAAGACATCATTTATACTCTCTCAGACACATTAATTTTATTTACTTAATGATGTGGGACCCTCTATCCAATTTAACTTATCTGCAGCTTTTAGTTCTTCCGGAGATCATCTACCGATTCTGTATAATATATGCGAATGACTTAAAAACTTCTGCTGATGAAGTATAACTTAATTTTTCATAGGTTACCATTCTATGAAATTAGATTATACTTTTGAGTACTGGCTCATCAGTAGTTTACCAATCTACGGATAGACAAATTTTATTAAGTTTTCACACTGTAGCTTCTGCTGATGCTTGAAATGCATTGTTTGAAACTTACTTTATTGTATGGTCCTAGTCAATTGCTTAGAACCATTTATTGCTATTGGACATTGTTGACTTTTTATTCATGACAATTGTGCACAAGAAGTTTTAAATTAAAAAAAACTTCATGTATCCAAAAGCCAAGGTAGTGCTGAGGTTCCAATTCCTTCATATTGATAATGAATTTATCATAAATTTCTAAGAAAAATATCATAAAAGACACATGTCTGTCAAAACAGAAAGAAATTAAACAAAACAAAATTGAAATGAAGCCTATGTACAAGCATATATACACATAGAATGGGATCATACTAAAATACTAAGCATCTTCCTGATGAATTATTTTATTGAAATGATACCTAATCTTAGTTCTGATTGCAAATATGTTTGTCCACTAAAATCCATACAAGAGTATTGTATCAACTAGGCATGCTGTTTATCATGTTTTCATATGTATTAGTGAGTAACTATTATGGGCTTCACATTCAAATCACTTAGAGTTTGTCCTCCCTTTATGAGTCAAATCATCATTTTTTCACACTTAGAAACTATGTACTTTAAGTTATAAGTTCTATCTTGAGATGCATTTGACATCTCATTAATGCATTGACGAAAAAGCTCTAGAATTAATATATAGTTGATCATAGAGGATTCTTTTGAGAGCTTAGATATGATCATCATCAGGTCACCATGTCTTTACTTACATAAATCAGTGGTGCCTTTAACCCAGGTCTTTGTTTACACAAAACAGAGGTATGATGAGGATCGTGATCTGTTCACCAGTTGGTTACAAATGTATATCACGGTGATCATACATCCAGGTCTTTGTTTACACAAAATAGAGGGAATATGATTTGCAAAGATAGATATTATAAAGTGTTGGTACATAGTGTGCTTAGATGAGTGATTTGGTCACATCAGAATAAGACTCACTTTTTGTATCCTCAAAATGAAGTTTCCCACGAACAATCACTTTGCATTATGTTTGGCATGCTCTAAGTGTAGTTTCTACTCAAGATGAACCTACTCAGATATCAAGTAACTTGATCAGATTTTAAAAGAATTTAGGTAGAAGCAAAGGCATAGTGTACTACCATTTGCCAAACATATGTCATACCAAACCTTTTTTTATATGAAAATTACTATTTACAAGGACAGACACATGCTTTTCTTTGTTTGTTCATAATGATTAGTTTAAGTTAATCATGCCCAGACACTCAATTAGAAAATTGAATCTAACTGAATCAAAGGCTTTAGTGAATAAATCAGCAAGTTGATTTGTTGCATCCACTTTGACCAACTTGATCAAACCTTTTTCTAAACAATCTTTCAGAAAATGGTATCTTTTTCAATATGCTTTGTTTTACTATGTTGCACAGGATTAGCAGTTATAAACATAGCAACTAAATTGTCAATGTAAATTGGAGTTTGAAGGAAATTATGTCAAGAAATTGGTTTTGCAACCAAAGGACTTGAGAGCAGCCAGCTGAAGCAGTTATGTACTTAGCCTCAGCTGTGGATACAGATATATTTTTTTTGCTTCTTGCATTGCCATGAAACTAGTCTTGGTCCTATGAATTGACACCCACCAATTGTGGATTTTCTATTGTTGTTGCATCCTCCAAAATCATTGTTTGAATTGAGTAGAGAGTGAAATCACCATCCTTGGATACCAAAGTCCAAGTCCTAGTTTTCCTTTGAGATATCTAAAAATTCTCTTCACAGCATTCAGATAAGACTCTTTTGGATCTGATTGGTACCAGCACAAACACACACAATAAACATAATGTCTGGTCTACTGACAGTTAAATATATAAGTGATCCTATCATTGATCTATATAATCTTTGATCAATAGTTTTTCTTGTAGGATTAGGTACAATCTTTTCAATTGTTGAGGCTAGTGTTCTGTATGAACGTGTATCAGAAAGGTTGTACTTCTTCAATATTTGATATATGTATTTCTCTTGATTAATGAAAATGCCATCCTTCTTCTGATGAACATGTAAACCAAGAAAGAAAGTTAATTCTCCTATTGAACTCATCAGAAACTCAAATTTCATCAATTCTTCAAAGCTTACACACAATCTCTTGTTAATTGAACCAAATATAATGTCATCAACATAAATTTGAACAACTAAGAGATCTTGATGTTCTTGTTTGAGAAAGAGAGTCTGATCAATGGTTCCCCTTTTGTATCCATGCTTGAGCAAGAAAGATGATAGTGTTTCATACCACTTTATTGGTGCTTGGTGCAGACCATACAAAGCTTTATCAAGTTTGTATACCCTGTGTGGGTAGTGAGGATCTTTAAATCCGGGGGGCTGTGATACATAGACTTCTTCATCAATTTTCCCATATAGGAAAGCACACTTGACATCCATTTGATACACAATGAACTTCTTATATGATGCATATGCTAGGAACACTCTTATGGCTTCAATTCTTGCAACTGGTGCAAAAACTTCATCATAGTCTATTCCTTCTTCTTATGTGTATCCTTGTGCAATCAACCTTGATTTGTTTCTCAAAATTATACCTCTGTCATCTAGTTTATTTTGAATACCCATCTGGGTCCAATTGGATGTTGGCTTGCAGGTAAATCAACTAGATTCTAGACTTTTTGCTTTCTGAATTGTTAAAGCTCTTCTTGCATAGCTTCAATCCAGCTATTGTCCTTTAGAGCAGTAGTGATGTTTGGAGGAACCACTTGTGAAAGAAAACAAGTGAAAAGACAGATGTTGGCAGTTCCACTTTGGCTTCTTGTAGTTCTTTTGGCAGGATCTCCAATAATGTTGTTGACTGGATGAGTCTTATGAATTCTTGTTATTGGAATTGATTCAACTGGAATAGATGATTCCAAGATAGTCATATTCATTGGTGCAGACCGATCCAATCTAGATGATGAATTTAAGAAGTAGTCAAAGTGTTCTTCTTATTCATCATTGGATATTGAGTGGTTTTCCTGAGTTTGAACACCAGGAGTATAATTAATGTCTTCCGTAGGAACTTCTATGGAAGCATTTTGTTCTTCCGTAGTAGTTATAGGAAATTCTCCAGAAGCATTTTGTTCTTCTGTAGGAGTTACAGGAACTTCTCCGGATGGGATATGAGGACTTGATGAATTATTTCCAATATTTGTTTTATCTTCTTGAGAGCATGGAATAGTTGCCGAGACATTATTCATATCTCTGGATACACAATGTATATCTGCGAATGCATAGTCAGCAGTTGTTGATGAAGTATTAATCCTTGGAGGATTAGTAGATAATGACACTTCATTCAAACTTGGGGGAACAAATGGATAGCATGTATCATCAGATCCTGCATTATTCTAATAACCAGAGTTAAATGAATCTATTAGAGCATCTATGTCAAACAACCATGATGATCCTTTAACTGATTTAGTAAATATGGATTCATCCAACGTTACATTAGGAGTTTCTTCCATAATGTTATGTTGTGGAATGTAGATCCTATAAGATTTATGTTTAAAATAGATACATGACACCCAAAGCTCTAAGATATCCTATATAAGGTTTTCTTTTAAATAAAAGCTCACAAGGTGTTTTGTTATGTTCTTTGACAATCAATGTCCTATTTTGAACATTTCATGTTGTATTCACTTGCTCAGCCCAAAAGGTGATAGACAATTATGAATTAGCTAGTATTGTTTTGGCTGCTTCAATAAGTGTTCTGTTTCTTCTTTCAGCAAACTCCATTCTGTTGTGGAGTTCTTGGTGCACTGAATTTCCTTGCAATACCTTTATTCCTGCAAAAGGAATCCAAGCCAAAATTAACAAATTTAGTCCCTTGTCACTCCTAAAAATTTATACTTTTAAATCAAGTTGATTCTCAATCTTGATGATAAAGTCCACTAATGTTTCTGATGTTTTACTTCTTTGTTTTAAGAAGAAGACCCATGTGAATCTAGTGAAATCATCAACTATCACCAAACATATTGCCTCTTTCCAATGCTCATTACATTAGTTGGACCAAATAGATCCATGTAAAGCAATTTGAGTGGTGTAGTGTTTGTATTGATAATTTTGGATTTATGAGACACTCTATGTTGTTTTCCTTTATAACAAGAAGATGTATGGTTTGAACAATAAAACTCTTTCTTTGGCAATCCAATGACTAAGTTATTTTCCCCAATTTGTTCATGTTCTTCATGTTAGAATGGACAAGCCTTCTATGCCACAATTGAGATTCATCTTATGATGACTTAGATAGGAGGCATGTTTCATGTTTTGTGAGTAAAGTGTTGTTCATATCCAAAACATATGTGTTTTCTTTTCTTGATACTTAAGAAGGACCCAATCTTCTGAAGCAGAGAAACCTGGCTTAAGAATGCAACATTTATTGTTATCAAATAATGTGGTATAATTTTGATCACAAATGTGAGACACACTTAGTAAATTGTATTGTAAATTTTCACAATAGTTTACTTTCTCAAATTTGAGCACACCATTAGTTACCATTCCTTCACCAACTATTTTACCTCCCTTCTTATCCCTACCGAATGCCACATATGAAGCATTTTTATGTTTGAAGTCATGGAGAAGTGAACAATTTCCTATCATATGCCTGGAACAAACACTGTCAACATACCACTTGTTGTCAGTTCTCCAAGATTGTTCTTACACATAGAAAGAAATTAGTTAGAATTAACAACCCAGGACTTAATGATCTTGGGTTCTCTAGAAGTGTCTAAAATTGTTACTCCTTCATGAATAAGTCTTAAAGTTTCAGTTTCAGTTTTGCTTGATTCATTCAGAGTAGTTGTAGGTGAGGATGATTCTGTTGAAGATGATGTTGATGAACTAGGTCCTGGTTTCTTAATCTCTTCTTCATTCACCTTATTTTGGTTGGTTTGATGCTTTGGTTTTGATAATGAATCTTGATTGTTGAAAGTTTCACTATCTTTTGATTTTGAATGAGGTACATGAGTTCCCTTTTCAAAATTATCAAAGAAAGCATCATCAACATTTGTTTCCTTTTCAGTCAAATCCACCCTTTTGTGAATTTTTTTTAATTGTTGGAATGCAGTTCTTTTCTTCAAAGGTTGAACATGAGTGGATGTTTTCTCCTTTGGTTTTGGCTTTTGTTTTTGTTGTGGCTTCTTAATTTTTGAATTTTTTTCACAATCAGTGGATTGAGTGTCTGATTCAGCTTTATTTGATTGTTTCTTCTTTGTGCTCTTTGTCTTGCTCTTTTTGTTGAAAAAACATTCCTGAGTTGAATGGTTATTTTTGTTACAGATAACACAATGTTTGTTGAAGTAACAGTCAAATGTCATGTGATTGTTCATATTGCAAATAGAACAATAGCTACTGAAGTAACAATTTTTAGTATTATGGTTTTTCATGTCACACCATTTGCAATACAACTCCTCTGTTTCTTTGTCAGAATGAGTTACTTTCTTCTTATTTGTCAACTTCTGAGACTTTGCATCCTTTTTCAATTTTGAAGTGGATTTATCCTCTTTCAGCTTTTGAAGTTTGATTTGTTTGTTCCTGACTTTGCTTTCCGTAGATCATCTACTGAATTAGTATGAACTTCTACTAAAAAAGGTTTCTTCTTCCGTTGAAGATCAACTGATAGCTTCTTCTTTTCTTTTTCCACGGATGATGTGTGTACTTCCTCAGTAGAGGCACACTTTTCATTTGTAGGTTTTTGTTGCTGATCTAGTTCTTGAAGACCTTCATTTAGCTGAGCTATTCTCTTGCAAATAGTCTTTAGCATGTTTCTTTGTTTTGGAGGATACGGTAACTTTGTTTCTTCAAGAACTCTCGAAATGTTTGTTTCAATAACAATATTCTTACCCTTGTTCAGTAGATCATTATCATGTTGATCAGAATCATCCAAGTCATCACACTCATTAAAGTCAAATTCTCAATCCTTTTGATTATCTTTTCTGATTCAGAAGTCTTAGTTTCATTCACCTCAATTTTATTATGAATATCTTGTTGATTAGAATTTGTTTTAAACTTGGTGCTTTGCACAAAATGATGTGACAAGTTATTTTTCATTGATTTAGGTAAAGGTGTGTAATTATTGTTTATAGGAGGTGCCACAACATTATATCCCAACCCAGACCTGTTCTTTGATTCAATATGAGAATTTATAGTTTCTCATACTGCTGAGATGAAAGTTGAAACTTCTGAAGTTTCACTTCGGTTGATGCATGATCAGCCATGGATTTAGTTAAGGAAGTGGTCAGATGCTCAACTTGTGCTTTTAAACTGTAATTTTCTAAAATAATTTTATCTACATATTTTTGTAAACAGTTAAATTTTATTTGATATAATTTATGTTCTCTTACATGAGATTCATTCAAAATCATTGTTTCTTTAACTTTATCAGCTAGTTGTTGAGCATGGAATCTATGTCTTTCAATTTCCTCAACACATATTGATGAACATAACCTTTCTCTTACCTCACTAGCCATGGGTCGAACTTTGTTTTCCATATGAGCCATTAAAGCTTGATTTTCTTCCAAGACTTCCTTCTTATACATACTCCAATCACAAGTTCCATCTTAAAGTATGATCAGCCCAGTTTCTTTAGAGTTACTTGTTCCTGCTGATGTATTAGTGGCTGGTGGGGATGAGTTGGTAAGTTGTGGTTGCCTGAAAGATTTTTGTGATGATGATGTTTGGTGAGACTGATGTTGCTGATGTTATGTCAACTCAGGATTTGATTGTTAATTGCATTCTCTAGAAAAGTGTCCATAGAGATTGCACTTGAAGTATCTTACTTTTGACTTATCAACACCAATCTTTGATGATTTACTTACAGCAGCCAAATTCTTATTTCTCCTGAGATATTGTTTGGCTCTATAAGCAATCATTTTCATTTGCCATTGTAGATCCATCTCCTCCACTACATCTTCCAAGTTTTGCTGGCAAATATTGGTAGGGGTTAATGAGCTTCCAAGGTAAGCTTGAAAATGCTAAAAGCTTCAAAAGCTACTTTTTGTTCTTCAGAGTCCAGAATGACAGTGACAGACTCTGTTTGATTGTTATTTGATGAAGACTTTGCTGATGATGTATCTCTTTGATCATCATTTCTTCCTTTATCTTTTCTTGACTTACTTTGACAAGATTCTTTGAAGGCTTTGATGCATAGAAACTTACTTCCTCTTCATCTTCACTCAAAGTACAAGAGTTATCACTATCATTGTTGGAAATGAAGGCACTTCTAGCACTTTTTGTTTCTTTAAAGTGATAGGCTGACACATGAGTTCTCACACTCTTGTTTCTTGATTTTCATCCATTTCAAGAGCCTCAACTTTAGCTACCATTGTATCTAAACCAGTTGCTTTGAGATCAATGGTGTTCTTGAACATGGACATAGTTTGCTTCCATCTTTCTAGCAAAGTAGGGAGCATCTTCTTGTTTAATTACTCATTTGTGTATTTTAACTCCAAGATATTCATCTTTGTAACAAGTTCCATAAATCTAGGGAGTTGTTAAGGAATTGATTCACCCTTAATATGATGAAAGGTTTCATATTGTGAATGAAGGGTGTCCTTCCTAATGCTTCTGTATTCATCACTCCCTTCACATAGTGTATAAAGAATCTTCCACAAGGAATTTGATGTTTTGTAATTCTCACACCTGATTAATATTTCTTCAGGTAGAGCCATACTAAGAAAGTTGTATTCTTTAATATCAACTTTAACATTCTTAACATCATTAGGTGACAGATCCTTTGTACTTATGCGTTGATTGTTGTCATTATAATCTGACCCAAGAGTGGGTGGAATATAAGGACCTTCAGTTATTGAAACCCATAAGTCAGAATCTGTATAATTAACATGATTCCTGAACTTGAATATCAAGGATTTACAGCATGCTTTTGTTTCCAACTTTGGAGGTTGGTATGATGATCCACCAAAGTTACTCATGTCTAGTTAAGATCTAAGATTTTAGCTGTTACAGAGTATCTTTTACGTAATGAACTAATTAGTGACTAAACTTAATTTATAATAATTAAGCAGTTGTGGTCACAAATCAGTCAATCCTTTCATGATAGTTAAATATCAAATCAAGGATTTTGTTAATGTATTTGTTCAATTAAATATGAACAATATATGATGTCAATCAATAACCAAGATCTACTATTCAATTTATTTGAATATTGACCCAAGTTAATCAAGCAATGTAACAGTACTTGCTGAAAGACAATTCACTATTTTAATTAAATCACACAAAAACGATTTGCTTAGAAACAATAGATCTAATCAGCAAAGATTGACAAATCTAGTGAAACAAGCAAACAATTAAACAATATTAACACTGATAGATCAACTGTAGATGTTTGTTCTTCCGCAGGAATCTTGTTCTTCCGAAGGTACTTTGTACTTTTGAAGCTATCTTGTTCTTCCGAATGTACTTTGTACTTCTGAAGCTATCTTGCTCATCCGCAGGAGTCTTCACTTGAACTATGATTCACTTGAACTCCAGTTGATTATTCATCTACATATGATCTTCGGATGGTTGTTACTTGTAAGAAACATATCTACGGAAGAACAAAATGTTCATCCGTAGATGTTTCTTACACTTAGTAAATTTTAGTAATTAACCAAGTATTATTTTTGTACCTGCAATCATACACAGATCAATACACATATGGGTTAACCTATATATATAATGCATAAATCATAATAATGAATTACAGTTGTTCACTACAAATATTGATTAAAGTTCTAAGCCTATACACTTCCTCTGCCTGAAATGTATCCTCCGGTCTCACCTCCAAACTAAACAGGACCTCCATCAAAATGTTGAAATTGTTAAAGTAGAGATCTGTTCCCAGTCATATGCCTGGAGCATTCACTATCCACTATCTAGACATATTGTTCTAGTCCTGTGAATGTCCCTGTACATAAGGTGAAAAAGTTAGTTCATTAGAAACCCAAGCCTGGCTGGTCTTGGGTTCTTCCTTTGATGATGACATAATTGAACCAAAATGAATGGTATAGGATTCAATTGATATATTTGAAGAGGAATGTATGGCTGTATCATCTTGTTTGATCTTCCATTCCATACCATGGTTGATCAGTTTTGATGAGCTTGTAGAAGCTTGAGCAGCATGACTTTCTTCTGACACTTCTTTGTTTTCGGAAGAAGCACTCACTACCTTCTCTTCCGAAGTAGCCTTCTTCTCGGAAGGTTTTGAGGAAACTCTTTTGATCTTTTGAGCTTTCCTTGGCTTGATTTCCGAACACATGTTCCATTCGAAAGAATGAGTTTCTTCTGAAAGGAACTTAGCTTTGGAAACCAGCTTTCCTTTTCTCAACACTTGAGCCATGTGATAAGGTCCAAATGTGAATCCTTCCTATGGTTGCTTCCCCTTTAACAATATTTGCTGGATTGTAATAACAATCTTTAGTCAAGTGGTTTTGCAGACCACACATTATGCATGCAATGTTAATCTTTGGGGATTTTGAGGGCTGAGGATTCTTAATCTTCTTGTCTTCCTTTACAATCTTCCGTTTTGACTTCTGATCCTTTGACAGGACAAGAGTGTTGGTACGACACTCCTTTCCAGAATCAGGAGTGCCTACCACCTAGAATCCAGCTAAAATGAAGACACCAATTTTTCTTTGGGTCATTCTTTAGCTTAGATTTAGCTACTTTCTTGGCAGTTCTTCTGGCTGCCTTTGCCCGGTTTCTTCTAGCTTTGGTGGATAGGGGTTGATCATCACAAGTAGAAATGGTTTGATTTACCTGTTCCTTCCCTGTGGTGGTCTCCATGGTTGCATCATTCTTCAACTCATGTGAAGATGGGCCAGCAGATGGGACCTCTTGCTCTTCAGTACCACACCTTGGTTATTTAATAGATTCATAAGAGTGTGGTGGAGCAATTTCATTGGTCCCCAACCCACCTTTGTTTTGTTAACAAATTTTTTAGTGGGAGGATGATGCAAGAATGGTTGGAAGTTTTGCTCAAAGATAGCATGCTTCCTTACTTGAGCCTCAGGTATTACTAGCTTGGCTAAAACCTCAGTTAACTTGGATATTAAATCCTTGATTTGAGTCATGTAGTTATATTCTTATGTTTTAAAGAAGATACTATTTTCTCTAACTCCTCAATTTTGTTTTGATATTAAGACTCAGCCTTTTTAAAATCAGCTTTTAAGATATTTGAGGACTCAATATAGGATTTAATTTCCATGTTATAGTCCTGGTACATTTTAACCTTAGCAATGCAGGCTGGAGTACAGAGATGATCATATACCTTAGAGTTGTTTGTTCTAGTCATGAGTGCTTGAGTAGGGGTGACATCTTGTACCACAAAGCTCCAATCAACTTCTTGTGCCACAGCAGTAGTTTAGTTGATTTTCCAGCATCTTTTGGTGTTGAAGGATGTGTGGAGGCATGAGTAGATCCTGGGTTTGATTTAGGAGCTTTGCATTCCCTTGAAAAATGGCCCAACTGGTTATAGTTGTAACATTTGGCCTTTGCTTTATTAAACCCAAACTTGCTGCTAGTTGGATTCTAAGGGAACTACCTTTCTGTTATTTTAAAGAACTTCGTTGCCCTATAGGTTAACAGAGCCATTTGTTGGACTATGTCCATGTATTCCATATCATCTTGACTGAAACACTCCAGATTTTCAAACATAACTAAAAATCATTAGTGTCCACTCCCTGAGACAAAATCATAGTTGTCCTGAAAGGGACTGGGCTGAGCCTATTGAGACCTTGGAGTCTCAGAAATGTGATGTAAGGTCCAGAAGAGCTTGATGGCTGCTGGGGATATGACTGGTACTGCAGAGGTTGAGGGGGTCTTGAACCTTCAACAACCATTAGAGTGTTGCTAGCAGAAAGGCTTGAAGGTCTGCTTCCTTGATGGCCACTCTTGTTTTCCATCTCTACATGGTATCCATCTAGAATGTCGTATAGCTTAGTCATAGTGAGAGTGTTTAGGTTCTCTGTCCTCTTGATGGAAACACAGTAGAACATCCACTCATTTGGGAGTGCACTCATGAATTTCCTTGTGAGGTCTCTCAATTTAGGAGTTATTCCCACAGATTGAAGGGAAGAGATAAGATCCATATACCTAAAGATTGCTGGTGTAAGGTCTCTCCAAAAATATGAGTAAAGTTCTCAAATTGTTGCTTTAGTGAATCTTTCTTTGAATGGTTGGAGTTGGAGTACATGGGGGTTAAAGCATCAAACAGTTCTTTGGCTATCTGGCAATTCTCAAACCCCACCATAATGCCATGCAGTATCAAAGGTCTTGCAGCGGAGTGTTAGAGACACCATACCTATGTCCACTGTTCCAGAGTAGTTACTTCCAAAGTTTAACTAGCTTCGAAAGAACTTGTTCTTCCGAAACCACTTATACTTCGAAAGTGGCTACTTTTTCCGAGGCTTCCTTTGGACTTCATGCTTCGGAAGTTGTAGTCTTCATTTCTTCTAAGTGTTGAACTCTCAAAAGAGTGGAGACTTGGTCTTTGGAAGTAGAAGCTTATCTTCGGATGTTCCTTTAAGCTTTGCTTCGGAAGTTCAACATATACATTCGGAAGTGTTGAACTTGTCTTCATAAGTACTTCATTAGTTGTACTCAAAGTACTCTAAGTGTTTGGTTTTGGTTGCAGCAGCCTTCTTTTTGATCCAACAGAAACTAATGTATGAGGGTTCTACTGAAGCCAAGGAGAGAAGAAGGATCTGCTGAAGCAGTAGTTTGAAAACTTCACCTTTAAAATAGTTGAAACCATGAATCGATAATACTTCAGGTATGTTGAGATTGTGGATATTGTAATAGATGTTGGAGTAACTCTTGAGAACAAAGACATTATGAGGAACTTTATGTCCTTTCTTCCTAGACAGGGACACATTACTATGTTGTTATCAAGAGTATTGAGAACATTAAGACTCTTACTCTGATTAAGTTGTATGGTATTCTCAATGGATACCAGATGGAGATAAACATGCAAAACTCATCTGGTAACACTAGCAATCAAATGGGTTTAGCCATTCATGTGACTGAAAGGGATAGTATAGAACCTCAACATCATCTCATATGCTACCCTGACAACTCATAAAAGGGTCCATTCATCAGCTTCCCAGACACTCCAAGGGAAAGCTACACTTAAGGAAGTCCCTTCTAAGAGACAAGTTCTTCTCAAGCTTTTGTCTTTGCTGATGAATCCACAAATAACTTTCTCTTCACCCTTGAAGACTTGGATTGTATCCATCTAGATAATCTAGAGTATATGGAGATAGTTCAGCAGGTGGCTCTTCTCACTCATAGAGCCAAGAAGTTTTACAAGAGCACAGGGAGGAAGTTTCCTAGCAATGCAGCCAGTGGAAAGTTTGGTCTAGATAAAAGCAAGATAAAGTGTTATAACTGTAACCAGATGGGACACTTTGCTAGAGAGTACAAGGCACCAAGAACAAATGGTGGCCAGACTCAAGCCAGACCAAATTACACTGTGAGAGCTCCCTAGAATGAGAAGTCAAAGCAGCAAGCTGCAATTGCTGTTGAAGAAGGAGGTTTTGACTAGAGCTTTCAGGTGGAAGATGCATCTCCAAATCAAGCACTCATGGCTGACCACGATGAAGCCAAGGTATTGGAACATCTTTGCACTCCTGAATGTATTGCTACAATTAATAGATACAGGTCCTACAACTTAGAGATGAGATCTGATCTTGAGTCCTTGAATATCTTAAAATCTTATTTCAAAAAGGTTAAAAATGATTATAAGTTAAAGATAGAGGCCTTAGAGAAAACCATTTCAGTTCTTAAACATGAGCACACCAATTATAGGACTCAGATCAAGGATCTCATAGCCAAGTTTACCGAGTGCCATGCTGAGCTTGTGATCAGCAAAACTAGGGCCGAAAAATGTGTTCTTGAAGAAGAGACATTAAAGAACATGATATCCTCATCCTTGCATGCAAAAGTTTGTTATCAGAATAAGTAGGGATTAGGATCTTGTGAGATAGCTCCTCCACAAACAATCTTGTTTGTAAGATCTCCTAGGTGTGGAACTTGTGAAGATGAGCTTCCCCTCATAGACCCCTTGACTGAAGAGGATGAAGAGGAGATGATGAAGAATGGCTCTAAGAAGAGTGAAGAAGAGCATTCTAAGAAGGGTCAGTAAAGCTTTTGGGATGACCAAGTCCAAAAGAAAGAACTTGATCAGAAAAAGCAAGAGAAAGGCAAAGAAGGCTCAAGAGATTAAGACAACCTTCAGCTCTGCATAGAAACAAGTCTTTATTTCTGCAGGATTTGAAATGGTTAAAGCTGAGGATACAAACTTGAACTCCAACAACAAGAGTTCTAGTTCATGTCCAAGTCATCCCATCATCATAAAGAAGGTTGATAAGTTGTGCACCACTGCTGTACAACATGAACCATCAAGCTCCAAAGGTAGTTCTAACCCCACAAGAATTGCCACATCATCTGAGAAGATGAAGATGGAGAGTGAAAGTGATAAAGTTCAGTCTTGTTCACAAAAGAAGACTCCTAGAAGGAAGAAAATAGACGATGTTATGTGTGGGAGTACCTCTCACTTTGCTAAGAATTGTGTGTACTATCCAAAGAGTACACTCCACATCAGTAAGGGAGAAACTTCTAAGAGTCTAGAGAAGAAGAAGCAAGCTTCGGAAGGAAAAACTTTTTTCTTCGGAAGCTCCAAAATGAAGAAGAAGATAAGTGGAAACTTGCCTTCGAAGAAACTTTGGTCTCGGAAGGAAGGAATACTTCCGAAGTACTAAAGCTTGGTGCAGCGAAAGTAAGATCTTCCGAAGGCCCAGTCATCAAAACTTCCGAAGTCAACAAAACATCCAAAGTATTGAAGGTCAAGTCTAAGCTTCCAAAGGTAGCGTGGAAGTCAAAGAAAGACCAAGTGGCTGAGAGTTCTTCATCAACTTTAGCAAATGATCTCTCTAGCATGACTATAGGATGAATTATTGTTGCACTGTCTTCAACTTCTTTTGATGAGCCCAAGACCAATGTGTCACACCCCAACCTAGACGGCGGAAACATCAAGATGTGAGGGTTAAGATTGTTCACAGCCACATAACACTACCCTCAATGAAAATATTATTGTCATAAGTTTCAAACGTAAAATTACAACCATAAGTCTCAACATAAAATAAACAAAACTTAACACAAAATAATCCAAAGTTTTTTGTTCTTAATCAAGGTTCAAATCCTAGATTTGTGCAAACTTCATAAGATAATTTCAAGCTTGGGAATTTCCTGAAACATGTTGAAAGTAAAGGTCAACTATGAAGGTTGGTGAGTTTTCAAGGGTTCAATATACATAACATATCAAAAGGTTACAAGTAGCAATTCATGGTTAAAGGTTATGAGTTATGAAAGTTTATAGAACACATATAGCTACAATCATACCTCGGCTAAGATTAAGATTACAAGTCTATAACGATTGGCTAAGTTTACTTGGTTCCCATGATGAACAAGTCATACGTCATCAGGAGCTGACAATACATCGGTTTTAGCACCAAATAGGCTTGTCAGGCCCATAGATCTATGATGTCACTAGGCTAGCAATAGTTAATGATTGTCAATATATAATGTATCTCATATAAAACTTACAATAACACAAATAACCATGACAAAATATAAGTATGAATTGCTAGTGTATTACAATGTATAAAATGTTTACAAGTGTAAGTTAATAAGGTTAACATGTTTCACCCCAAAATGGTGTGAAATAATATAAAAACGGGCAAGGAAACTCACATGACGATAAGTATATCTATGATGATTAATAAGAATATTAGTCGATGTTCTAACGAATTCCTTCACAAGATACCTATACGTATAGATATTACAAGTTTAAGTTTAATAATGAGTTTAACGATTTAATAGGAGCTAGGGTTTCAACTGATATTTGGGGGTTTCAATAACTGAATTCAATAAAATGATATAATTGATTATGTTTTGATTTAATGAAAATAAAATATAATATTTGAGGATTTTATTATAAAGGGATGAAAAGAAATCATTAGTAATAAAGTTTAAATATAAGTTTGAATAATCTTTTATAATTCTTCTTAAATAATCATGATTTAAATAATGATATATAGATAATGTTTGAGTCAATAATAATTTAGGAATTTAAATCATTATCTAAAGTCTATTTATATAAAAAAATAAACTAAATATAATTCTTGTTTTATAAAATATTAAAATTATTCAAGAATAAATTTATAGAAATTGATAAAGTGATTTTAAAAAATAAACAAAGTTTATAAAATTATTTCTAATAAATTTTAGAATTTTTTTACATATTTTAAAAGCTAGAAAAAGACCAAAAATAATGGTTGAGGGTCCCCGGGTTCAAACCCGGACCTCAAGTCCGTACCCCACACGTGTACCAAGTAAACCAGGGTTGCGGCCTTGGCATGGATTGGGTTTTAATTTTTAGACATACAATTTCAAAGAACCCTCAATTAACAAGAACCCAAATTGATCATGAATTCGGTTATGATTATTGTAACAACCATAGGGCTTTCGTTGGTAATGATCATACGATCATGAATTTATGTGTGTTTACCCGGATTGAAGTCGGATTGATGATGAACAAATGAAGAATAAGTCGAAGAACAGGCGTGGTTTATGTCGAATCGATGGATGAGAATTTAATGATGATAATCGAATTCGTTGCACAGAGAGCTTCTAATGGTGTACAAGATCAAAAGCCCCCTATCAATTTTGATTTTTGATGTCCGGATGATGAAGTTTAAATGAGTTATAGGTTCGTGATGAAAGTGGTAATGTGAACTTTATGTGTTTTCAGGTGAAATTGGAAGTGATAATGGTTTAGGAATAGCTAAATGATCGTTTATGTTCAATTAATTAGAATATTATTAGATTTTGATCGTTGAACGGTTAGAAAATTGATTGAAGTTTTGGTTTCAGGTCTGATCATCTTTATAACCGAGTTAAAACCCAACTAAACCTTGTGTTTAGGTTCAAAACTTTTCCCCGATTCGTTTGGTATCCTTTGCCCTTGAATTGGTGATCGTTTTGACCGGCTTGGGTCTCACCGGCCTTTGGCTGGAGGTGACCGGAGTTGGTCACCGGAATTACGGGAGGGAAAATGGTGGGGGGTTGGGTTGTAAATTAAAATTTACACTTTGGTCTCTCGACTTTTAAGTTGTTATTATTTTATGTAAATAACTTTCTTTTTAAAGTTTATAAAATGACAAAACACCCCTGAACTTAATTAACTTTAAGTTTTAGTTATTTTACAACTTATTAAGTATTTAAACTTATAAGTTATTATTTCTATTATTATTATTATTATTATTATTGTTATCATTATTATTATTATTATTATTATTATTATTATTTAATATATCAATTTATTAACTTGTAAATTAACAAAAAAAATCAAACATAAATGGCCCACATAGTTTCATAAATGGCAACAAAGACCTTACCAGAACAAACGATGTTAACTTTTAATTAACAAAAACACAAGATGTTACACAATGAGTCTTGGGTTTCTAATGTTACTAACCATCTCTTTTACGCAGGAACAACTCAAGACAAACAAGAATGTATGGATCATTGACAGTGGCTGTTCCAGGCACATGATAGAAAATAGGTCACTACTCCAAAAGTTTGAAACAACTGACGGAGGACTAGTTGCTTTTAGAGGAGATATTGGATGTTACATTACAGGAAGGGGCAAGGTCACATATGGTAAGCTCAACATCAAAAAGGTAAATTTTGTCAAGGAGCTTGGGTGCAATCTTCTAAGTGTATCTCAATTTTGTGATCAGAGTCATAACATGCTCTTTACTGAGCATGAGTGCATTGTTCTCAAGCCCAGGTGGTCATTCCTCATGAGCATATCCTGCTCATAGCCCCCAGGAGAGGGAACATGTACACGATGAATTTGCAAGAAACATCTCCCTCAGAGAAGTTTCATGCTTTTTGTCGAAAGCAAATAGTGATTAGTCTTTCCTCTGACATAAAAGAATATGCCATGTAAACTTTAAGAACATGAATAAACTTATTAAGAATTATTTAGTAACTTGAATGCCAAGAAAGAGTTTACAAGTGAAGACCATTGTGTGGCATGCCTGAAAGGGAAGCAACACAAGGTATCTCACAAGCCAAAGGAAGAAACTCCATCACTACTCCCCTACACTTGTTACATATGGATCTCTTTGGTTGCACAATTGTAATGAGTCTAGGAAAGACCTTTTACTATTTAGTGATCACAGATGATTTTACAAGATTCATACGGGTCTTCTTCCTTAGAACTAAGGATGAGACCCTTGAGATCCTAAAAATTTAATCTTAAAGATTGAGAATCAATGTGATCACAAGGTCAAGACCATAAGATGTGATCAAGGAACTGAATTCAAGAACCAAATCCTTGATACATTTTGTGATGAAAAAGGTATTACAAGACAATATAGTGCTCCCAGAACTCCTCAGCAAAATGGTGTTGCTGAGAGGAGAAACATGACACTTATTGAAGCTACAAAAAGTATGTTGTCTGACTCTAAACTGCCCATCACCTTCTGGGCAGAGGCAGTCAATACTGCCTGCTACGTGCAAAATAGAGTTCTAATGGTTAAGACTCATGGAAAGATTCCTTATGAACTTTGGCACAAGAGGAAACCTTTCATTAGTTTTCTCAGGTCATTTGGATGTCCTTGCACCATCTTGAATACCAAAGATCAAATTGCCAAGTTTTACTGAGAAATCAGATGATGGACACCTTGTTGGATACTCTTCCCAAGCTAAGGTTTTTAGAGTATACAATCTCAGAACTAGAATAGTTGAAGAGTCAGCCAATGTGACTTTCAATGAGTATACTCCCCGTGTGAAAGGTTTTGGTCTTGATTGGCTATTTGATCTTGATTTAGTTACCAACTGTTTTAACAAATCTTCTTAGCATATTTCAGGGTCCACGGATATATTACCTAAGGTGATCGTGATCCAAGATTTGAGCTAAGAAGACCTTCAAGCTACACATCTTCAACTCCAGTGGTAACAAATCCTACAAATAAGGCTTCTACTAACACATCAATGACAAATCCTACTGATGCTTCTGGGGTGCCTTCAAATTCTAGCTTAGAGGCACACAACTCAGAAGAAAGAGTTTCAAATGTTAGAGAGCATGGTGGTGGTGATAGTGATCAGGAATTTCTTGATGCTGATAACCACTCAATTGATGACAACATCAATGATGTCACACACACATTGGATCAAGTTAATCTTGATAAGTGTGCTGATATGGAGGGTGAATCCTCATTACCATATACGAATTTCTCTAATTTAGATATGTCTATGCAACTTGCTGTGATTCATCAGATAAGGATCCATAAGTCTCACCCTTCCATAAACATCATTAGAGATGTTGATATATGGGTAAGAACAAGAGGACAAACCCATGATGCAAATGTTTTTCTTCACTCTTGTTTCTTGTCCTAGATAGAGCCAAAGAAAATTGATGAGGCCCTAAAGGATGGAAGTTGGGTAGAAGCTATGCAAGACAAGCTGCTTCAATTCAAAAGGTAGAAGGTTTGGAACCTATGTCCTCTTTTTCATGGGAAGAGTACTGTAGAAACCAAATGGGTGTTCAGAAATAAGAAGGATGATGGAGGACTTGTCATCAAGAACAAGGCTAGACTAGTTGTTCAAGGGTATACTAAAGAAGAAGGAATTGACTACACAGATGTCTTTGCTCCTGTAGCAAGACTTGAAGCTATTAGGATATTCTTAGCTTTTGTTGCATCCAATAAAACTTCAAGGTTTACAAGCATGATGTCAAGTGTGCTTTTCTTTATGGGGTGATTGATGAAGAGGTGTATGTCAAACAACCATCTGGTTTGCAGATCTTGATTATCTTGATTATGTCTGCTATCTTGATAAAGCTCTTTATGGGCTGCACCAAGCACCAAGGAAATGGTATGAGACTCTATCACAGTATCTTTGTCAGCATGGCTACAAGAGGGGCACTATTGATGGAACTCTATTCATCAGAAGAACAGGAAATGACAATATGCTAGTTTAAGTATATGTGGATGACATTATCTTTGGGTCAACTAATTCAAAGCCCTGCAAAGACTTTGAAAAGCTGATGAAAGATAGGCTTGAAACGAGTGCCATGGGGGAACTCAATTTCTTTCTAGGAATTCAAGTGAAGCAAGTTGACAATGGCATCTTTATAAGTCAGTCAAAGTATGTTCAAGACATACTTAAAAGATTCAACATGCTGATTGTAAGGTTGCTAAGACACCCATAGCAAGAAACCACTCCCTTGGACCTGATCTTGAGGGGAAGTGTGTTGATGAGCATCTCTTCAGGGCAATGATTGGGTCTCTTATGTACCTCACATCTAGTTGGCTTGATATCATGTTTGCTATATGTATTTGTGCAAGATATCAAACCAACCCCAAGATGTCACACCTAATCACTGTCAAAAGAATTCAAATATATCTAAAAGGTGCTCCATCACTTGGCCTTTGGTATCCAAAGAACTCCGACTTCAATCCGTATGCTTATACAGATAGTGACTATGGTGGCTGCAACATGACTGCAAAGTCTACATCAGGGGGATGTCAGTTTCTTGGTGGAAGGATAGCCCCTTGGCAACGGAAGAAATAATCCTGTGTACCTGCATCAACTGTTGAGACTGAATACATTGATACTGCAAGCTGTTGTGCTCAAGTGCTTTGGATTCAAAATTAGATGCTGGACTATCAATTCAACTTCAAGGAGATTCCCATCCACATAGACAACAATAGTGCTATCTCTATCACAGAAAATACCATGCATCACTCAAGGACAAAGCACATCAATATCATGTATTATTTGATTAGAGATAATTTTGAAAAGGGATTAATCAAACTAGTCAAAGTTAACCAAATGAACAATATGCTAATATGTTCATAAAAGCTTTTGATGAACAAAGATTCAAATATCTTGTACAGCTATTGGGATGATTAATTTAAGTAGCTTTTCCTAAAAACTTAATCATATTATTTCTAAAACTATGTGTCCTAAGTTGTCTATTTTATCACCTTCATAAGCCCTTGTTCTTTTTGGAAGTAAAATCTTTTTATAAGACGTTACTTAGATTTTTGAAAATTTTGATCTCTTTATCCTTCGGAAGATTTAAAATTATTTTTGGAAGAAACTTATTTCTTAACAAACAATATCTACTTAAGTAGTTTTTCCTTTGGAAGAAAATTTTGAAATATCTTCCGAAGCTTAAATCAACTTAAATATTTGTATGTTTTATAAGAACAATTTTCTTCCGAAAGAAAATTTTCTTTTGGAAGTTTTGTTCTTTTTAGAATAACACTCTGAGTTATAAATCTCTTCCGAAGCAAAATTCTAAAAAATCTTTGAAATATCTTCCGAAATCAATTTTCCTTCGACAGCTTTCTTTCAAGAACTTCCGAAGCAAAATAGCTTTCGAAAGATTTCTCAACTTCCAAGAAAACTACTTTTTGGGCAAAAGAAAACTAGTTTTTCAGAGGTGGGATCGACTTCCGGATTTCAAAGTTTATCTTCTTTCATTAACTTTGTCTCAAATCCTTTTCACATATAAACCCAACAATTCCCCCTCTTTCAATATCTTCTTCATTTGCACAATTTCTCTGACCTAATTTCTCCTAAACCGCCTTTGTTCTTCATCTTCCTTCACCCTTAAGCTTTTAAAAAATGGCTAATCTAAATATCAGAAACAATCCTGATTTCTCCATGCAACTTCACAAGCGACACAACCAGGTTGCTATTGAGTTTGTGCAGCCCCCCATACACTCACCTATATAGGAGGAAGTGGATACTAGAGCTTCCACTTCTCCTGAGAAGCAAACCACTCCCATCTCTTCAAGGATCAGTGCGGAGGTTCCTCATTCTCAGCCTGATAAGCTCACAAGCCCAACTGCCTTAAGCCTTCAATCTGAGTCTCAACACTCAGGTGAACAACCTTCAGGGGATAACTATCATCCCTAGCCTTTAGACTTAAACCACCTAATTCCCAACCTTGACTTCTATCCTGATGAAGATTTAGGTTTCAATAAGTACCATGAGTCTCTCTACTCCTCCCCTACTCAAAGAGAGATGAGTCCTCCTGAGTCATCTACGTCTAGCCAACAGTAGTCACCTATTATTGAGGTGGATACTTCTGAACCTATTAAGAAAATCCATATGGAAAAGGCTCTCACTTTAGCAAGTGATTACATCATTCAGACCTCAACCATGGAACTCAACCCATTGACACTTCAACTAAAGTTGTCAATGAGCAGAGGAAAACCAGCAGCCAAGAACTTTATGCTGGTGGTGAGAAAGAAGACTTTGGTCGAATTCTTTGATCCCCCATGATTCTTCTAACGAAGATGAGAGGAATCTGAGGTTAAAGGTGCAAAAACTGTCAAAGACATGCACCTACTTAGTCTCAAAGGTTAGTCATCTTGAATCTCAGGTGACTACCCTGCATAACACGGTCAATGATCAACAACCTGAGATATCTTATCTTAAGGAAAAACTAGCTGGGAGACATTTAAGATAGCTTAACCAAGAACACAAGAAACTGTGAATGTAATTGATCTAACCTCTGGCTTATCTATGCAAGTGGATGATACTAACAAAAAAGAGGAGAAAGTCATCACAAACACAAGACCTAGGAGTTCTTCATAGAGCATGGACATTAAGGACTCACCATCTTCACTTGCAACTGTCCATACTCAGCAACATCCTCAAGTTCACATTGATGGGACTCTATAGACTCCTTCATTCAGAGTCTTGACCTTGTCAGCATGCTACTTGTCAATCCAGCAAATCTAGACAAGTTGATAGGCTATCACAAAGGATTCAAGACAAAATTACTGAAGAGTTCAGTCTAAGAAGGAGACAAAGGTGATTAGGTAATGCTATTAGTCAACTAGATGTTGATGCAGACCCTAAGATTAGCTTCGAAAGGGAAACCTTGACTGAAGGCCTAGTGGTAGAGCCTGAGAGCCCTGACACAGCTATAACTACTTCGCCAATTCATTCCTTTAGTGAAGCACCTGTTGGTGAAGGTGTATCACAATCTCTCTCTGGCCAGAGCTTGGAGGCTACACCACGCAATGAAGGCCAAATCTCTCTCCACCCAGAGTCACAAAGGTCTATGAGTGACAAAGGGAAAAGGAAAATGACTTTTGAGGTTATTGAGGTGGAGGAGAGAGATAGGAAGAGGAAGCTAAGGGGAGAAAGTTCCTCTAGGTCTATAGGATTCATGGAAGCTACAATCAGGGTTGCCCCTAGACCAAACACTTAGATGATGAGTTGAGGGTAGTCAGGATTACTTACCTGCAAACCAGAAACTATGACATTGATGAGATTATATCTCTCCCTTTAGAGGAACTTAATAAATTGGCTGACATGGAATTGTTAAGAGAAAGGAAGGAAGTAGAGGATACAGAGTTACTTCTCCTAATCAAAGAGGAGAAGAGACAAAAGAGATTGTACAAGCATGTTCCCACTCTCTACCCAGTTCAAGAAAGTCCTGTACAAGAGGTTGTGGCTCCATAAGAACCTTAGGTAGACAAAGAGACTAATAGGATCAATATGATCAACTATCCGAGTGCCACAGGTCTATACTAGGCATCTGCCCTTCTTCCCTTGTCCTTTGAGTACATAGAGTTTGAGTATCTCAAACAGCTTGAGCTTTAAGTACTCAAAGAACAAAAAGCAACAAGAAGAAAAATAAGGGAAGATGCTGCAAGGTCAAGAGCCATCATCTAGAAGAGCATGAAGAAGTCTGCTGACAAACAAAGGATGATGAGCTTCTTGAAGTTGTATGTATTCTTCGGAAGGAAACTTGGCCCTATGTCTCTATCTACTATGGATGAGCACATTAGGGTGATCAAGCAAAAGATCAAAAGAGTAGAACTTGTTGACTTACTCTCCCTACCAAGTTAGGTCCCTCAAGAACTGGAGGTTAAGGTTGAACAACTTGAGACAACACAACCTAAACCTCATACTAAGCCTCATCAAGCTTCATCTTCTGATCCACAACCAGGTCAAACTCCTTCTCCTTCTGAACTTGTAAGGGAGGAACACCCAATAAGCAAGACAAGACTGATCGACAAGGTGTTGCAGACCAATCTTCTTAGTTAAAGTCATCAAAGAGGAGGAAGAGGATGGCTTCTAGACCATAATCAAAGAAGAAAAAGTCTAAACCATCCACCTCCATACCTTAGGGTGAGTTAGATCAACCTGAGGAAGTGCATGAAGAGGCAACCCAATTAACTCCAATTCAAGTAGCTCCTCTTGCTTCTAAGAGACCCATCTTATCCTGGACCTTCACAACTAATCTACAAAAAAGGCATGTGGTTAGAGATCAAGGTGCTGTGAATGCATATACATGGCAACATTTATTCAACCTACCTCTACATGATCTCTTTGAGATGAGAAGATACTATGAAAGTCTGAGTGATCTTGACTATCTAATGAAGAAGGGTCTGGTCATCATCATGATGAGGATTGTCAACTGATGAAGATCTTTAAATGTTTTGATAGCATCAGTCTAGGGGGAGTTTGTAAGGATTCCAACAAGTCTGATGCATTCAAAACATTCAAAACATCCAAAGTCTCTCTGCATGCATGCACTAAAGTACTGAAGTAGAAATTCTTTGGAAGTTTTACATCTTGCACAAGAAATATTCTAAGTGTAAAATCTTTCGAAACCAAGACCAATATCTTCCGAAGCCAAAGATGAAGTCTTCCAAAGCTTTAAAGAGAATGTCTTTCGAAGCTAGTTTATGAAGACAGATTTCTTCTCAAAGACTTTTGAGTACATGCTATTATCTGATATACTTTTACCATAAAGCTAGACCACCTTTCCCCTGCAACTCTGTTTAACTCACTAACTTTCACAAGTTGTAGAAAGGTCCATGCTTTTGGTAAACTGTGCATTGAGGTCTTGAGTCTGCTACTTTCTACTTTATGTACTTTTATCCTTTTTGTAATATATTAGATGTGAGCTATGGCATGTCATAGTCACAAAGTCAAAAGGCAATCTGCCTTTTGACTCTACATTTGATTTTGTTGTCTAGGCTTATGTATCTAGCTGGCTTTCAAAGTATGGCTGGCTGTAGGATGTAACATATGTACCTTAAGTACTTGTAACTTTCCATTATGCTTTGTAACACTTTGTAATAGAACTTGAGAAGCAATATACAACATTCTTGAAAAACCAAATAATTGTGTTGTTTGCTATCTTGTTATGTCTCTCTTTTACTTGTGTTCTTAGCATCTCTTACTCTAGTTAACCTGCAGATCATATATAGGTTGGACTCACCTTAGATTAGAATGTTTATTTTTGTTTGTAATAGGTCTTTTCTTAGTTTCCTTTTGTATGTAATTAGCTTTATGTATTTTTGCAGTCCAATGAAACTATGAGCGAAACTATACAGTCAGCTGATTAGTTCGCTCAATGAAACTACTTTTTCTGCCAGGCGAAACTACAGTTTCGGTAGAACAGTTCCGCTGACAGTGAAACTGTCTGCGAAACTAAGACTGCTATATATAGTTTTTGATCATATCCTTGTGGGTAAGCTTGCAAAACCCAAATCGTTGATCCTTGTTGCAAGTTACCTTTTCTAAACAGTATATTCACAGAAATATCATTGTGCTTGATGTTCTTGAATTTATTGATCTCATTGTCTTATATGAATGAGTTGTTCTTGTTTTCAATCTTCCTTGTCATCTTGTTTAGTATGTGTGTTGATATTGAACGATCATCATTTCATTTGCAATGTATTCAGAGCCCTAATGCTCATTATTTGTTGAGTTTTGGTTGTTTTAGTTCAATATCAAGTTTCTATCAATTTCAGTTCAAAATAGTGTGTATTTGACATGGAATTGATTGAGTTTGGTGATTATTGGTTGGTGAAGCTCTGTTAATCATCAGATCTCAAATCATTGAGTTTTTGATGATTGCAGATTGATTTCGTGTTGAAAAAGGGTTCAAGGTTCGTCCAGCGAAATTAGCATTCTTTCAGCGAAACTGCTAAGTTCTTTCTGTGAAACTACTGGTGTTATCACTATTGAAATTGTTTCTTGTAGTTCTGCAAAAATAGTCTCTTTGAACGAAAGTTCATCAGTGCTTGTGAGAGCTTAACAAGCGAAATTGCTACCGAAAGTAATTTTGAACGAATGTTTAAACTTGTTTCATGCGAACTTATCGGCTAAACTAAGCTATTTGTGACATTCGGCTAGCGAAACTGCTACTGAAATTGTCAGCGAAATTACAACAACTCAGCGAAATTAGCTTTCTCAGCGAAACTGTCTGCGAAGTTACGTTTCTTCAGCGAAACTACTTCATTTGCAGAGAAATTGCTTCTTCTCTTGCCGAAATTACGTCAATCCCAGCGAAACTACCTTGTCAAAGTTAACCTCACTCACTCTTGTTGATCTTGAAAGTGTTTCACCTAATAGGCCACCAAGGTTCATTCACGGGGATAATTTCAAGGATTGGAAGAGATGTCTCAAAGCTTTCTTCTTTTACACTAACCACAACCAACGGGATTCAATTATTTATGGTCTCACATACCAACTGTCACTGTGGTGATGTTGTCTCTCAAAATAAGGACCCGTATACTTTTACTGAAAAGGATCTGAAGCTGATCGATCGTGACCAAAAAGCTTTTGGCGCATTAACTCTATGTCTGGCACCAGACATCTACCATCGCTTTGCAGAGCATAAAAATGCGAAGTCCCTTTACGATGTCCTATGTGAGTTCTATGATGGTAATGATGAACTGGTAAAGGATAAGAGCATTCAAGAAGAGAAGGAATTCAATTCCTTTGTTGGATACAAGCACGAGAGTCTAACAGATCTCACAAATTGATTCTTGATAGTTTCAAGCACCTTAAAGAAATATGATGAAAAACTTTCCAACATTGAACAAGTTAACAGGCTACTAGACACTCTCCCACCTCAGTGGAGCCTTCAGTAGTGAGATGCTAAAGCAAGAAAGAAGGTTCACAGATTACAAGCTGATGGATATTATCAATAAGCTTAAATCTTTTGAGTTGGACATGAAGAGACGAGAATTTAACCAGACCATGATGCCTACATCTGGTTTTACTCAAAATACAACTTTACTATCATCCGCTGCAAGCTCTCAAATACAGACTTCAATTCAAGGAGGAGTTAATACAAGTAACTTTTTAGGAGGAAATGTTAGTGTTGAAAGAGATCAGGCTAATTCTAAGGCGAATATAAAACTTTAGTTCCATCAGAAACAATAGCCTTTTTTGGAATGTTTGTTTAAAGCTATGAAGCATTTGTGGCTAGAGAGTTGAAAGGGAAAGGAATGACAATGGAGGATATGTACCAGGTGGATCCTAATGATCTAGAAGAAACTGACATTTAGTGGCAAATGGAAATGTTGACTCTTAGAGCTTGGAGATTTATGGAGCGCACTGGACGAAAGAACTTTGGAGGCCAAACTTCTAATTCAAACTGGGATTTGATAAGTCCAAACTGAGATGCTTCAACTGTAAACAATTGGGAAATTTTAAACGTGAATGTCCATCAACCAATTGTCACTATTTCCGTAATTCAAGAGTTCCACGATTAACCAATGAGAGGGAAAAGGAAGATATGAATCACAAAAGGAGACTGCTTGATTTCTAACTTTGATTGGAGTGCAGAGGTTGAAGAGACAAGGAATGGGATTAATCATGCATTGGTGGCTGAGTTTTTTAAAAGGAAGGGGAAGGCAGACAATAAAGATGAATTTGATCCTTTCAGGGAATTCAAAGAGGAGGCTGAGTTGTCTGTGAAAGTGTGAAGTCACTGGATCGGTAGACATCCAGCGTGTTCTTGACGGAATGAAACAAAACCAAAACCAGATACAAACAATAAACACGAACTATAATAAAGGGATTTCATTGATAAAACCTAATGATTACAAGCTCGTTACAACATAAGAATCAAGACTCTTGGCAAGGGGAGATCGAGCATGATCTCCCCTCTCATCCGGCAGCATCTAGGCTCCGCTCGGATGTCAACCGATCTAGTGCCTTAACAATTTCTCTATAAATGGATTCCTCCTAAGAATGGGAATCCTTTCTGTGCGGATAGATAAAACTTTATTGACCCATAAATAGTCAGATGCTCCTGACTACCCCACAAAATCAGCACTGACTACTGACATCTTCTCTTCTCTCTTTTGTGTTCTCACTACAATCACCTATTCTGGAAATCCAACGAATAATGGGGTATCCATCGAACTTATTTCACAAAAGAACCTCAAGGTGAATGTGCTTTGCTCATCCTCAAATTTATGCAAACGGTAGTTCTAGACCTTTTATTTATTTATTTATTTATTTTGGTCTGGAACACAATTCATTCGTATGACATGGAGTACAATTATCATATTCGTGGGATTGGATAATACGAATGATATCTTCATGAGACTGGTCATAAGGCTGGTCGAGTAGCATGACTGGTCATAAGACTGGTCCAGTAGCATGACTAGACATACAACTGGTCTAGTAGCATGTCATGTCAAAAGACTGGTCCAGTAGCATGATTGGTCATAAGACTGGTCCAGTCGCATTCCAGTCGTACGAATGGTCCAGTCGCATGGTCCAGTCATATGAATGGTCCATTAGCATGGTCCAGTCGTACGAATGATCCATTAGCATGGTGCAGTCGTACGAATGGTCCATTAGCATGGTCCAGTCGCACGAATGGTTCATTAGCATGGTCCAATCGCACAAATGGTCCATTAGCATGGTCCAGTCGCACGAATAGCCCAATAGCATGGTCTAGTCGCATGAGCGGGTCTGCACATAGCTTTTCAGATCTGCAGCCGCCATGCCCACCAAAAACCCTAATTTGATGAATTTTTCGTGAACGGAAACAAAATTGACATCATCGGATTCGCATGGGTGATAAGAACATGTTTTCGAGTTCGATTTTAACATAGAAACAACACACGTAACAAGATCTGTGCAAAACACGAAGAACATGATGTGGGTTAACATCAAAGAACCTGAAATAGATCAGAAATCAAGAGCTCGGGTTGCTAGAATGACTGTTAGATCATTCCAGTAGTAACCGGCTCTGATATCAATTGTTAAGCGCTTGAGCGGTTGACATCCGAGCATGTTCTTGACAGAAGGAAACAAACACCAAAGCCAAGAGACAAACAATAAATATGAACTATAATAAAATGGTTTCATTGATAAAACCTAATGATTACAATCTCGTTACAACATAAGAATCAAGACTCTTGGCAAAGGGAGATCGAGCATGATCTCCCCTCTCATCCGGCAGCACCTAGGCCCCGGGCACACTCCCAAAACCCTAATCTCTCTACACATTGAAACTGGTATATATAGGCCTCGGCCCATATTAGATGTGACTGGGCTCATTCGTGCGATTGGACCATGCGTATGGTTCAATCGTATGACTGGACCATACTTATGGTTTAGTCTTACGAATGTCCCAATCGCATCTCTCAGTCGCACGACTGGTCCATTAGCATGGCCTAGTCGTACGACTGAGTCTCATTCACATATGCTCCTACGAATGACCTAGTTTCATGTGTTTACAACATATCAAGTGTATTACATTAAGCCTAGAATATTCGACAAGCGACGGACACCCTATATATGACAGTATATGCTCCAACAGAAAGAGAAAGAAAAGAAGGATGAGAGAATGAGAAAAGGTAAATATGAGGACTAAAGTAGAAAGAAAGTTTATCCACTGAGCAACGAAAGGAATATGATGGTGCTACTATCACTGTTGAGGAAAGCAAGTCAAGTACTCCGGTGTGCCAATGTGAAAAGGCCCTAGCAACAGAAAACGTGGTGATGGGACTTCCATATGAGGTAATTCAGGATATGTGTTCATCTGCTTGCAAAATAATATTATTGGGATTATAAAGCTAATTGGTTATTAATTGATAATGAAAAAGATTTAAAAAGAATTAATAAGAAACTTAAAATCAATGAATCAAAATATTTTGTTAAATTAAATGAGGCCTTGAAAGAAAATGATCACTTAAAATGAATTGTTTTGGAAAGAAATGTTGAGATTAATACTTTGACTGAAAGAGTTGCTCTTGCTGAATTTGAAACAAGCAAACTTCAGTCAAAGTTAGACAAATGGACCATATCAGGAATGAAACATGATGATTTATGTAGATCTCAACGGGGAGCTAGGATTAAAACGGGATTTGGATATGAAAATGTAAAAGTTTATCCTCCGCCTAGTACACACTATTATTCTTCTATGCCTGTTCCTCATTCTTCTAATGATTTAATCAAAACAGACACTAACAGTATGTCTGCAGGTTTAAAGGGTGTTAATCCTAAGCACGTTCGTGAGGACTACGACTATGGACCAACTAGTGGGCTTGGATGCACTAGTATTAGTACACCTGGTTTTCAGCAGTCTGTTTTAGATCATAAGTCTAGTTTAAATTTTGTCTTTGTTTCTAGTACACCTATAACTGACATTGTCGCATTATGTTCTCATTATGTTTCTATTTCATCTTTAAATTCTATACACTGTGGTGATACTTTTTGTTCTGATTATGATAATGGTGCAACTGATCTCACTACAAAGACTAACAAGAGACTTAAAACTAATTGTTTTGATAAATTCTTTTCTCATCCTATTCCATCTTTTACTCCAATGAATATTTCTTTATCAAATGAAAGAACTGTAACTTCATTTGAAGCTAGCACAAGTGTTACTAGTTCTACTTGTACTTCAGATGATCATTAATCTACTTTTGTAAATAATAATTCTTATTCACATAAACTCCAACCTCGTGGCATGCATGAGACATATAATGACATTGATTATAGTCTGTCTGAATGTGATGAGGAAATTCACATTGATCATACTCCTATCTCGTCACATCACAGACCTAGACACAAACCACACTGTTTCAGGTGTGGTCAAGAAGATCATCTTGTCAAGGATTGTCCTACACTACTTCATGGTCATGTAAATAGCAACTTTTTTGGAAATAAATTAACAAAATTAGTTAATAATTTATTTTGTAAGAAATCTGCTTCTTCTAAGCTAAAATTGTTCAAACTTGGGTTCCTATTTCACCTGGTTAATCTGTTCTTTATTGATTACAGGAGTCATCCACTAAGGTTGTAAACAATGTATGGCATGTAGATGGTGGATGCTCCAGACATATGACGGGGTTAAAAGATTTGCTGACCAATTATCGGATTATAAATGGAGGATATGTTGCTTTTGCTGGTGACAAAAAGGGTGGAAATATGATTGGTCAAGGAGAAGTTTCCAATGGTTCTTTAACTTTGGAGAAAGTCAACTATGTCCTTGAGCTTGCGTTTAATCTCTTGAGTGTCTCTCAAATTTGTGAAAAGACATTTCAGTCTTGTTTAAATCCGATGAATGTCTATTTTTAAAATCAGAGATTGATATTCTAGAAGATTTGGTTCTTATGCGTGCTCCGAGAAAGCATGATACATATCTTCATGATATAAACTCAAGGAGTCAAAGTCTACTACCATCTATCTTCTTTCAAAAGCTTCAACCATTGAGTCTCTGTTATGGCATCGCTGATTGGGCCACGTTAATTTTGAAATAATAAACAAATTAGTCAAAAACAATCTTGTTAGAGGTCTTCCTTTAAAAGATTTCTCTATGAACGAAAAATGTATGGCTTATGCCAAGGCAAACAACATAAGAAACCACACAAGCCCAAACTTGAAAATAGCATAACTTGTCCTCTCGAGTTGTTACATACTGATTTGTTTGGCCCAATCAGCGTTAAATGAATTGCTAAAAAATCCTTTTGTCTTGTTGTTACAGATGATTTCTCAAGATATTCATGGGTGAGATTTCTTGCTTGTTGGAGCATATATAGTCATATATAGTGTGTCTGTCGCTTGTCGAATAGTCTAGACTTAATGTAATACACCTGATATGTTCTAACACATGAAACTGGGTCATTCGCAGGAGCATAGAGGTAGTCTGCCCGGGAGCCTAGGGCTGCCGGATGAGAGCGAAGATCATGCTCAATCTTCCCCTTGCCAAGAGTCTTGATTCTTATGTTGTAACAAGCTTGTAATCGTTAGGTTTTATAAATGAAACCATTCAATTATAGTTCGTATTATTGTTTGTTTTTGGTTTGTGCTGTTGTTTATCCTTCCTTTAAGAACATGATCGTACGACTAAGCCATACTAATGGACCAGTCGTGCAAGCGAGAGATGCGATTGGGACATTCGTAAGACTAAACCATAAGTATGGTCCAGTCGTACGATTGAACCATACGCATGATCCAGTCGTATGATTGAACCATACGCATGGTCCAGTCGTACGATTGAACCATACGCATGGTCCAATCACACGAATGGGCCCAGTCGCATCTAATATGGGCCGAGACATATATATACCAGTTTCAATGTGTAGAGGGGAGGGTTTTAGAGGTAGTCTGCCCGGGAGCCTATGGCTGCCGGATGAGAGGGGAGATCATGCTCGAACTTCCCCTTGCCAAGAGTCTTGATTCTTATGTTGTAACGAGCTTGTAATTGTTAGGTTTTATCAATGAAACCATTCAATTATAGTTCATATTATTGTTTGACTTTTGGTTTGTGCTGTTGTTTATCCTTCCGTCAAGAACATGCTCGGATGTTTATCGATCCAGCCGACTTCACAGTTGGTATCAGAGCCAGTTACAGCTGGAATGATCTAACAATCATTCTAGCAACCCGAGCTTTTGAGATCTGGATCAAATTTCAGATCTTGACGTTAAACCCACTTCATGTTCTTCGTGTTTTGCTCAGATATTGTTACATGTGTTGCTTCTATGTTAAAATCGAAATTGAAACCACGTTCCTATCACCCTTTTGAATCTAATGATACCTATTTTGTTTCGGTTCACGTAAAATTCATCAAATTAGGGTTTTGGGCAGCCCTAGCGGCTGCAGATCTGAAAATCTGCGTGCAGACCCGTTCATGCGACTGGGCCATACAAATGGAGCATTTGTACGAATGATCCATGCAAATTGACTATTCGTGTGACTAGACCAGTCGTATGTTCAGTCGTGCGACTGGACCAGTCGTATGTTCAATCGCACAAATGTGCCATCCGCATTGACTCATCTGCATTTGTTCAGACCAAAAAAAAGAGTCTGGAACAACTTCTTGCACGGATTTGAGGATGAGCAAAGCATATTCACCCTGAGGTTCTTTTGTCAAATAAGTTCGATGTATACCCCATTATTCGTTGGACTTCCAGAATAGGTGAATGTAATTGGAACATGAAAGAGAGAAGAGAAGATGTCAGCAGTCGGTGCTGATTTTGTGGGGTAGTCAAGAGCATCTGACTACTTATGGGCCAATCAAGTTATATATATCCGCATAGAGAGGATTCTCATTTTTAGGGGGAAATTATCTATAGAGAAATTGAAGACACAATCAGAAAGTGATGATGTGAGTAGGTTTCTGATGATGAATCTACATGCATGCTGATTTGTTTGATATTGTCAGTTGTGGATTGGAACCTTTAACCTTTTGCCCAATACACCATGTGAAGATGCCAGGAGAGCACAATGTCTATATATTGGGATATGCTGAATGTGAGGGGGAATTTCTATAGGTGTTGATGTTAATCAGGTTAGCCTGTGTGAAGATTGAAGCAATGGAAAACTGTTCATGTCATTATCTGGAAAAATCAGTCATATGGGGAATCTTGCTGCGATGATGGTGTTCTGCAAAGTAAACGAAATCTGTTGTGCCTAAATTCATTTTTAGGGATGTGTAACAACTTGACGGATCGGCAACGTTGGCTAATATGGTTTTCGTTTGATTCTATTGGCAACCATAGCAAATATTGACTGAAGATTGTAAGAGGTGTTATCTACTATTCGCAAGCAACGTCCAAGGGGGAATTTTTTGGAGCATATATAGTCATATATAGTGTGTCCGTCGCTTATTGAATAGTCTAGGCTTAATGTAATACACCTGATATGTTGTAAACACATGAAACTGGGTCATTCGCAGGAGCATATGCGAATGAGACTCAGTCGTACGACTGAGCCATGCTAATGGACCAGTCGTGCGACTGAGAGATGCGATTAGGACGTTCATAAGACTGAACCATAAGTATGGTCCAGTCGTACGATTGAACCATACGTATGGTCCAATCGCACGAATGGGCCCAGTCGCATCTAATATAGGCCGAGGCCTATATATACCAGTTTCAATGTGTAGAGGGGAGGGTTTTAGAGGTAGTCTGCCCGGGAGCCTAGGGCTGCCGGATGAGAGGGGAGATCATGCTCGATCTTCCCCTTGCCAAGAGTCTTGATTCTTATGTTATAACGAGCTTGTAATTGTTAGGTTTTATCAATGAAACCATTCAATTATAGTTCGTATTATTGTTTGACTTTTGGTTTGTGTTGTTGTTTATCCTTCCGTCAAGAACATGATCGTACGACTGAGCCATGCTAATGGACCAGTCATGTGACTGAGAGATGCAATTGGGACATTCGTAAGACTGAACCATAAGTATGGTCCAGTCGTACGATTGAACCATACGCATGGTCCAGTTGTACGATTGAACCATACGCATGGTCCAATCGCACGAATGGGCCCAGTCGCATCTAATATGGGTCGAGGCCTATATATACCAGTTTCAATGTGTAGAGGGGAGGGTTTTAGAGGCAGTCTGACCTGGAGCCTAAGGCTGCCATATGAGAGGGGAGATCGTGCTCGATCTTCCCCTTGCCAAGAAGCTTGATTCTTATGTTGTAACGAGCTTGTAATCGTTAGGTTTTATCAATGAAACCATTCAGTTATAGTTCGTATTATTGTTTGACTTTTGGTTTGTGCTGTTGTTTATCCTTCCATCAAGAACATGCTCGGATGTTTATCGATCCAGCCGACTTCACATTGCTCACAAGGGAGAGGTTGCTGAGGAATTGTAGTTGTTAATACTTTCAGTCGAGACGATAAGCAAAAGAAAGGTTCTGGTCATGAGAAGTGACAACGGTACTGAATTCAAAAATCAGAGTCTTGATTCGTTCTATGCTCAAAAGGGAATTGTGTGACAATTTAATGTTGCAAGGACGCCTCAACAAAATGGTGTAGCTGAACGAAAGAATCACACTCTTACTGAAGCCGCCTGTACAATGTTGATAGAATCATCGTTACACATTATCTTTTGGGCTGAAGTGGTAAACTGTGCTTCATACGTTCGAAATCGGGTGTTGATAGTCAAAGACAAAATGAATACTTCTTATGAACTTTTTCATAAACGGAAACCTTTAATTACTTCTTTCGACCATTTGGTTGTTCATGCACTCTCTTGAATACTCAATCCCAAAAGACAAAATTCGGTGCCGTGTCTGATGAGTGTTACTTTGTCGGTTATTCTTCTTCTCAATAGGCTTATCGGGTATATAACAAGAGAACACGTATCGTTCAAGAGTCGTTCTATGTTGATTGGCAGGAGTCTAACTCTTCTGATGTTCGATCTGAACCAGCATGGTTCTTTGACTCCGATACTGTATTTAATTCTTTTAATCTTCTAGTTTTCAACCATGATGCGTCCATCTCAAATGTTCAAACCAATATCAATTCCTCAACCCCATCTCCTATCCATTCCACTTCTTTAGCAAATGATGCCACGTTAGTTGATGTTGGAACATCTTCTCCATCATTTAATTTTTCACCGACACTTGTTTCTACATCTCTTCCTTCATCACCAACATCTATCCCACCACAGCCTATTCCATCTCTCTCACCCTCTTCTACTCATTCACAATCTATCTGCGAAACTTCTCCAAACATCTTGCCTTTATTCATAGATTTCAAAACTTTGAAAGATCATCCTCATGATAACATTATTGGATCTATCACTGATGGTGTACAGATGCAGAGTCAATCTGGTTTGATTAATATTTGTCTCTTCTCTTGCTTTATCTCTCAAAGTGTCCCGAAAAACGTGCATGCCGCTCTTCAGGATCCTTGCTAGGTGGAATCAATGCAATTGGAGCTTCAATAATTCAGAAAACTCAAAGTATGGACTTTGGTTGACTTTCCTCCAAACAAATGCCCAATTGGTACAAAATGGGTTTTTAAGAACAAACCAGATGATCGTGGTGTTGTGGTGTGTAACAAATCAAGATTGATTGTGCAAGAATTTTCTCACGAAGAAGGGATTGATTATACTGAAGTTTTTGCTCCCATCGTTCATCCTGAAGCAATAAGGATTTTTCTCGCTCATGCTGCTCATAAACAGTTCAAGGTCTATCAAATGGATGTCAAGTGTGCTTTCCTTTACGGAGACATTGATGAGGAGATATATGTGTGTCAACCACCAGGTTTTAAGGATCCTGATTTTCCGATAAAGTTTTTAAGCTTGACAAGTCTCTTTATGGTCTTCAACAGGCACCTAGGATCTGGTATGAGACCCTAACACAATACCTCTTAAGCAATGATTTCTCTCGTGGCACCATCGATATGACTCTATTCAAGAGAGAAGTGAATGGTGAAATGTTGATTGTCCAAGTTTATGTCGACGATATTATTTTTGGCTCCACCAATTCACAATTATGTCAGGAGTTCGAAGAGGTGATGCGTAATCGTTTTGAAATAAGTATGATGGGAGAAATGTGTTTTTTTCTTAGATTACAAGTAGAACAAAAGCCAGAAGGCATTCTCATTCACCAGGAGAAGTATGTTGAAGATATTTTGAAGAAATTCAAGATGGATGACGCGTTTCGTGAAATGACTCCCTTTACTACTCAAACGTGCCTCACTCCTGATGATAACGGGAAACCTGTTGATCCTCATCTTTACAGATCTATGATCGGTTCCCTTATGTATCTTATAGCAAGTCGCCCTGACATCACTTTTGTTGTAGGATATTGTGCTTGTTACCAGTCGGCTCCAAAAGAGTCTCATGAAAAGGCTGTCAAGAGAATTTTTCGTTACCTCAAAGGCTCCTCTCGTTTAGGTCTTTGGTATCCCTATGGTGGGAATTTTGATTTACATGCTTATTCTAACAGTGATTCTAATGGTTGCAGGTTAAATAGAAAATTGGTGACTGGAAGATGTCAATACCTAGGCAATTGTCTAGTTTCATGGCAAAGCAAGAAACAGACCACTATTTCCTCTCTACAGGGGAAGCAGAATACATTGCTGCCTCGAGTTATTGTTCACAAGTTCTTTGGATAGAACACCAGATGATTGACTATGGAATCAATTTTCTCCACACACCGTTGTTTTGTGACAACGAAGCCGCCATCAGGATCGCTAAAAATCCTATTCATCATTCTCGAACCAAGCATATCGAAACACGAATTCATGTGATTCGTGATGCACAGGAAAAGGGTTTTATCGATATTATCCCTATTGACACAAAAAATCAAAAGGCAGATCTTTTCACAAAAGCATTTGATAAACCTCGCTTTTATGAATTGATCTCTATGCTAGGGCTAATATCCTTTTAAACCTCTTTTCTTTCTCTTAATTTTACAAAAATAAAGGGGTTTTCTAAAATAAAATTTAGGGGAGTGTATATCAGTTCTACATAAAAAGACTGGGAACTTGATTTGAGATGACAAGAAATGATTGTATATCTTCTAGATATGATCGTTTGTGCATGACTGGCATTTAAAATGAGAAATGATTGTAACTAATGCTGCTTTCTGATTTACATCTTATTTTTAATTGCATATAATAGAAAAACAAATAGTTTTTTTAATGATATGCTTGGTAGACTCAGCCTGATGAATAAAGTAGACAACAATATTTTGATTTAAATTAAAATATATGCTTAAGGATGTCTGGATTTACTCAATCATTTTGGCCTGCACAAAACTGAGTCCCGACAAAAATTGGATTGAGAATTGATCTTTTACACACCATGATACAAGTCTTATAAGCCATATCTTTGAATCATGTCTGGTGTATTTATGTGTCTTGCACTTGTCCTTATCTCCTCTGCTGTATGGTAGTACTGACCTAGAGTGATGATCTCTTATGCTGTACGGTAGTACTGACCTGAAGCTCTCATTGGCACATGATTAAATGGTCATCTCCTTTGTTATACGTGAGTATAGACCTGGAGCTTTCACCATCTTGATCTAAGTTGTATTAAATCATCTAAATGATGAATTCATCACAGAATGCTATATTCTGTTGATAATCACTTGCACACTAATACACAAGCCTTGCTCTATAAAGATCATAACAAAATTCAAGAAATCTTGAGGTTGGGTGAGGGTTTTTTCCAAATGATTATGGGGTCCTAGCATTCTAAAGTATTTAATCGAACCTTAACGAATCATCCGCTGCTTGTTAAAAAAGATAGGGCATGGTTTATGTGGACAAACATATGAGCAAACGTTATTGATCTATTTGAGAATTTCAAAATCATTCAAAGCCTGTGATTAGATTCAATTATCGGTATGATCTCATTGCTTGTCGATTATTACCATCATCTTTGTGCTAATATATCTTGAGGATGTGATCTCTGATCTATTTAGATCTCAGTTATTCATGTTAATTCTTATAAAAAAATTGCGAATCTATACTTTCGCTAATTGTTTCGCTAGATGAAATTGCAATTTCGCTCAGCATTCTCATTCTGTGCGATGTCATTTTCGATCTGAGCTTCGCTTGGCGAAATTGCAGCTTCGCTTGGCAAAACTATAGATTCGTCTGGCGAAACTATAGTTTCGCTACCTGCGAAACTATAGTTATTTAAGTCAGTTTGTGAAATTAACTTCTCACTTTCGCACCATCGAACTGTTAGGTTTCTTAGGGTTGTTGCGTGGCCTCTACATGCGTTTCTGTGATTCTGTGATTTTGATATCGATTGTTTGTTGATACATATTCGCAAGTGAGTTTCGATCTCAGGACCGTCATTTAATCTTGTTTATAATATCACATTGTGAGTTTATTTGATCGAGACTCTTCGGTACATTCATTGTTCTTCTAGCGAAATTACCAATAGTCCAGCGAAACTGAATGAAAGTTCTTGAATCCTCAGCGAAACTGTAAGGTTATGTTGTCTGAGCGAACTTAACAGTTTCGCTGACTATTTTTCAGTTTCGCTATGCCGAAACTATTGTTTTGGCTTGTCAAATCTACCTCATCGTTTGTGCGAAACTGGTGTGACCTTGCTGGTGAAACTATAATTTCGCTTGCTGAAATTAAATCTCATCCTACGAAACTATAGTTCCGGCCAGCGAATTTAATTTAATTTTTGGTTTTTCTTTATTCTTTTCTTATTTTTTATTATTATTTTATTACTTTATACTTTTTTCTAATATATTTCATTTGTATTTCAGGTTTAAATGGCTAATCTAAAGTTCGATGAGAGAAACAACATCACAGCCATTCTGGATGATACACATCCTAAAGCAACAGGGTTTAGAGACTGTATTCAGTGGCTGCGAAGATCCCCTATAGCTTATGCTATCTCTCATTCTACTACCATCTATGATCTACACATCAGAAACTTTTGAAGATCTGCTGAGTATGATACGAGAGGAAACATCCAAAAGATCACTGCTAAAGTCTTAAAGAATGAGGTGACTATTACAACTGAGACAGTTTCAATGATCCTAAGGCTAGAAGAGGATTCTAGAGAAGAGGTTGCTATGTCAGATACTGAGGTGTTTGTAGCATTCAGGAGTATGGGATATAAGGGGCTAGTTTTTGGTTCTCGAAAAGAGATCAAGAAGTCCTTTCTCTCAAAGGAATGGAGATTCATTGCCCATGTCTTTATTATGTGTTTAGATCACCGTAAAGATGGATCAGATGGGTTGAACATAGACTAGGCAAAAGCTATGGTGTTATGCTGCAGAGGGGAAAAGGCAAACATTGTGAGGCTGATACTTGCTTGTATGGCAGAGAATGTGATGGCCCTGAAGAAGGATAAGTGGCTTCTGTATCCTATATTTCTTCAGATAATTTTCGATGATCTAATTCCAAATGTGCCAAGACATGGGGAGGTGAAAAGGTTGGTGTAGATGAACCCAGGTATTTTTGCAGACTGTTGTGCCATCCGACATGACTTCAGTGGCAAGATCACCTATCTGTGGGAAAACATGTGCCCACCTGAAAGATGGAACTATATTAGAAGGGTGGACAAGTCGAAGAACAAACGAGCTGAAGAAACTAGAGCACAACAGACTGATGCTGCTAAGAAGAGAAAGAGACATGCAAAAGAGAAGGATTATGATTTTGAAAAAGAAATGAATGAAAGGGCTAAAGGGATAAGAGTTGAAAAGGAGAAAAGATCAAAGAAGAAAGCTGATATAGGAGAATCAGAAAGGAGAACTAAACAGAGACATCAAGCTTTCACTAAAACACCAAGGAGGAAAGAAAGAGGAAGCTTAGATAAGGATATGATTCGTAACCTTAACAGCTCACTAGCTAAAGAATTGAGCATGATAAAGACCAAACTCACTAATCAAGATATGCGGGAAAGGCAAAAAGATGAGTTGATAGAAGGAATGAAGAAGATGTTGGTAGATCAAAACTTACTACTAAAGAAGTTGTTTAAGGAAGTTGCTTAATTGAAAGTTGCTACCAGCCTGCCCAATCAACTAATTCAATCTGAGATAGATGATTTAACTGATACTTCTAAATACCGTTCTTGAACGTGGGTACTTCCTCCAGGGTAGGAGAGGGCACATATGGTGCAGCAACTGCTAGTGCGGAAGGTTTTAAAATAAGGAATAAAGATGAAGGTAGGGAGAAAGAGGAGAAAATTCTACAGGCTGGGTTTGTGAACATGGGACTTGATGGATAAGAGGTTGTGAGGGAGAAGTCGATTGAAAGAGATGCTAAGAAAGTAAAAGGGCTAGTTGATGAAGAGGCGGACGATGAACAACTAGTATATTATGATTCTGAGCCAGAATTCTATGAAGTGGATGAGAGACCATTGATATATGTAGCCAAATAGGGAGAGCTAGATGAAGATGTTTTGAGATGGATAAAGATGAATGGTTTGTTAATAAGAAGGAGCCTGAAGAATTAGCTCCCATTTTCCAACGCCTGGAAGGGTTGAGTAAAAAGAAGGCTGATAAGAGAATTATTAGTTGGTGTTATAACCCTGGCCTCAAGATGTTCATGATTAAGAGGAGAGGGGATGGAATTAGTTACATGCATAAGAGGAAGGCATTCAAGACCTTGCCTAAATGGGATCTGAGGAGGTTGGTGGCTCTACCTTTACTGGATGCTAATCTTGGTGAACGAGCCTCACTTTTGGAGAAAGAGATTAAGAATGGGTTAAATGACAACTTTGAGTCTTTTAGATACATGAAGGCAGAGAGGAAATGATCAAAGAAAGACAAAGATTGGAAAACTGGATTAGGAAGAATTGTCCTAAGGGTAAAGCCTCCAAAGATTATGAATAGAGTCAGGTTAGCAGATCCCCTTCCCCAACAGTCATAGAATTTTGAGAAATGGTTTTATGATAACAACACGGGGGAGGCAGTGATAAGAATTAAGAATGGTAAAGAATTCAAGGTATTTGATCCTATGGAGCTCTTCAGCTTTTGTGATGAAGATTTGCTGATTTTATGTGAGAATCATATCAAGGCTGGGGCGGGAGAAGAAACAAGGAAAGAAGCCAGTTTATTTATGACTGTGGCAAATAAGATTAGAGGAGTGAGAGCAGAAGTGAAAAGGCTTGCAGAGCGAGTAAGGGCTCAAGATTATCTGAACATGGATATACAAGATCTGACAAGACAGTTTGGGCAAGCTAGTGCTCATCCGAAGGGGCTCGTGAAGCAGGAAGAGACCATAGAGAATCATTTGCTGAAGCCCCTAAGGAAGTTGTTGTAGGAGGTGTTGAAGACAAATCAAAGGCAACAGAGGAAACTGGAGCTGACAAGATACATCAAGACGAGTGAAGGTGGTGAGTTCCGACCTAGGGGGAGTATTGAAGATCATGTATAGGTTGGACTCACCTTAGATTATAATGTTTATTTTTGCTTGTAATAGGTCTTTTGTTAGTTTCCTTTTGTATGTAATTAGCTTTATGTATTTTTGCAGTCCAGCGAAACTGTGAGCGAACTGTCAGCTGATTAGTTCGCTCGGCGAAACTACTGTTTCTGCCGGACGAAACTACAGTTTCGGCAGAACAGTCTGCGAAACTAAGACTGCTATATATAGTTTTGATCATTATCATTGTGGGTAAGCTTGCAAAACCCTAATCGTTGATCCTTGTTGCAAGTTACCTTTTCTAAGCAGTAAATTCACAGAAATATCATTGTGTTTTGATGTTATTGAATGTATTGATCTTAATTGTCTTATATTGAATGAGTTGTTATTATTTTCAATCTTCCTTGTTCATCTTGTTTAGTATGTGTGTTTGATATTGAACGATTCATCATTTCATTTGCACTGTAATACGATCAAATGGACCAACATAACCAATTCCCTATTTGATTAGTTAAGTGTTCTAAAGAACTCTCCTCAATTGTGTTGTTGTGTTGTAAAGTGCATCACCCCTTCTAACGGTCCTACAAAATATAATATAGTGCGTGTTGTCTACTTGATTCTTAAAATCATTTAAAATGGTTTAAAACTACAATGTTTTTCATAAGAAAGATTTTCCAAACTATGAAAAGACTTTATAAAAGAGGGCAATAAATTAAAAGATAATATATTCACCCTTTTATGTTCCTACTGCAATACAACACAAAATTCCTACACTCACCATAAGGTTATGATAAAACCACTACAAGCCTACGATGCATATGTAAACGTCTAGTTCAACATAGGCACTTGTATAAAATCTAAAATTTACTTACTTATACATGAAATGTCCGTTGTTATTTGTTAACCATTTGAAAGTGTGTTTATGTAACCAATCTCACAAACAGACATATTGTTCGATTCATATACCTAAGACATGAAATATAACAATGTTGTTATTAGTATATTATCATAATGGTCACACATTAAGAAAGTATATTAAAAGACCAAATTATATAAGATTTAAATGCTAAATTGATCAATAATAGATGTATTTCGGTTGGCGAAATGATGAATACAAACAACGTGAATCTTTACTAATTACCTATATAATTAAAGAACGTGCCAAATGAATAATATATTGTAGACTTTAGGTCGTCTGTTTTCTAACCAACAGTGCAGATGTGTTGTATCATTTTTTTTATTATCATGATTTACAAGTTCTTATTGCAAGCACACGTAGGTTCTTCTGCCCAATTCTTCACCATCCTAGACGGATAAAAGAGAGAAAGATACAGAACAGGAACTCGCTAGATGATTCCACCTTGATTGCAACACTGGTATGCTTCGTTGATGATGAAGCCGATGATTGTGTGCAACAGGGTAGGCAAATTGAAATTGGATTTTCTTTGTTGGTGATTTAAGTTGATTTCTTTGAAGGTTCAAGAGGTAATTTCGATTATGTTCCTTCTCTAAACTGGTTATTGTTAAGTGCTTTTGATTCAATGTTCTTTAATTTTTGGTTTCTTATTTTAAATAAAGTTTGGTTTTAGTGATTTAGTGTTTTTTTATGTTAGGGTTTTATATTTTAAACGAGCTCTAATTTGGTGGTAAACTTGATGACTTTACCGTGTTTAGAATCGATTGATGATGCTACCTCATTTTGAATCAGGTGTTAGGAATCGGGAATAGTGGTTTTACAATTTTGTTGTCATGATCATGGTCAAGAGGATTGTTTTCATACACTCCATTTTATATTAATAAAAGATGCTTAATAAGCTCAAATAGATTATGAATTATAAGTTATGCACAATTTATGTAATCATGCCTTAAGGTTTTAGTCTTCCATGTGTTGTTGAGTAAATGGATAACTGTTAGTATTTTGGTTTCCATGTATAAATTATCTTAGACCTTCTTTAAGGTAGTCATTACTTATATCCACCTCAAAACAATAGTTTCTTATGTGTGTTGCATAATTCCACTTTAAACTGGACTTTTTCGCTTGATTTTTTAATGTAGTTATAATGTCGATTCTTGCTTATTCAAATGAGACCTAAAAAATACTTGGAGTCTTGGAGATGACGGGTGTTGATGGAGGAGATTACGTGCATTGTGTGTTTTTTGGGTACTTCCTTTCTATCATCAAATAAATAATTTGACTTACTTCTTCAAAATTAAATCACCAAGGTGCTTTAATTCTTTTATTTTTTTATCTATATTGTTTAGATATCATTATAGTGCAACTGAACAACGGATGTGCTCATTGTAAGCTAAATTAATGTGTTCTTTTTTCTTTGTTTTAAAATGTTGATACCGGATAATATACTTCAAATATCCAAAGTATTTCAATTTATTATTATAATTGGGAGATTTATTGTTAACATATAATCAAAAGTTTTATAGGATGTTGATACAAAAAAGAGGTGTAGTATATATAAATACTCATCAAAAGGTGTACTGCTTTTTAGTCTTTTTTAGGAAAATTGATGTAATTTTGATAGTTTGGCATAGTTGATTTTGCTAATCAGGTTATTAGCTATATCGTCATATTACATTATATTTGTGCATAATATCGAAGTGGGTAGTTTTAGTTTTTATAAAGTTTGTCTTTACTTTAGAATTAGAAGTGTTTATCAAAAGCTTAGTTTTAAGCTTTGTAAAACTCTAGTATGTTTTCTTTGAAAATGTTTAAATTATTATGGGATTTATTTTTTCATGACTCCTAAAAACCAACTCGTATAAAATTAATATTTGTTAGTTCAAATTTGTTAATTTCATTTTTACTTATGTTTTTTGGGGATGATAATTTGGTTAAGTTTTATGTTATTACATTGAAAGACCCGGACCATGGACCACTATAATCATTCAGAGTATTTAATACATATTATAGAGTTATATATAATTTATGTTATGCCATTTCGTGTAATACACGAGTTGATAGTTAATATATTAGATTTTACGTTTAAGAATTTGTGATATTTTCTAATTTTAACTATCAAATAACCTCCTATATTTTCCAAAATATCTGATTATATATAAAAAAATCAAATACTTGAATTTTAACATCTTGAGATAAGTGTATTAAAAAAGTTCAAGATTTTAATATTACCCGGAACTAAGTTAATGCTATTGGAAAATAAAAACTATATCCAATCGTTTATATTAACATATATAAAATTTATTTACTTAATCATATTATTAGTTACACGAAACATAGAAACTCTCTAAAACATGGATTTCCAAGTTGGCCAGAAATACTTATTGTTAATGCATTATTTTTTCAACGATAAATCTGTTCTAGTATTTTAAATATTTACATAATGCACAAATCTGATGCATGACAGATTTTTTAATGATAAAAGACTCCATCAAATGATCTACTCTTACATTCGCTTCTAATATATTACTTGTAACACATTTTTATCTTTTAATTAAATTATATTATATTATATAGTATAATACTTCAAACAAATTATGGTGTCATTTGTGTTGTTTCAAATAAGAGGCCGATATTCGCGGTAGTGCAGTGCGTCTCCATGGAAAACCACAGAAATGAGGTCCACATCTGACTTGAAAATAGACACCTGATGGGCCCCAACTCATAAAAGGTGTCATGATTAATTATGAGTCTTAATATATTTACATCTTAAACTATAAATCGACACCCGCCTATACGTCGCGTATAGATCCATACACGACGTATAGTTCTCTCCATAAATGCCAAACATTCTATGTCACATTAGATGTTGTCATGGAGGCTATATGTCTCGTATAGAGCCATACGCCGCGTATAAGATTTTCAAACGACAAAACTGACAAAGTCAAATCAGTCATTCAGCGGGTCTATACGCCGCGTATGGCCCCATACGCTGCGTATAGGCGTGGGTCGTATGGGGTGGGGTGTCAGTGGACCTATACCCTACACCCATACGATCCACGCCATACGCAGCTTATGGGGCCATATGCAGCGTATAGACCCGTTGAATGACTGATTTGACTTCGCCATTTTTGTCGTCTGAAAAGTCTATACGCGGCGTATGGCTCTATACGAGGCGTATAGCCTTGTTTTCGAATTATTTTGACGCGACTTAAGATTCCTTTCGTTAATATATAAATACACCGGATATCAAACGAATGCGCTCGTATTCTAAATTTATTCGTTTGTTTCGAAGGAAACATTTGATACTTTCAATAATTGATAGTAATCATAACGTTTAATCTTATCGGAGGAAATTAGCGTTATGTGGTTCAACATTTTCTTCTGTCACGTAATTACTCAATAAACATTTGATTCTTATTTCGTTAAGTATTCACATACATATATACATATATTTGAATGGATACTTAAAAATCGTTTCAACTAACTCAGGTTCCATCGATGCTAGTCGGTTACGATAAACTTAAATAATTTTCAAGATTTTATCATAACCGATTAGTATCGTGGAACCTTAGTTAGTTGAAATGATTATTAAGTAAGCAAGACATTTATGTGTATGTAAGTATGTATATAAAAGACATAAGAGTTATAGTTTAATAGAAAATTTATTTTGAAGAAATAGTTGAACCACAAAACCCTATTTTCTTTTAAAAACACTCACATTTGTCGTATAGTGCAATACGCCACGTACAGGTTTGCCACGAACGTATAGCACGTTTGAACTTGAAATGACCCAAGATTCGTTTTGAAGAAATAGTTGAACCTCCTATACGTGGCGTATGGGTCCATATGCCTCGTATAGGTGTCAACTAACCACCTATACGTGGCGTATGGGTCCATACGCCACGTATAGGTACAATTGAATTCAAAATGACACAAGATTCGTTTTCTATTATATAAGAACGCATTTGATATCTTTCTAAATTCACAAACGTAAGTTTTCTTGCAAAATATCACAGTTTTATTCGTTCGTTATGTCGTTTTGGGATGGTAACTATTTGTTTGGTGAATATTCAAGCATTTCGTACATGGCAGATAGTAATCAAGATGATTCGTACGTTCAATCTGCTTACGAAAAACGATTGCCAAATTTAAACCAATCTTATGTTCCCGATGATGAGTTCGAGTTTTGCCGAGAATCAAGTTACGACCCACAACAAAGTAACAGAAACTATCTCTCGAGTGATGAAAATCAAAACACGAAAGTATCGTTTTAAACATCTCAAGAATTTTTATCACTCGATGAGCTAGTCTGTTGGGCTATTAATAAGGGACGTGATAATGGTTACGTTATTATTACACGAAGATCAAAGAAAAAAGGTCAGGTCGTAAAGGTGTGGCTTATCTGTGATCATGGTGCTGAACACAAAAGTAAAGCAATAGTTAGATGATTTGGTAGCAAAAAAATAGGATGTCCTTTTAAATTAGTGGGGATATACGACAACAAACGTCGTTCGTGGAAATTAGAGGTGAGAAATGACGAACATAACCATGATCCCGCTTAACATATGGAGGGGCATCCATTTGTAAGAAGGTTTTCTTAAAACGAATACATTTGTAAGAAGGTTATTATACATAGTTCTTAGTCAATGATGATTGAGAAATGTTTTCAACTTAGTTAGGTGATTATTTATGCTAATGGACCATACTTATGGACCATACACATGAATAAGTCACACTAATGAATCAGTCGAACGACTGAACCAGGAGACCGGATCAGTCGTATGAGTGAGACATAAGATTGACTCAGTCGCACGATTGAATCTTCAGTCGTGCGTATGGCTCAATCACATGACTAAGTCGTACGACTGAACCATGCTAATGGTTCTGTCGTACGAATGGAAACTGCAAACCTTTAAATACCACTTTATTCGTGGAAAAATATAACACTTTGAGAGATACTTCGAATATACATAAACCCTAGCCGTCCAGAGCGTCCAGAAAACTAAATCCAACTTAATAGTTCGTTCTTGATCGATTTCTACTCATTTTAACGTTTGTTTTATAGTTAGATCGATTGGGTTATCGTTCTCACTGATTGGATCACCAATCAAATAGGATTCTGCACTATTTGATCTGGTATCACGCAGAATCCATTAATACTTCGTACGTACTCGGTCCTAACAAGTGGTATCAGAGCTTTGGCTCTTGATTTTGTGTGGATTCGATTAGTTTTGGTGTTAAAACCTACGTTTTACATCAAAAGAGTCATCACTTTGCGTCAAAAAGTTGTTTTCTACGTCTGCATGCATCAAAGTTTCGGTTTTTAGTCATACACAAATTAGGGCTCCTGGAAAACTCATATTTTGTGTCAAAGTGTCAAAGATATTTGATTTTACAAAAAACGGCAACCTTCAGTCGCATTTTTAGCCCATTTGTACGATTGAACTCATTCGTATACTACATTCACCCACTGAACTTAGTCGCATCTCTCATTCGCACGATTGAACAACTTCAATCAGTTTAGTCCAATCGCCTGTCATATGCACGACTGAATCCAATCGCACGATTGAATTCATTCGCATCCTTCATTCGCACAAGTGACCCATTCACATAGCCCATTCGCACGAGTGCAACTGTCCTGTTCTAAGTTTACCAAGTTTAAAGCAATGGAAGACCAATTTGCTGCCTTTACTGCTAGAAATGACTCACGCATCTAGAAACTTCTACTTCTGGAGAATGAGATTGGAAACCATAACAAACCGCCAAAGCTGTTAACGTTGGATGAATACCCATAGTGGAAACAACGGTTTGAAATCTACTTAAATGGAGTTGACCCAAATCTTTAGACATCCATTGAGACTTGTTACACGGTACCAGTCAGTGCTAATGGAGTCAAGTTGACCTTGGGAGGAATAAGCGAAGCCCAGAAGATTCTATTTAATGCTAAAAAGAAAGTATATGCTTTGTTAACTCAGTCTATACCTAAGGATATTTTCATCAGTTCTCTGAGAACAAGTATGCTAAGAAGTTAAGGGAGGCATTGGAAAAGAGATATGATGGAAATACAACTCTGAAGCCACTGAAGGCAAAAGCTCTTAAAAAGGAGTTTAAACATTTTTTTCAATTGGGAATGAAAGCTTAGATGATATCATCGACCGATTCTATTATCTTATGAGTGAGCTGCACACTCATGGCGTGACCACATCCATGGAAGATAAAGTTTCTAGCGTTGTTGATGGTCTGCCTGATAAATAGGATCCATTTGTGTCTAATCTACGACAAAACAAAATTCTTGCTACTTTAGACATAAATGATTTCATCTTGAATTTAAGGGAGGAAGAACTACGTATGAAGTACAAGTCAAAGAAATGATCCTATGTTCAGAATCCTTTACTATACAACTCAGTTCCAACTCCGACTGTTTCAGGAGCACCGTTACAAACGGCGTTTGTGTCTAGTTCTTCTGCTCCTTCCTAAAGTAGTGCATCAGCAACTGAAATGTCAGGTTCATCTGGAACCCAATATATAGTTCCTGAGGCAAACACTACAAAGTTGAAGACAGGGAATCTCGGAAATGTCACAGTGGAAGTTGATAAAGTGCACATGAACCTTCTAGCGGTTGTTGTACAATCTTATGATGGTTTAGTTGCTGGTAAGATTGGAAATTGTCATCTTGCTGATGAGGACTATGAGCAAGTTGGTGAAAATGAGCTAGAAAGAATGGATATAATGTGGGCCTTGGCTAGTGCTATCAGAAGAGCAAGAAGTTTGTGAATAAGACAGGGCAAAATCTAGTTGCGACCAAAGATACGACTTTTGGGTTTGACAAAACCAAAGTCACATGCTTCAACTATGGTGAAAATAGGCACTTTAAACGTGAGTGTGTAAAGCCAAATAAAATGGGAAATGGAAATCCATTTCCTACATTTAATCGTCAAGACAAGGATAAGATTGGACCTTCATCCTCAAGTAAAGAGACAAAGGCTTTGACTGCTCAAGGTGATGAAGGTCAAGACTGGTCTTTCCGATTTGTCTCTGAGGGTGATCTAAACATCGCTTTCGCTAATGCATTGGATGATGGATCTGCCAGTGAAGGAGACATCATAGCTGCACAGCTTTCAAATAACAAAGAATCTATGGATGTTGTTGATCATCTGATTGATGAAGAACATAGAGCCATGATTTCAGAATCTCCAGTCACCAAAGTGTCTGACTCTGCTTTGATGGCTGATTCATCTAATTCCTCACAGGTAAGTTCTAAAGACCAATTATTTAAAAAGCATGCTTGTACTGAATGTGACAAATTTAGAGAAAGCATTGATTTGAAATTTTCTAGGTTATTAGAACATAATGATAATCTAGTAAATGATTTACAACTCTGCACTAAAGCAAATCGTATTTTAAAACAAAATGAGTGCAGATTCAAAAAAAGATAGAACTTTGGGGAAACAACTAAGGGAAACCGAGGTTGTTGCCTTAAGTCAATCAAATGACATCAAGTTGTATTTAAACTCTTTGGAGGAAACTAAAATGGAAAAAAACATTTTTGGAAGTCGAGGTTGATTCATTAAAACAAATACTGTACAGTTTGGGCGAGTTCTTCTCACATAGTTCAAAACTTAGTGAAATAACGAAATAACGGGGAAGGTTTGGGTTATAAGGTAGTACCGCCACCACATGAAATCCTTTTGAACACTAAATGTAGACCAATTAATAACAATCCTATAAAGGATCATAGAGTGTCCACTCCTCTGGTTAGTGATCGTGATTCTATGGGTAAACCTATGAAATTTGTCACTAAACAGAAGAATCTTACTTTAAAATCTAAAGAAAAGATGTCTGTTAAGAATTGGATGATAAAATTGAAAAGGTAAATTTAGGGATAGGTTCACAAACGTCTATCTTAGAACCCAAAAAGACTAATCCAATTAACCATAAACGTGCTACTCATCAAGTTCCACATAAAATGAAGTTGAGTGATGTTCAAAATGTTAAAACAATCAATTTTGTTAAAGAAGATGAAACATCTAAAAGAGAAGTGAGACAACCCAACTGGACACATCTCAAACCTCTACAAAACTAACCCTATCTCAAACTATTCCTCAATCTGTAAAAGGGAGATCATGCTATAGTTGTGGGAAACGAGGACATATCTCTCCTAATTGTCCTTACTATCAGACACCCAAAGATAAAATTGAACTTTTTAATGAAAAACCATGATTTTATAAAGTTAGATCTAACACTCCACCTAAGAGTATTAGTGAAACTAAAGTTCAAACCATAAGCCAGTCGTCAGTTTACCACAAACAGGCCTTACATAAAACTGGTTTATGGAAAGAAAAATCAAGTAAAGTGTCTGATAGTGAGGAAAAGAAGAAGAAAGATATTCCCTCATCCTCTAAATGACAATGGGTTGAATTCATGATGTGTGATTCCTCTAGGTCCCCCAAACTAGTTAAGGCTTGGGTCCCAAACCTGAACTAATCAATTCCTCTCTATGTGCAGAGTATCTGCTATAGCGCTATCACTAATACCTGGATTATTGATAGTGGGGCGTCCAGGCACATGATCGGAAATTCGTCTCTCCTTTTCAATGTCAAACAAATTAAAGGGGGACACATATCATTCGCTTGGAATAAAGGAGGGTACATCACTGCTCAAGGCGAAGTGGGAAACGAGAAAGTGAAGTTTGACAAGGTCAGCTACGTTCAACGACTACAAAACAACTTCCTTTCTGTCTCCCAAATCTGCGATAAAGGATTCAAAGTTGTGTTTGACAATAAGAGTTGTTACATGTTGAAGAAGGATTATGCGATTGAGGAGGATAAAGTTCTAATGTCAGCTTCAAGATATAACGACTTGTATGTCTTGGATCAATCAAAAGCCTCCATAACGGAGTCCACTGTTCAATGCTTCTTTTCAAAGGCAACAGAGAGGGATTCAGTCTCATGGCATAGGAGAATAGGAAACATTAATCCAAGGAAGATGAATCATTTGGTTCAGAAAGATCTGTTGAATGCAGTTACAGTTAAGAATTTCCAGCTCCAAGATTTCTGCGTAGCATGTAAGAAAGGGATACAGACCAAGAAGTCTCACAAAGCAAATAAATTTAAATCTATTGATATCCCTCTAGAGCTTCTACACATGGATCTGTTTGGCCCTATCAACACAAAGAGCATTGCTGGAGATCTGTACTACTTTGTAGTAACTGATGATTACTCAAGATTCTTTTGGGTGATGTTTCTGAAAGCCAAGTCAGAGACATTTGACTCCTTCAAGCATCTAGTCACTACATTGGAATCACTCTACAAGCTAAAAGTACGAAAGATTCGGTCAGACAATGGCACAGAGTTCAAGAATTAGTGAATGGAGGCATACTATAGAGAGAAAGGAATTGTACATCAATTTACTTCTGCCTACACTCCACATATGAATGGGGTTGCTGAAAAGAAAAATAGGAGCTTGATAGAGATAGCCAGGACAATGCTAGCCGACTCTAAACTAACTATTCAATTCTGTAATGAGGCAATGGCTAATGCATGCTACACGCTCAATCGAGTCTTAGTGGTCAAACGACATGGAAAAACATGTTATGAACTGCTCCAGCGACGTAAACCCAACTTGGAGTATCTAGAACCGTTTGGCGCACTGTGCATGCTATTAAAGAAGACTCATACCGGGAAATTTTGTGAGAAGCCAGAAGAAGGTATCTTTCTCGGATATAGTATATCAGATGAGAGTATATAACAACTCAACGGGTCCGGTAGATGTGTGGTGCAATGTTGATGTCGAAAGATACACCACCCCCTGTTGGAAAAGGACCTTCCTTGTTCTTTGGAAATGAAGGATTTTTAAAATCCTTCAATCTACCGCCTTCTTATCCTCATGATGAGTTGTCTGCTACAATGATGTACGATGTTCTAAACACTCCTCTACCAGACTCGACATCAACGGCTCCATTAGATGATACTTCTAGCCCTTCAGGGGGGAGAGCTTGAAGTAAGTGATTCTTCCTCTGATGATGAGGCAGTTGAGACTTTAAATGTGGACCAGGGAGAACAAGGTGCTATTAATGAAAGTACCTAAGCATCTAATCTAGATGCCATTGACACTTTTGAACCTCATACACCAACAGCCACAGATACTAAACCTAGGATTCAAAATCTGGATACTGAGGTAGTTGTTCACCACTCTCGGATCTCGAAATAATGTGTATCATCCCCTAGAAAAGATCATTGAGGATGTTCTATCAGGAGTTCAGACACAAAATCAGCTATACTCAGCTAATAATGCCGCAGTTATGGAAAACGATTATCTACATGATGGTGCTTATCGATGTTTTGTGTCTCATTTTGAACCAAAATATGTAAGTGAAGTCTTAAACGATGAGGCATGGGTAAATGCTATGCAAGAAGAACTCCTTCAGTTCAAGAAATTAGGAGTATGGACTCTTGTGGATAGACCCAAAGGTGTTAAAGTGATTGGAACTAAATAAGTTCTTAAGTTCAAGAAAGATGACCAAGGGGTCATAATCAGAAACAAGGCTCGGCTTGTCGTTCAAGGGTTTAGACAAGTAGAGGGCATTGACTACAATGAAGTGTTTGCACCTATGGCAAGGATGGAAGCAATACATATATTCTTAGCCTATGCATCCTACATGAAGATCAAAGTTTATCAATTGGATGTAAAAAGTGCATTCCTTCATGGTGAAATCCATGAAACTATGTATGTCAATCAACCCGAAGGATTTGAGGAACCTTATCATGGGATAGAGTTTACAAACTGGACAAGGCTCTCTACGGGCTTCATTAAGCTCCATGAGCCTGGTATGAGAAACTCTCTACTCATCTAGTGAAACATGGATTTCGCAGAGGGGTTATTGACTACACATTGTTCATCAAAGAAAAAGATGGTGACTTACTACTAGTACAGATATATGTGGATGACATAATCTTCGGTTCCAAAAATGAAGGATTGTGTAAAGAATTTGAATTGGTGATGAAAGTTGAGTTTGAGATGAGTGCCATGGGAGAGATGAAGTTCTTTCTTGGGTTACAGGTGGATCAGACACCAAACGGAATTTTCTTGCATCAGTCCAAATATGTAGGAGATATCCTCAGTCGGTTCGACATGGAGAATGCAACTGCTGCTGGAACTCCACTTGCCACGAACCATGATGTGATACCCGACGAAATGGTGACCTGGTAGATGCCACTATGTACAAAGGAATGATCGGATATCTAATGTATCTCACAGCCTCTCATCCTGATATTATGTATGCCATGGGTCTTTGTTCCAGATATCAGGCTCAACCATAAGTAAATCATCTAATTAGGGTTAAAAGGATCTTTCGTTATCTGAAGGGTACTCCAACACTCGGATTATGATATCCTCATGATGATGACTTTGAGCTTACAGCGTATAGTGACTCAGATTATGGTGGCTGCAAGATGAATAACAAGTCAACATCAGCGGGATGTCACTTCTATGGAAGACGACTAGTCACCTGGCAGTGTAAGAAGCAGACATCTATTGCTCTATCAACATGTGAAGTTGAATATGTTGCTGCTACAAGTTGCTTCTCCCAAATCATTTGGATTCGACCGCAAATGCGAGACTACGATTTGCAATTTTCTAACACCCCTATCTTTGTTGATAATTCTACTACAATTGCTGTCACTAAAAATCCGGTTCAACACCCAAAAACTAAACATATCGGTATTAAATATCACTTTATACGTGATTGTTTTGAAAAAAATTAATCGATGTTGTTAAAATTAATATGGATTTTCAACGTGCCGACCTCTACACAAAAGCGTTTGACAAACCTTGGTTTTTATATCTTTTAGAGGGTAATGGCGTGAAAAAGAAAAAAGATGTGATTCAAGAAGAATATAGTTCTTAGTCCGACAAGTTTTTATCATTTATTTGTTATTTGTTATATTTTATTTTATTTTACTTTCCTATCTTTAAAATCCAGAAACACAAAAAGATTTTCGGTTTTGGAATTTTAGGGGGAGAATAGTTTAGTTTCAGTATTAAAAAAAACGAGAGGGAAGGACATATAGGCTGAAAGCAAAGAAATCATATATGTGATGTTGATTCAATATTTATGAAAAATGATAGTACACAGGGAACAAATTGTTTAGGACATCAAAAGGATTTAATTGTTCAAAATGCTATGTTCAAATTACAAGTCTGAGAAGTCTAAGCAACATTAAGGAATAATGATAGTACACGGGTATGCTACTGAGGTAACACAGAGAAAGTAGACCTAGGGGCTGCTAGTTCATTATATGATGTGTCGGTAGATTCAACACAATAGACGAGTAGACTTCGTTGGTGAATCAAATTCAAAGTAATTAGTTCAACTTGCTGTGGGTTCTCAACTTATCCCTGGTTAACACAATCAATGTATTTCCAATAAGGGGTGATGAGCAAGTTAAACGCCACAATGTGTGCAGATGACCATAAATATAAGCAAAGCACATGACAAAAAATGTTAAACGCAATCAAGCTAATGACTAAAGTTGTTGGTGTGCCATGTGCAAAAAGAAAAAAAATGCTCTAACAAGAAGATAGGTTGTTTGCCTCTCTGCTGTGCGATGGCACTGACTTGAGGATAAGCATAACCTAAATATTCTAGAATTCATTATTGTATGTGCCTCTCTATTGTGCGATGGCATTGACCTGAGGCTTGGCATCCCTTTGAAAGCTCTTAGAGTAGTTTTTTCTTGTCAAATACCCATAGACCGCTCAAAAATCTCCTGAGTAATGTTGATTACCATATAAGTGTGGGATCCACAAATGCTTGTTGAAATAAAATAACCTAACTTATCACCAATGTGAGTCAAAAATCTGTGTATGGATTTAAGTGGACAAACATACTAACAATTATCGTGGCTGCAACTCTCAACAGTCAAAATCATTGTGTGCATCTTATAGCTCTAGTATAATTTCCTGAAAGTGCTATTGACTCTCAGACAAATAAGAACCTAGTATCAAAGAACTTATAAAAGGATCCCAAATGATTATGATATACATGTATGATTCCATAAGAATCTTTCTAGAAATGATAATATTAATTGAAGTTGTTCTGCTCAGGAGGAAAAGCCTATTAGATAATGTCTGAAAGGTTTCAATCCACCGCAAACCAAAATCACAAAAATATGTCTTCTTTTGTTTTAATTAAAGTTGTCTTTCTATTTTTTTGTTTTCTGCTTTGCATATATGCCGGACTAAGTAACTAGATGAACACTGTGAATCACAAAGAAAAAAGATCACATCTGAGGTGATCAAATGGTTTTAAATTAAAAGGATCATGTCTGAGGTGATCAAACGGTTTTAAATTAAAAAGGTCATGTCTAAGATGTCAGAGGTTAAATCTTAAGTGTTTGGAAGTGTATGATGTCAAACTCATAAGTATGAACCAATCATACGATTGAACCATAAGTATGAGACAATCGTACGTATGGACCATAAGTATGAGACAATCGTACGTATGGACCATAAGTATGAACAAGTCACACGATTGGACCATGAGAATGGGAACAAGTCACACGACTAGACCATGAGTATGGATCAGCTATGCGATTGGATCACAAGACTGAACCAATCGTACAACTGGTTGAAGAAGTATGAGCCAGCCGCATGACTGAACCCCAGTCGCACGTTTGAACCATGCGTATTGGTCCAATAGCATGACTGAATCTTAAAAATAATATAAATAAGGGGGTTAGTCGGTCATACTCTTTACCACCCTTCAAAACTCTCAAAAACCGCTCATACGACGGCACTCTGCAAAAAAATTTGTGTACTGAAATTACCGCTTGATTGTGATACTAACGTGTATCCTACTTATCTACAGTACTATGCAACTGAAATCAACCCAAATGAATGGTTTAATCGAACCCTAAATGACCGCAATTGTTAAGATAAATAACTGGGACTAAACTCTAAAAATAAACCTATTAAATGGATACTAATGGTGATTTAAACAATACTAAGTGTTATTTCGAGTCTCTGTGGTCCAAATGAATCTAAACACGAAGAGTATTGTCACGTCATGACAAAGATTCAAATCTATGGTGTTCAACAGTGAGACAAGCGAATGGACATGCCGATGAACTTTAGTAGCCAAATTGAGCCAGGCGCATGATTCAATCGCACGAGTGAATCATGTGTGTGAGTCTAGTCACATGATTGGCTCAACCGCACGGCTCAGTATGAGACTAAGCTCAGTCGCAGGCTCAATCCTATGACTGAACTCAATTGTACGATAGAATTCAGTCGTATGGTTCAATCGCACGATTGGACCAGTCAATCTAAATCATTCAAAATTCAACTATTAACTCTTACAACCAATCTAATGTATATATTTCTTGTGTTGCAGCAACATGGCTGAAAGATGGACGATGAGCACCAAGCACACATCTGTGCCTATCTCGATGCTACTTCCCGGAACGCCTCTGATTTCATTGGATTATTGCTTTCCTACATAGATCGAGGATCTACAAGGCCATCTCAACTCCATTCACACCATACATATCTCTTCAGCAGGCCTTTTGGGAAAGTGCCTCATTTGACCGATCGGTGGAGCCTCACTGTATCCGGAGCTCTATCTTCGGACAAGACATTGAGATCCGTGAAGAAGACCTAAGGAGAGTCTTAGACTTGGGGGAAGATGAAGCCTATCCAACTAAACTACATCCACTGACTGTTCGTGATTGCTTTCTGAGGAACAAGTACGTCGGAGACATCAATGCCGGCATACTGAACAAGAGCAACATGTGCCTGCAATTCAAATACTTGGCACATGTGATCCTAAAGCGTATAGCCTCTAGGTGAGGATGATTTGATGAGGTGTCGGATCAAATCGAGAATGCATATGTTGCACTGGTACTAAAGCATCCATTCATTTTCTCACGCATGCTCTTCTCTTATCAGATCGAGAACCTTGAAGCCAAAGGCAAGGAAGGCTTCTGTATGTATCCATATTTCTTACAGATGATCATAGATGAGAAGCTTCTTATGCTTCCTAAAGGGAGTGATGATGCAATGGTGCTTGAGGTGATGAATGTTACCACCTTGGGCAGGATGAAAGTATACCGGGGGAAGCAGGTGAACCCCTCGGTCAGGAGATTGTTTGGGCATCTGGCCAATGAGGACTATGTGGTGCCTTCTCGCAAGAAATGGCGTCATGATGATAGTGATTCTGATGTTGAGCCTATTGTGGTACCCACTGACGAAGAGGACGACGATGATGATCACCTTGATAACGGTCAAGGTGGTGGAGATGTAGGTCCCAGCCAATCAAGGGCCACCGACACGTATACTAGATCTCCACCATCTCCACATAATACTTCTGATGCACCTGGTGGGTCTGAGTAGGCTGCCTTCCACTAGGACTTCCTGTTAGATGAAGAAGCAGAATCTGAGGATGAGCCTCTTGTTTGGCAGGTCGGTAGTTGGGTTGTGGCTACCGAGAAAGGAAAAGAGGCGGTTGGTGGACGCCAAGGTAGGTCTAAGGGTGGTGATACTGATTTCACTGATCCAACATACACACCCGACTAGCCGATCAGCTCAGGGGGAGCCCCAATCTCCAAGGGCTCAAGGAAGAAGAAGATGGCCCAACCCCAGGGAAGGAAGAGTAAAAGATCAAGGTTTATGTTGATTACTTCTTCCACCAACACAGCCACCACCACTACCACAGCCACAACCACTACCACAGCCACCATCACAACAACACCCACTACCATCTCCACTACCACCGATACAACTACCACTACTCATACTCCTACATCCACCTAACCCACAATACCCTACACAACTCCACCACAATCCACTCCCATTCCTCCTCCCATCCTCACCACATCCACCATAACAACCACCATTTAACAAGCTGGTACATCCACCCAATCCCCAATTACACATGTTTCAACTCTACCCACTATCAGGTTAAAAGAATAGCTCGCGAGCTTAAACCGACTTGTGCTAAAGCTGCTCGCAATAGAAAATCTGAGAGCTAATCAGATAAACCAACTGATGGCAGTCAATGCCGCCCAGGCCAAGCAAATAGCTCAGCTCACTGAGAAGAACGCTATTCATGAGAGAGCATTAGGTCGAGCTCACCATGCACTAAAGAGTCAAAATGAATTGGTGATGGCTTTTGTGAAAAGGATTGAAGGTTTGGAGAAGAAAAACAAGAGGAATATGCTAAGGTTGAAGGGGAGAAAGCAGGAGCCCCTAAAGATCAAAGGAAATGGTGATGATGAAGGAGATGATAATGATGAGACGTCTGATGATGAATCAGAAAAAGATGATGATGAAGACGAAGTTGGAGGAAGTGGGAAAGACAAAAGAGATGATGACGACGATGCGGATGATCAAGAAGGTGATGCATCTGCATCAACCTCAAGTCAAGCTGCACAGGAGAAGCGCTCAAAAAGAGCCTCGTCGTCTGCAGCTCCAGCTAAAGAATCTTAGGAGCAGGGAAAAAGTGATGCTCAATAGCCTGAGGACTATGATGTTATTCCCCTTCAGCAAGTCAAGACTCAGCTCACTATGATTCTTGATTTGCAAGGGATAGTAAGAAGGTCTGTGAGCTATACACCTGAAGAAGGAGAGATCATCCATGATTTGACAGATGAGTAGCTGGCTGATATGTTTAAGATTAATCCAGATGATATTGTCAAAGATGCTCCAAAAGTTGATGTCCTAAGTTATGAGGACCTACAGGATGTGGATCAAATAGAGATTGAAGATGTCATAGTTGATCACTATCCTGAGTACACGGCCCTGAGGGCAATGTTATCCCCAACTTGGGTGAAACTTTTGGTAGTGATACTTTTGACAAGCTGGAGGAGATGGAGAAAGAAAAAGAGAAAGATGAAAGTAAAGCCCGAGCTTTGAATGCTAATGTTGATATTAAGAAGGTAGAATGGACAACTTGTTTTGCTGAAATGAAAGCCCAACATGCTCCCCCAAAGCAAAATGCCTACACCAAACTTTACAGAGTCAAGAGACATCAAAAAGTGTCGGGCAAGATTATCGCATGGGCATATTTTGAAGACTTGGAAGTCTATGTTGTTAAAAGGGAGAAAGGGATTGAGTACTTCAAATATCCACATGATCTGAAGACTCTTCTTGGCTTTGAGCTCAACCAATTGGCATGCTTGGATCTGTTGTATGCCAACCCAAGAAAGATGTTAGGATGGTTTGAGGCAACATTAAAGAAAGAATACCACACCAGATGGGTAAACTTTAGACCTAACAACCTAAAAGGTTCATTCATAAGTCTGAAGTTGAGCCTATATTTGGAAGGCCTAAAGTAGTATTGAAGTGGCACATTTCAAATGGTGGTATTATGATTAGATGACGGGTGAAGCGGTCATAGTTTTAAACAGAGATGGGAAGATAGAGACTATCAGGTATTTGACCCAATGTGGCTTACTAACTTTTCTGCAGATGATGTTTACACTTTATACAAGTGGCCACTATTCTATGACACACAAGATATTATACAAGCTCTACAGTTCCAATATGTTATACGACTCTGCTTTGCATTCAAGATACACGCAGGAGTCACCAGAGAAGAGAAGTACAAGAACTTTCAAGAACATGTGAAAAATGTTAGAAAATAGACTTAACGT